>VZTD01003142.1:0-202288 GCA_013397725.1 Rhagologus leucostigma | reverse complement strand
CGGGGTGGACACGACTCACACACCCGACAGCGGCCGCCGCCGTCCTTGCGGGGTGACCTTCAGGGCGCTGCACAAACGCCACTGCCGCCCCGGGGTCGGGGGACATCCAGCCGCCGGCAGCGCACCCCTGGCCCGGCCGGGTGGGGTTCGGGGGTTCTCTGCGGGGACACCTCTGTGATCACAGGTAACCAGTGTGCCTTGGTCCCCTGGTACCATTACAGGACAGTTAAATTACATCTGTACATCCAAGCATACTTGAGTTTACGTCTGAACTTCCTGCTGGGTTGCAATATTGTAGTCCACATATTTTCTTGCCCTTAAGGTACTGATGCATTCTCTGAATTTTAGCTCCATCTTTCTTTTTTTCCTTAACATCTGGGAACTGCGAGGAATGCACAGAAGATGAGCCTTTCCACAGTACTTCCTAGCAGGTGCACGTTCTGGTGGTTACCTGCAAGAATGACCTAGCCTGGAATCAAGGACCACCCAACCTCAATATGCTCTTCTCGTGTCTTGAGAAGTGGTCTGGCCACAATCATTTCATACCCTCCCTAAGTCATTAAGGCTAGAATTTAGAGGACAAGTCATAACGGGGCACTCTTCTCCAAGTGATCCATGGCTACAATCCAGAACCAGCCCCTGAAGAAACTGAGGGACTTGCTTTTTTAGGCCCTCAGCCTTTTGGAGCCACTCTAGGTCCAGACAGGCCAGATACCCTCAAGCTCATGCCGCCGTTCATTGCAGTGGCTGAGGATGGCTTCCTTAGCTTTAGGCATGCAACCAGACTTCTCAAAGCTGTGAAGGCTTGTGGGTTAGAGATACAGAGAGGTTTGTGCCTAGAAGGCCGTGTGTGTTTAATTGGGAGTGTCTGGTTTGATGAACGCTCCATGATACATTATACATGATCAAAGGGAGTCAGGTGTGCCACACGGATTTTCATCCTGGGTTAGGAGAAATCAGCTCTCGGTGGTGTTTATGTGATGGGACAGAGCTGGACAGCCACAGGGAGGAGGATAATTGGAATCTCTCTTTTCTCCTTGGTGTCTGGTCAGAGCTGGTCTTTTAAAGAGTCCTGGTGATGGTGGTTGATAACGAAAGCAAACACAGACAGCAGTACCTGATACCCAAGCGAACATCATCTACACTGCAGGGAGGGCAGTATCAGTTACGAGTTAAGGCAGCTGTGATTACAATCAAGCCAATAAATACACAAGCACTGCTGAAGGGAAAACCATTTTAAACTCCCCAGAGCACAGTGCAGTTGCTGCTCTTGCCAACTAGTCTGTTTCTCTCGGCTGCTGGGCTGCAAGTCTGCAGTGGCAACTGGGGAGCTGTACCAACTTTCCTTCTAATGCCCTGGGTGCAATTTATAGTCCAGGTATGCTACCCTACAAAGGACAGTAGTTTGGGAATTATGTATGGGTGCGTGGTGGTGTCACCCAAGCATGAAATCTACTCACCAGACAGCCTGCCCTTCAATGCTGTCTTGCGTTATCCACGGGCCAGGACCTGGTTCATCTGCTCTGTGGAAGAAACAGCACATGAGTCAGTTTAGGGCACATGCAACAGCAGCAGTCAGTGCAGCCCTCTCCTTCTTGCCTTCTGCCTGAGCAATAGGGTCATCCAAAACAAAACAGGCACGGGACATTCAGGGAGGTTCAAGGTGATACTAAAATCCAGGGAGATTTGAATGGGGATACACTCTCCCACAGCTTTACTTTCTACGACCACAGAGAATGTGTTTGGAGAAAGCAACTAGAGAATATCTAAAGAACTGTATCACAATTACACGGTAAATGGCCACCCAGAAACACGATCTTCCTCTGAGCGCACACACACCATCGCTACGAGCTCCAGTGCTGCTGGTGGAGGCCGAGCTGCAGGAGCTCCTGGCTTCATCAATGTTTGCTCAAGGATCACCGGGAAACTCTCTCCTCTTCCTGCAAGCATCCGTATTTCTGTATAAATACACAGACAAGTCCTGTTGGGTTGCTGATGGCCAGCAGTATCAAATCCCTGTGACTGCACAGGCTGGGGCATGCAGGATGTGGAATGGGCAAAATGCCCTGCGTGAGGGTCACAAACCATTCCTGCCAGCTCTTTTACAAAACTGAAGACTCCATCCTGTGCATGCTCAGGACACGCACTTTACTTGATGTCTGTGAATTGTCCTCTCAGAATCAGCAGAACTAATAGGCAATGAGGTGCCAAATTTTATTCAAGTTTACTGTTTGTTTGGCTGCTTAGATATCAATCAGGCAGTCTCTAAGGCCACCACCGTATGATCTGATTTTTTAAGGCGATAAGGGCCTGAGGCAGTGTTGGAAACTGCCAAGAACAAAATGTGCAAAGCAATGCATGTCCAGGAGATTAGCTGCAGGACAAAGGATGGGGTTAGGGAAAGCTGTGCACTGACACCTAGGAAGGAACAACCTACAAGATGGAAGTTGCTAAGTGTTTATCTCACTGCCTTGAGCATAGCCATCAATGAGATTTCCTGCTTCCTTTGGATCTCCTGCCTTGTGGGACTAGAAGAAACCACCTAGAGCAAGGAAAGGTGTCTCACTGTGGGGCAGGAGGGTGGACAATTATTTCTAATGTAGCAGCAAAAGAGAAATGGCCAGTGGAGAGCAAAGCAAAGTAAGGATTTGTCTGACTTGATTTCTGCCCCTTAGTGCCATTTTTGGGGGGAAGAAGACTGTGCTGCTGACGGTCACGCACAGAAACTTTAGGCAATGTGTGATCTAGAAACATCTCTGAAGGTGGCTGTGAGTGAGGCTGTGATGAGGAGCAGCAGGAGAGAGGCTTGCCAGGGCAGGGAGAAACTCAGGCTGTGGGACCAAGTGCAAGTTTTGAGGTGACAGAAGTGTGCAAAATGGCCTCAAGTCATTAGTATTCCATGGGCTGCCACTACAAACAAATGGGGATGGGCCTCCTCAGACTGGCATGCCCGGGAGCTGGAAAAGGGCAGCTGCTCAAGAGCTTGGCACCGAGCCTGCATCACACACAACAGGTGAGAGAGGGTGAGGAACAAAACAGCAGCCCTCAGACTGCCATCAAGATGCCAGGTGGCAAACAGCCATTTTATAGGCCTCTGGGGGCCTTGAGGGAGAGAGGAGTGACCCTCAAGAACTGTCCTCAGGGTCCCAGCAAAGCACGTGCCAGTTTGGTCCCCATGCCAGTTTCTTGGTCCTGCCTTGGGATTGTCCTCCAGTTTTCTGCCTGGGAGGTTCAGGAGGAAAAAAAGCCCACTCAGGGGCTGCTACGCATAACACTGGCTCAAGCAGGATATGTTGTCTCCCAGGACACAGCACGACAAAACTGTCTTTCAAGTCGTCCTCCTTCCTCTCCTTGTCCCCCTCACAGGTGTGGGGTCACTAGGGATTAGATTTACAGACAAATGCAGTTGGTTCTCCGAGCACAATGACTGCAAAATTTGAACAGATTAACTGTGTATAGCTGTACAAGGTGAGGCAGCTAAGGTCAAAGATTCATGAACTGGTAGGCACTGAGAAAGTAAATATATGTAGAAATAACCTCCCCCCAAATTCAGATACGGGGCCACTATTCCTTTCCTTAATATCAGTTTGACAGTTCTGTGGGGGTGCTTGCACAGCTCACCCCGGGCAAAATGAGGTGTAAGACAACAGCCGATAAAACAGATAAGTGACTCTAAAGAGAATGTATGGATGGAAAACCCAAAAGTGTCTGAGAGGCATTTGCCCCAAAACTTATCTTGCTGAAGAGGGAAACAAACACCAGACCTCAGCTGATCATGCTGAAGAGGATGGCATTCGTCAGCTGGATTAAAAGGTAACCAGGGAATGACAAAGACAATTTTGAGACAAAGAATGACTGGTTGGAAAGACTGTATAAAAGAAAAATAAAAAACAGTAACGGAGCAGAGAGAGGCCTCAGACTGTCAAAATCCAGTCTGGCACATCACAGCCTCTCTTGAGGTCAGAGGCAGCAGTTCCCCATCCATAAGACACTGTCAGCAGCCGGCACCCAGCATGTGGCCTGACTGCGTGGGGTGCAGCATGTGGGACTCACACTTTGGGAGGGGGTGTGACCTGCTGGTGTCCCTTTGCGCCAGCAGGTGCATTAGCTCATTGTAGGGACTGGCGTGGGCACCCCTAGAGCTGGGGTGGCCACAACTCCAGTGGGAGCAGGGCATAAGTGGGGGGACCTGTGCTCCCAGAAGTGACCCCCATGCCAGTGAGAGAGGGGTTGGTGCCCACGTGTCTGGGGATTAGTTACCAAAGTGTGTTTAGGAACCTGCAGGAATTTATTAGTGTTTTCTAAGCGTCTAACCGAGTGGTTAAACTGCTGTATTGCTGACATAGACCCTGAATGTATAGTTCACGGATTGTCAGTTAACTACATGTCCTTAATAAATCAATGTACCATTTCAGTCCTGATGTGGTTTCACCTACGTGAGCTGAGCCGCTTTTCCCTGCCACAATGACCAGCTGATGCAGGCTTTTGACCAGTCCTGGTGGGAGAAGGTCTAAATGCTCAGTGATAGAAAAAAAGGATTCACTTCATGTTGAACTGATGAGTATGTGCAGAACAAAGGAAGGTTTTTGGGGTGGGCTGGAGGGCAGGTGGAGACAGAAAAGGGGGATGCAATAGAGACAACTTGATGTGTGCCTGGTGTTTGATAACTGGGATAAATACCTCTAGTGGACAGTACAGGGTTCTGGTGATTGCTACAGCAAAACCTGCCAGCTACCAACACTGTTCTGATGGAGGCAAAGGCAACTCGTGAAGGCAGCAGAAGTCACATCATATTGCAAGAATTTCTCTTTTTGGCTGATAAGGAAAAAAATTACTCTGATCTCACAGAAAATAATATGAAAATATTGTCTTGCATGAAATTGACTCTGTTTTCCTTGGCACATCTGAAGTGATCACCACACAGGGAAGCAGCATTACCCAGGAACTAGCTATGAAGCTATCAAGAACACATGTTTTGTGATAATGGGCACCTGGAACCTTATTGGAGCAGTAGCCAGCTTCCTGGTATGCAGCCACCAGGCTGAGGCAGCTACATGGAGCTCCTGATGCAGCCAGCAGCTACAAGTCCGGAGCACTGATACAGCTTCACCCCTGCTTGTCCAAGCAAAATTGTCTCCATTTGGCTCCTACTGGATATAGAAGCACTGTGCACCATCACAGCAGGCTGCCAGCACTTTTCTGTCCAGGCAGTAAGATCACAGGACATCCCTCTCCACTTGGCCCTAACCATAAGCCCTGTAGGGGTTTCTGATGAAGGCTGTATTCGGGCACCAGCCTGCTTGTCTGCTCCCATTAGAGTTCTTCTGTCACCAGCGCCAGCAAGCCCAGGACATCCAGCAGGAAACCAAGTCAAAGAACGAGAACAGAATAAACTCCAAAACTATTCTGAGGCCTGCTCTAAAAGAAAAATAAAAACAAAATTTCCAAAAAGAAGAACAAAATCAGAGTGGAAAAACATTTCTATCTTTAGCCATCAGGAGCAAGACTTATCTAAGCAGCACCACACAGGAGCTGGCAATGGGAATGATAAATTAAGGTTTGACTTGTTCCTAAACATCAGTGGGATGATACATGATTTAAAAGCCTGCCAGAGGCTTTTCTCCTTCTCCTCACGGGAAGTCTTTTCCCTGAAACTATTCACAGATGTATGTGGTAATTTTAAAGATTACTCCAGCATTGTCCACACTAAAACTTCTTACCAGCTGAAGGTAGATGTCTCTGCAAACCGGAGAGCCTGCTGCCCACTGTGGCCTTCCTGGTAGACTTTGATTTGGCTTGGGTTGTCTGGTTCCACTGTGACATCCTGCAATGACCAGCACTGCACCCTCACTTGAAGTGACACGTGACATGTAAAAAACAAACACATTTTCACTGGAGAATCCCTCTACAATCCTGAACATCCAGTTGTCATGACCAAAGACATCATGCAGCTGTGATGGAAGCTGTCTGCCTTAATTTCCCTCATGTGAATTCGGTGCTGTGGTAATCACTCTGGAGTCTGAATTTCCCTTTTCTCTTTTAGCCAGTCCTGTGGACTGCAGCACACCACACAGCCTGAGAGGCATTATCATGCAGGCCAAGGGGGGCAGACACATCCAATACGTGTTTAAAAAGCACTTTTCTCATTATAATTCTCATATAATTTTTTATTATAATTAGAAGGAGTTAAGAACCTGACCTGTGTGAATGATTTGAAAAGCTGGATGAGCCTCAGTGTGTGTTTTTAGGTGCTTGTATACCTTGGAAAATCTGCTTTGCCTTTGTGCTCAGATAGCCAGGAGATGTTTGACATGGACATTTGTACCAGATCTGTGTCAAAGTGAATCCATTCGGCAGCATCACGACAGGACCTGGGCACTTGTGCCACTGGTGCCCAGAGATCGATCAGGCATTTCTCAATCCTGGCTGAATAAGGTACCACAAGTGACGGCCACAGGGAGGTGAACACCATGAGCAAACAGCTCCACCGTGTCTGCCCTAACAACGGGACAGGTCGTGTGCTGTGATGCTGCTGTTATTGACATAAGGCGATACCTTTGTTTTTCCGGTATTTAAACCCTATTTATCAGCTGAATTACACAAACCCTTGGAGCATATAATCGTGACAAGACCTCCAAGTCAGCTAGTTTTGAGTTGCACTTTTTCTCTCATGGGAAACATCCCCAAAATACCAACATGCAAACCTGCTCTTCTGCATGTTAAAAGAATTCCCCAGGCAACCGGGACCAGGAACTGAATAGAAATTCCTTTTTCTCCCCACCCGTATTTCCTTTTGGAAAAGCAGTCACTACTGGTAATCAAAGATTAGCTACTATTGCCTGATATTCAAAGCACTTCACAAATGAGCGCTCCATACCAAAATGGTCTTAGCTAACCAGTTTTATCACAAGGTTTGGTGACTGTAAGCACATACGACTGGCAACACCTGGAACACATCAAAGGTCCATTTAATCCAGCGTGTCTTCTCCAGCTGTGGTCAGAACCAAATATTTAGAAAATGAGCCTAAGAACAGGGCAAGTACAGAGTGACCGATGTGACCTCTCAGGTGCCAGTAACCTGCCAGCTAGGGATTTCCCAAGCCAGGGAGTGCACTGGCAGCTAAGTAAACTGGGCGTAGTCCCCAGCCTATTCTCTGGCTCACTTTGGAGAAGCAGTTTGTATCCGGCACATTGCACCTCACCCTCCAGCTTTGTGGTGTGGCTGCAGCCCCTGCAAGTTCACCTGGGTGAGCTTTAAGAGGCCAGCAGGGGTGCAGGGATGAGGGAGGTGTCACCACAGCCACACACTGCACAGCGAGAGCCCGCACGGGCCTGTCACCAGTGCCTTTCACCACGGCCCAGCCAGAGGGTCCAAAGCTGTCCCTGGTCTGGCTGAGTAAGGCACCATTAGCCTCAGGGTGCCCTGATCAGCCTTCCTGCAGGGTGTGCAGTTCCAAGTGAACCACAAGCTTTGGTGGACACACAGTAGTTCACCTGATGAGTGAGGTACCTGTCTTATTGTCATAGCGCTATTGGAGCACCCACATGTCAACACCACCAAACAGCAGCCTATAGCACAGGAGTGCACAAAGAGAATCCTTCTCCTTCTTTAGATGCAGCCTCCTCCTAGCACACGGGAATTGCCTCTCATTTTTCTGTCAAAATGACCAGCTGAGGTGGCCTTTGTGTCACCTGTGGTGACTCACCGACTCATAGTCTGTCGTTGCCACACGAGGCTTGCCACATGGAAGGACACATTCTGCTAGGCACATACTTAATTTATAAGTGCTAATTAATTGCATAATGGATTAGATAGCAACGTCCCTGGTCTATATTGTGTTCAAAATGCCATCTGGAAAAAGGCTGTTGTGGTTAGTAAGATGGCTGCTCTCTTAAACCTGATACCTTTGTAAGAGAATCTGTCCAGCATTATTGATGAGGCAGAACTGTACAATAAAGATGAGTATTTTATTCTCCAGGAGAATGCTTTTGAGATGGCAAACATTTGGTCACTGGGAAGGCTGATCAGTGCGCTTCATTCCCATGGCAAGCAGTGGGATGAATATCCTGTTATAAATGTAAAGCAAATAGTTTACTCGAAGAGCTTTAAATGTCATCAGTCTCTTAGAAAATGCATGTCAGTAGTGCTCATGTGACTCTGAAAGCAGCGTGGCTGTTTAATGTCACTTTTGCCTCCACTTAGGCCCACTGGGTGCCTATGAGAGAGAGCAGCTGTCTTTATACTGACGGCCCTGTTCAGGTCAGGAAGGCTCTGACCCGCCTCTGAACTGACAGTCTGAAGATACTGCTGTTTCAGTTCTTCCACGTTTATCTCAGGGATCAGGTTTCCAGGAATCTGCTGCAGTTGATTTCCCATAATGAAATGGCACAGGAAAGTCACCTACATGAGGCACTGAGCAGGCCTGCAAATCCCCTTGTCCCCCCTTGGCTTCAAAGCACACTGAGGAGTAAATGCACATCCATTGTTCTGGCCCGGTTTCTGGCTGGTCGGTGCGTGTGGGACATGGGAAGCTGGTGGCAGAAGAAAGAGCAGTGTTTTTCCACCTCAGACGTGGCTCCGTGCAGGTGACAGCACTGTCCTCGCCAGCTGGCAGGTGTCAGGAGAGGCTGCAGCTGGGAGCCCTGCACAGAGCCACGAGCAGCTGCCCACAGCCCGTGTCTGCCGCACTTAGGAGAGAGGGCTGCGCATGTCTGGCCCCGTGCCTCCGGCAGAGCAAAGTGCTTTCTAGGTATGGGGAACTGGGTCTGGCAGCAGCACCCTTCTACGGCAGGGAAGTCCCCATTTCACCAGCGGGAGAAACTGTGAGTTTACCTACATGGAGATGCTCCAGAAACCTAATTTGAATGAACTTTGCAAGTGATAAAACTTTAAAAACTTATTTAAATCACATTAAAGCCACATGTGGGCATTTTAAGTTAAGAAGAACATTTGATTTTGCCCATCCTTATTCTTATTAAAGGTGTCCACTTTATTACAGTTGACTATTTGATAGTTGACTATTTGATAGTTGACTATGTAATAGTTGACTATTACAGTTGACTCACCTACTTAAAATTCATGCCTCTAGTTCACTTAGATGACTTTTCCCTCCATTTTCTTTCTTAAAGAAGCCATTCAAGAGAGAAAAGGGTCTTGTTTGGGATTCTCTAAAAGAAGTGTCAGGAGCAGAAGTGGGGGAGATGGGACATACACAGTATTCGGGGAAGATGGTTTTCTCTCCACTGTCATTCTACCACTGCAGGAATTGTTTTCTGCAGATCTAGCACTCTTTTACTACCCTTTCCACATCAAGCTTTGCAACAGACCTGAACAGGAGAGGCAAGATGGGAAGAGCAAGATAGTGGTTGTCTTGTCTGGCTCCAAGCAACACTGTGCAGAAAATTCATGAAAATGTCACAGTCCTTTGAGACTGCAGTCTAGGGATCATTTATTATGCCCTTCCAGCACAACACAGACAGTATAATTTCATTCCATTACTTCTTCAGTCTGCCTGACAGTTTATCTTTGGCTGAAACATAAAGTCAGGTATCTGCTGCAGTCAAATTTTCCAGGCATTTTGCTGTATACATGTTTTCCATTGAAATCAATTTTGCTTTTAGAAAACTACTCTTTTATAATCTTTTTCCCTCTGACAGACATGCCTTTCTGTGCAAAATCATAGTCATTGCCTTCTTGGGAATGCAGTTTTGGTCTGCAGCAGTTTAAAAAACCTAAAGGGGGGACACCCATATTTTTCTAGGGGGCCTGAAATTATTACACCAGAATGAATGCAAATTTCTCCTAACCTCAAATACCTCTGTCTTATTGTCACTGCTATACCTGGGTTCTTGAGGACACAGAGTGAGTCCTTTTTTTTATCTCAATGTGTCAGCAAAGCAGCTGGAACAGGAATCCCAAAGCCTGCAAGCTTTGCAGGGTGGTCCCAGCCTCATGCACTCTGCAGGAGCCAAAAGGACATTCTGGTGGGCAGCTTCAAGGTTTCTTCACATATAAGCCACAAATTTAGCCTTTTTTCTTCCCCTACCCAAATGGCAGCATGAGGCTGGGCAGTGCAGAGAGATGCAGGTACACACTGGAATGGAGCATAAAAATGAGCAAGACAGAAAAATGGAGAATAGCCTCTCTAAGGTAGGTAATTCACTCTCAAACATTTCAGTTTAAATTCAAGACTTATTTAAGTCTCAAACATCAGACCAGCCTCACCGTGCTGCACTGTCTCAGCATTCTGGGATCATCAGTAATGCTCAGAACATGTGAGCAGTTTTCCAGTACTGGATCTTAACATGATACTAAGGACGAGAATCACTACTTCTTACCTTTTCCCAAGGCAAAAAGCAAGAGATGGGAAAAGTGACTCGGCCTTGCTCACAATGGACAGATGTTTACCAGGGCAAAACTTGCAAGTCAAATTATAGTGACGTTGTGTTCGGACCACAACTCAAGGACCCATCTGGCCAAAGCCAGGGGTCCACAGCAGAGCTGGGCACAGTCATCAGGTAGAGGTCTACAGACATGATCTTCTCTTGCAGCATTCACAGACACCCACTCATCCTGCCTTTCTACCGCCAGGACCCCTTGGGCCTAGACCTTTCCTCAGGCTGCCAGTCCTCCCTCTGGAAAACTGCAGTGCCCTGAAAAGCCCTGTAGAAACAAAGCTGGAGTTACTAACCTGTCAGGGACCTATGCCCAGACCCTTCTTACAGTACCCTTACATGAAGCTGAATAAAATAGTGTATTCAACTGAGTCTATGACAAATGCATTAGCTTGCCTAATTTTCTCATTTGCCACAGGAAAAAGTTGGAATTATTCTTTCTGAGTGAATGAGTTTTAGCTTTTCTCATTAACTTTTCATAATCTGTAGTGCACAGATGGGAGGAAAGGGCTTTCAGCAATTTTGGCTGGAAGTAAAATGACTAAAGGTCAAAACCCAGAGCAGGAGGGAAGGTTTCACTGGTTCAGAGAAGCTTCCAGCCTCCTTCTATCACTCTTGACTTCATGAGGAATTTAAAAATGGCAAAAAATGACAGAACCAGACAAATCCTTACCCAGGTAGCGGAATGGGCTGTTCAGGTCAGATGCTGTGACTCACACAGGCTGATCTACTGCAAATAACCAACTTAAAAATTAAGGGCTTGTTTGTACCGAAGTGTCACTCTTAGCTCGGTTACACCAATTCAGATCACTGCGGTGAGTTAACTTTATGGTGACACTAGCGCTGTGAAATCTCCCATGGTCTGAGGCAGACACAGGATGTGTGACAGTGTGCGGCATCCTGCATACACATCTGCATCTGCTGTCTGACCTCAAGGACCATC
Organism: Rhagologus leucostigma; assembly: GCA_013397725.1. Taxonomy (NCBI): domain Eukaryota; kingdom Metazoa; phylum Chordata; class Aves; order Passeriformes; genus Rhagologus; species Rhagologus leucostigma. The sequence continues at coordinate 190,950 of VZTD01003142.1, read as the reverse complement.
CACTCTCCTCCAAGCCACTGCACCTTCCATTGCACTGTGCCCGTATGCTGCAATTGAAATAAACTGAGGTGAATGCACTCTTCAGCACATGGATGCAGTATCCTGAACCAAAGGCAGGTCAGAAGCCTCTCACGTGTCCTCCTCAAGCCTCAACTTTGCAATAGATGCATGCCTCTCCTAGGAGCTGCACCAAGGACACCAGGCTACTGCCTGGCTAGAGCAGGCGCCAGCAGCACACAGCTGGAGCCACAGCCAGGCTGGACTGCACGCCCTTATCATCTCTGCACTGCGTGATCTGTGTGACGTGGGGCTCGCCACTGCAGCAGTGAAAGCCACAGAGAAGAGCACCTCAAAAGGAAAATAGTTCTTGAGACAAGTTTGTTTGGTTTTTTTTTTGCTGGCATAACTGTGTCAACACTAGGGCATTCACAAACTATTCTTTTCGCACTCCTATCCAGCTCAGCTTCACAAGCAAAATGGTGAAATGTGGGCCAATGCTTTACAGAGCCAGCTAATCCTTTTATTTCTATGAGAGCAATCAAATATATACATCTGATCACAGGTAGGGAATGTTGCAGCCCATGGCCAATGGAATCAGAACATGCTCCGTGGAGTGCTGCTTTCGGGGAAGTGGGACACATTTGCTTGTGCACAACCCAGAGAGTGCGCAGGGCTTTGGGAACTCGAAGTGAAGATCACCCTTACACATCTCCTGCATGGCCCGCCTTGCCCCGCTCTGCAGCTTTGGGACACCAGCCCAGAGGCTGCTGGTGGTGACTGAGGCATCGAGGCGCATGAAGGAGCAGGGGGGAAGGAGCCCTTCTGCACAGAGGCACACAATGCACACGGGTCCCCAGACTGCTTCTTGTCACACCATGTATGACGGAGAAAATGAGACTTAAGGAAGATGATGCCACTTGTAGAGTATATCCTATGGCAGATGAGCTGTAATTCTTTGTCTGTACAACGTTAGAAAGCGGGGGTGGTGTTTTTAAAGATATTTTCTTTACAGGAGCTAAGAATGGCAGGTTTCACAATGAAGCTGTTGTTCAATTGAACGTGAATCAGTGTGTTTGCAGATCTGACTGAGACAGAGAAGTAATAAAACAAAGACACTAAAGCTTATCAGTAATTCTTACAATTTCTTAATGATGTTTCTAATCTATGCCTTTGACCCTTCAGTAATTCTACTTGGTTCTCTGCTGCTGTAACATTTAGAAAGTAACTGAAAATTTTATGCCACTTGTTAGCTTATCATATTTGCTTTACGACAGCCCAAGACAAAGGCCAATATATCATAAGATAAAAGTCCAACTCCATATTTGGATTCCTGTGTAAATGACTTGAATTTCAAACGAGCAGAACTCACAATCTCTCTCACTCCTTTTAACAGAAACTCAGGGGTTCCTGAGAAATCAAGTCTTTTATCAGACTCTCAGATATGGTCTTGGGGATGTGGCTTTTTAAGCAAATTGTAGCCACAGGTCTTCAGTGAACTTCGTGCCATTCGTACATGCATTGAGTGGGGAGGCTTCTTAGACCTCATGAAGATATTTTTACTTTTTCTTTCACATGACTTGAGGGACAGCTTTGCACCCCATCAGGCTGGTTTAGCCCCAAACGCTGGATTACCAAAGATTTCTGTTGGCCTACAGGTGGGTCTGGATGGCAAAGAGGGGTGAGCTGCCTTGCTGGCACCACTCTTGCAGCAAAGCCCTGTTTTCTGGCTATGAGTTCCAGGCTGGTACGAAGCACGGCCTTGACACACACCATCTCCACAGCAAAGACACCTCCCCGGTAAAACTCACTGGTGCTGGAAAAGTATTTGTACAAAGCTGTGGCTGAAAGACAAGCTTTTTTGACTATACCTGCTTTCTACAACTTCCTCGTGAGGAGAAGAGGAGGTGCAGGCACTGATCTCTTCTCTGTGGTGACCAGTAACAGAACCCGAGGGAACGGCCTGAAGTTGTGTCAGGGGAGGTTTAGGTTGGACATTAGAAAAAAGTTCTTCCCCCAGAGGGTGGCTGGGCACTGGAACAGGCTCCCAAGGGAAGTGGTCACAGCACCAAGCCTGACAGAGTTCAAGAAGCACTTGGACAATGCTCTCAGGCACACGGTGACACTTGGGGTGTCCTGTGCAGTGTCAGGAGTTGAACTCGATGATCCTGATGAGTCCCTTCCAACTCAGCATATTCTGTGATATAGCAGTGCTTTACACTGGCAAAGTGTTCACTTCCAAGAAGAGAGAAGTGTTAAATCATTGGCAGACCTATTCAGGTTGTTGTAATGGAATTTAAAATTGAGGGTCATATTGGTATGGGCTTAATTAGGTGAAATACAACCTCCCCTTGACACATATACCCCATATATCCACAACATAACCGCAACAGTTTCACAGGCATGCAGCTAGAGACGAGACAGCAGCCTGAGAAGTGTCCTGGTGACTTGCATGCAGTTTGGTCGCATGGCAGGATTCTACAGAAGAAACGGCATAAAATAAAGTTACGAGGTGGCAGATTCAAAGCTGACAACAGGGAACACTTCATCAAATGGATAATTAAATTCTGGAGCTTGCTGCCAGCAGTGTTATGGATGCCTAAAATAGATTTCAAAAAATGATTTTACAAAGTTGCAAACATATCTATTAAGTGCTATTAAACAGCAAGATTTTAGGAAGCTTTCAAGAACCCACAGCCTGACAAATACACCAGAGAATTACCACTACATGCTTGCCTTTATCATAGAGTTTTCTCTAAACATCTGCTATCAACCACTGATGAAGAGAGGTTACCAGACTAGACAGACATATAGAGGGATCCAATGTGCCCATTTTTCATTTAAAGTTTCCTATGTTGGTGCTAATTTACCTTAATGATGAGGGTTGTTAACCTCAGGGGTTCACAAGCTGCTTTCCTCAGGAGCTGAGCCATCCCTGCAGCCCGGGCAACCTCTTTGAGTGACAAGCTCTAAATCGATCAGGAGACAGCCATGCCATGTTCTTCTGGGTTAATTTATCCGACTGTTGCCTACAGGAAGGTGTAACTTCCCAGGCTTTTACTTCACCTGGTGCAGACAAACTTTAAGGGATTCACACAGCTCAGATGCAAAGGATTGCAGCAGGCAAAGATATTGACTCCAGGTGTCCCATGTGCTTTCCAGCGCCCAAACACCTGATCTGCTGTGCTTCTCAACTCAGGAGACAAGTGCAGGACACAGAAGAGGAGGTAAAATAGGCAAAAAATAGTAACTAGGCAAACTTTTATAGGTCGGCATATCATCACACCGCCCTGCCCCTGAGGTTTACAGTGCACACCTCACTCTGGGGGCCTTCTTCACTGGTGTGAGCAGACCTGTCTACACAAAAAACTGAATGTGCCTGGGAGTCCTGCTGCAACAGTGGTCGTTGCTGCTTCTATCATAAGGCCAAACTCTGTTTCAGCAAGGAATTTGTCCTCTGAGCTGTAACATGGATTGGACTTGCGTACACAGGTGAGACAAAAACATGCAGTAACATGGTTAGCAGAGAACTGGGCTGTAATGTGACCCCTTGGCATAGAGATCTGCCTGCGTAAATGCCACTCCAGGCACGACAGATGGAGGGAAAGCAGTTTCTGCTGCATTATGCTACTGTTTCCAAATGTAACAGATCCCAGACTGCTGTGATTTCTCAGAGTTTTGCCTGAACCGCTGCACCTCTTGCTGTGTGGTATTTGGCCCCGAGGGCAGGAAGCCCCTGAGCTAACTCCCCAAGAAACACCATTGAGAAACCCAGGTTTAATTTCCGGTTCTGCCCTAAAATTTCTCATAATTGCTAAGGAAACGGAAGAGGTTACAGGTGAGATCCCTCTACCTCCACTTCTCTCCCATAAAGCAGGGCTTGCAGCAGTTTTTAGCTCCTTAGAAATGTGAGAAGAATGCAAAGATTCAAGGGAAGGGGTGTGGTACTCAGATTCGGTGGTACCAGAGAACACCATGGCATGTGAGACAGGCAAGCCCTGTGGATGGTGCACAGAACTGGGATGAGCTTTTCCCTTGACATGTTGGGCAGGCGGCTGCAATTGGAGCTCCTGCCTATGGGAGACTTTCTGCATGAGTTGGGGTAAATCCAGACTTTTTCTCTTCCACTGTGCTTGAGCTTTGCCTTGGGATGGCAGCAGAAGAGATGGCTGGCCTGCGTAGCATTGGGTCAGTTACTGAGGACCTCAGCTGGGAGGGCAGTCTTTGTGCCACCATCACAAGCGCCTTGTGCTGGCACAGCTGCAGAGCCCAGCATCAAAACATCCCAGCTCCAGGTCACTGCTGGGAAGAACCACAGTTTCTTAAGGCTTCCCCAAATAACACAAAAGTGCATGTTCCAGCACAGCTTGTTCTACCTCAAGCCATGTCATTAGTTCATCTAGCGGCGGGCTTTGGGGCAGCTACTTTATCATCAGCTGCAGCAGGGCTGAATTGCTTCCTGCCGTTGATTAAGGAAATAAAAGTCACCAAGCACAGATCTTCCTGAAATCCTTGTGTGAAGTCCTTCCCCTGAGCACGCTCTCCACTGATTGCATTGCTTTGCCAAGCCTCGTTAAGGCTTCTCCATTGTTCTTCGCATGCTGTCAATCAATCACAGTTGCCTGTACACACTGGCAGGCTTTGCAAAGACAAATACGCAATTAAGAGCCTTAATTAACACCACGTAACATTCAGATGTATTCACTAGGGAAGGGATGTGAAAGAAATCAAGGAAGAAACTGAGCAGAAAGAGGGGAGGGAGGTGGACCCCTTCCAGTGATTTTATTTGCAGAAAGATATAATTAATCTAGAATAATACGCAAGCTTTTTTAAAAAGAAAATGAACATCAAGAGAATCTGAAGCTAACAATCAGCTGTCTCCTCTTTGAGAGTTAGATGCATTAGCTCCAGAGGCAGAAAAGAAAGAGAAAAATAGGTTTAGGATTTGTATACCTTAAAACAAGTGGAATCTATATCCACTGTTATCACACTGGAAATATTCCACTTAATTTACATCACCGGGGCAGGTCTTGTCACTAAAGGCAAATGTCCCTTTATTTGCCAGTTAAAAACATGTTGTTGACAGACCTCATCCTACCCTTCCACTTTCTCTCCAGCCCAGCCCAGGCTTCCTCTGGCAGCTTTACTGCCTGGGGTATGTGTGAAAGGCAGCGCTGAAGGCAGGGTGAGCAACAGGTAGGCTGGATTTGGGATTGAGGGAGGATGATACCACACTGTTCATCAAGACCTCACAGCAGTGGAAGGGAACTTGGTTAAATGTGTTAAACTGTTACTCCAAAAGGGAAACTTTAGATAGTAATTTTGAGTGTGTCTAAGAGAGTTAGATATGTAGGTGACCTCCTCAGCTAGCTGGACACCCAGTTCCTCTAGGGTGTGTCTACACTGAAAGTTCTCCAGCATATGTATAGATTGCTAGAGCCATGACAAAAATACTTCAGTAATGGAGATGCCATTCATACCACAGAGAAGTTATTTTCTCAGCTATTTAAATACACTATGCTGTAATTTTTTTTTTCCAAGCATAATTTAAATTATGCTAGGGCCAGAACTGTGATGAGTTGGATGTGTATTCTCCTGTATACTCTCAACTAGCACCCCAACAAGACAGCAAAAATTTTTAATACAGAATAATCCATATACATGTTATCAATACCACCATTACCCCTTAGAAAGGGAAAAACAAACCTGGGGACAAGTACTCACTCCAGTGTGAGAAGTCACATAGCTTTGCTGAGGAGCCAACAGCAGTAACTCAGATTTTCCCACCTTTTATTTAACTTTTCCCATCAGTGGTCTGTCCTCAGCCTTCAGGACCTTGAGGATGCCAATGGTTCCTTTATGGTTTTGAAGTTCCTACCCTGTCTAGGCATTATCAGAAAATAAGTTTCCCATCAAGAAATCACAGTCCAGTCTGCAAACTCTGCAGGACAATGAAGAAGTTGAACAGCCTTCAGAGCACAAACACAAACAACAAAAAGTGCAGCAGTGACTTGTCAGAGTTTCCTCTCACTGCTGTAGTTGTCTATTAAACAGACATGTAAAATATTACACTATTATAGATGGATTTGCTCAAATGTTTGTTTTCCCCTCTTCCTTAGCTGAAGGGTGAAAGAAAAGCATACATTTCTATAGTTCTGGAATCAAGATTGGTTTTGCCTAAATATAGAGCAAACCAAAGGATCTATTTTTTCAGCAAACCGACTGTTTTTCGAAAGGGAGTGACCAAGCAAGCATATATTGCTATGATAAGACTGAGAAGACCAAAACAGGTGAAAGGCTATCATTCCTCACCCACTTGAACCCTCTCAGGTCTGGCTGAGATTTAACCACTCCTCTGACGATGGTCCAGCCCATTTGTGTGAACAATGCTCTGAGAACTCGACAGCAAAACAGCGAGAAAGAATTCCTAAATGCCCGTGTTGAGAGACCTTCTCTAACTGAAGACAGGCTCTGTCAATCACAGTTTCCTTTAGTGGAGGGTAGTGAGAGTGGGCTGGTCAATACATATGTCAGAACACAGACAAAGATGAAATAAAAAATTTAAAGATGTGGAGATCTTCATTATTTTGGGAACAGGAGAGGGCAGCGGCTAATGTCAAGCAGTTTTTGAATATAAGGATGAGTGCTCCAAGTGCTGGAAGATTTTTAAACAGAAAATTAATAAAGAACAAGCAGGATAATGATGTATTATTGCATAGTTTGTATGCAGATATATAAGGTCTGTGTTATTATTTTAGAAAGGACAAAATGGAGTATAAAGTAAACAAGCATTTACAGAGCAAGATCTGGGTTCATAACTTATGCAGCAACAAAATTACCTCCCCTCCCCTAGTTTTATTTGGGAGAAATTATTCAGAATTCCTTGAGTTTTTAATTGTGGTTTCTCAGGCATTTCTAAGGGGTCATATTTCAGCTGCAGCATAGTGTCTCTAGCTTTCTATTTAAGTAGTACTTTGCTTTGGCAAAGAGGACAAACATGGCCTGGGAACAGTCTGCAGTCTCCTCCAGTCAAACTCACAAGCACAGTTCTAGGGTTTTACCTCCTGCTGCAGTCTGCTGCTGGAAAAATTACATTATTATAGATGTGATTATTCAGGTAGTCATAAAATACAACATACTGACTTTGTTACAATAAGCGCACATCCCCACCCCACCTGCCCCCCAACTGGCAAAAACCATCTTTGTCTGCATCGCATCAAGGTTGGCTCTCTGACTGGCACAACACTTTTTTTGTCATCAGTGGCATACTAGGATACTTTATCCTGGGTTTCATCCATGTACTCAGGAATGCTTGACACGACTATAAATAATTCAGTGCTGACACACAGATTTTCAAAAAGATTTAGTCTCACTTATAATGCAAGATAAAGCCAAGTGCCTGGTAGGAAGGAGGCAGCATGAGAACCATGCTCAAACTATTTTCTTTACCTGAGTGACTAAGCAGTGAAGATGGCACTTCTGAGACTACATCTCTTTGGGAAAATGCACCCAGCTGAAAAGCTGGAATAGACAGAGCTGGTGGAAAATCCCCGGCACAAAATCCCCAGCACAGCTCACAGCCCCTGATGGGAGAGTCAGCAATGAATAGTTAACACATTCCTAGCCTGAATAGATTTCCTTTCCACAAGTCCTGGCTTGTGGAGGGCAGGATGATCTGAGACAACACACTTACAGGACACATTTCTCACTGGAATGCACTGCAGAAAACAGGGGTTAAAAAAACAATCCGTGGTAAGAGGATGGGAAGTTTGCATGCTCCCAGAATACAAGCTGCATGTGAAGATTCCCAAAGAGGCACAACGGTAAGTTTCTTCATTCTGTCCGCACCATCAGGGCCTCAAGACAAAAGGAATTCAAAAAAGAAAAGGAAATAATCCAGCCTGGCTTCATCCTTTCTAGCCTGATAACAGTGAAGACCAAGTCTCAGCTCAACGTCTAGGATTTGGTATTTCGCTTGTTCCAAGGAGGCTTCCTTGGCTAAATGACCTCCAGAGCAGGAATCTCCAGCTAAGACTGGTAGAAGACAGGGGCTGGCTGTCCTTGCCTGATGCCCTTTTCATCATTTCGTGCCAGTCCTCAGAGCAGAAGGAGCAGAAAGAGCTGTTAAGGCTAGGATGACATACTTCTGGCCTCCTGTGTAACATTTACGCAAAATCCCTGTCAGCCACACAGAAATGCCTCAGTGGTGAAGCGTGTTGCTGCATTTACAGCATCATCAACTTGCCTTCTGGAGTGCAAGGAGAAAATGCTGCAGAACAGGACTCCCACCTCGGCTTTTTCCACTACTGTCAAGGGCAACTTGGGACAGCAAGAGAGGGACCTTGAGAGTGATTTTTCTGCAAGGACGTTGTTTCCCTGCAGACCAACCCGTAGCACTGCAGGTGCCCAGGGCAGTGCTGTGCCCTGACCCTGTGCACATGTGGCTGGAGCTGATGCACGGCACCTCCGTCCTCGGCTCGGCCTCGCGGAGCACCTGAGGCGCGGCGGCCCAGCCGTGCTCCTCGCTCACCCGGGCTGACCCGCAGCTGGCCCTGGCACCGGCACGTGCTCCTTCTGCTCGCTCGGCTGCCACTCTGGCTTTCCACGGCCCATGTGCCAGCATGGGGCCCTTACTCAGTGGAAGCTGCTCCCTCACCCACGTGGCCCGGCCCAGCCCCGCGGAGGTGCCGAGGAGTGCGGAGTGCTGGTCCCTGCTGCTGCCATGCCCCGCAGAGGCGCCGGAGGAGCAGCCCCGTGGTCAGGGCAGCGCTGTCTGGCACTGGCTCTGGTCTGGTATGCTGCCCAAACCAGTTACACCAGCACCGCTGTCCTCCCAGCCCCCACACCGAGCTGGCCAGGACACTGGGAGGCCTCCAGGCAGACAGGGGTGGGGATGGGACCTGTGGAGCTGCTACAGCTCCTTCTTGGGTGCTGGCCAAGAAGGAAAGCCACGTGGCACCTTGACCCACGTGGTTTGGGACCAGCCATTACAGACACTTGCTAACATTGCAGGGTTAAGTTGTGGCATCAGCAGGGCTGTGCTGTAAGTACTGGTACATAGCATAACTAAGCAAAGGCCATCTAAAGATAAATGTGAACCTCTCCATAGGGCTGCAGCTATCCCCCTGCCTCACATTTTCCAAGATGAATACTGTTTTGTTTCCCTGCTCTTAGCAGATTTTTGACATCTTTCAGCCTTGGAGACCTTTCTAGTAAAATTTGCCATGTCTCTCACCTAGTTCCCTTAGGTCCAGAGCTCTTTTCTAAAAGTCCTGTTCTCTCCTTTCCTTCACATACCCACTCTATAGCCTGGGATGACACATTGATCTCATTTTTCCTGTGCATCTCTTTTCATACCTCCCTGCTCCACCTTCTGCTCTCACTTCCCTCTTCTGGTTCTCTAGATATTCCCAGTTCCAAGGAAGCTAAAGCAGAGATTTCTGATGTGGACTCTGTGGGTCTGCGACAAATGTGCTTCTGGCTGGGAAAAGAGGTCCAGAGAGAGAGAGAGGAGACAAGAAGCCTGACTTACCGGGCTGATGACCAGGCATTTTTTTCCAAGGCAAGCTTTTCTGAGGACTGACCCAGTAGGTGGGTGGAAAGCAAATGGTTTTCAGAAAGAAACAACCACTGTTGCATCGAAGGTCACAAGGAGCATGCATGACCAGGTCGGGCCAGGTGCGTGACTCCAAGCCCCCTTGTCCAACCCAGCACTCCCATTCCACTGTGAGCCATACACCAGCTCCTCGGGCTGGAAGACATCTGGTTCATACTAAAGAGAGGACTTTTCCTATCAGCTGCTGTGTTTGTCACTGCTTTCCCTCTTCATTCTGGTGAAAGAAAATATTTTATCCTCCACTTGTGCTCACATGTGATTAGAGGCTGTTCTTCATGAGAGACGGGTCAGAGCGCCTGGGTAGATGTAGAGCAAATGTCAGATATGAAGGGAAAGTTTCCAAAGCACAGTAATTTCACACCATCAGGTCATAGCCCTTCTCTTAAAGCAAAGGACCCTACCCTTTTTAAGGTTCTAATCCACTGATGAGTTTTCCACAAAAGCATAAAAGCAACATAAGTGTTACTGAAAGAACTGACTTTATGCCAAGCACACATTCCCACTCATAACTGGTGTCTTAAAGTCACAACCGTGCTTATCCCCTTCTCTCCTCCATTTTGACTGCATTTGAATAGAAAACATGGTCCCCTAGGTATGAATGACACAAAAATGCCAGTATCCTTCACTCATCCTTACAACACAAGCTGCTTTGACGACACATCTGTCTTGGCCTGTAACTCACCTGGTATCGGCTGTTGTGCAAGTGCTTCCTGGAAACCCCACAGTGTTTTTCCTGTGAAGCCAGCAGGGGCTGGAATTGGGTCAGGTTCTGAATGCAGATCACTGCTTGGGTGGGCAGAGTGTGAGCAGCTGTGTGAGCCAGCACTGCTCCGATGCTTGCCCTTTCTTTCCCACACACCTCTGATCTGTACTGCTGCAGCACCAGCAGCTCCTTGGGTAAAGGCTGCAGGCAGCCAAGCAAGGAGTAGGTAGGGAGGTTTCGGTTTTAGAGAGTCTATGTTTGACACCATTTGGGTTACAGTGGCATGGGAGCTAAAGCCCTGCTCTCTACCTGGGAGCTTCATCCAGCCATTCCCACCTGCGTTGCTGGCGTGCCTGGGGCAGCCCTGGCTGCTTGCGAGACAGACCGTGCAAACATTGCAGACAAAATGTGCTCCAAGCCCTACCTTGTTGCAACATTTCTGGGGTTATAACCTGAATCTGTAGATGTGAATTGTGAAAACTGGGCAGCAGAAGGGGTGAGAAACCAAACCCACTGTGAGTACCCGGGTGGCTCCTATGTGCTTTAATTGCCTCTTCACCATACTATGCTACTCTCGGTGACCTTCACTTCAGCAAGAAGGCTGCCAGCTTAGAGGAAGCACAGACTAGCAGTGCTTAGCTGTCAAATTCCAGTTGGTGACTGCTGGCAGGATGAGAAAAATGACTTTTAATCCTCGGTGGTTCATATCTCACTTGCAATAGGCCCAAATTAGCTGTTTGGTTATGGGGCTGAGATCTGAATGGGCAACTGAAGCTGCTCTAACCCAAGAGAAAGGGCAAGGATTTGGGAGGCTCTGGTATAACTGCTTGTCTTGCAACAAACCTGTCATGCAACCATGCCCAGGTCACCTAGTTTTAGGCCCCTTACCTTGCGTCCCTGAAACTGGGATCAGCACTGTTACAGCAGACTGCTGGGGGCTGGTACTCTGAGGTCTGTAAGAAGTTTGGCCACTGTACGTGCCCAGCAAAGTCCACAAGAAAGAACTGGCTATCACCAACACTTACGCCTTTCCTGCAGCACGTCACATGCATGGATGCAAGGTCCCAGTTCACCTAGAAAATGCAGGATAGGGACATTTGCTCCAGCCCTGGCAGTTTCCCTGCCCTGAGGATAAGACAGAGCTTCAGGCTTCAGGTTTGGGAACAAGTTACTCTCCTCAATGCTAAATCCATTTCAAAAGAAGCAGCACCAGTTTTTTTCTCACCTCCTCCCTCCCCACAAGATCATGAAGTGCTTTTCAGGTAACAGGCCATACCCAAGGATTCCTCAAGATGTTAGCACAGGAAATCTTGGGTTAGAGAAAGCTGCTGTTGTTAGGACAACATGTATCACAAATGCTGCCATTGCTGCATACTCCCTTCCTGGTCCCAACCACTCTCCTTATGCTTCACGGCCTCTCTCCCACTTGACAGGCTGAAAATGAGGTCTAATGCTCTGGAAATGGTTTGTGCCACTCTTTTCTGTGTATTATAAAAAGGCCCAAATGAAAGCATTTCTGAAGTAGCACTACATGAGCAAAGATGCCTAAGCTGAAGTGTTGTATCAAAGTTGGTGTTGACCGAACTGCTGCAGCTGACTGACTTTGCACAGGCAAACCAGGCCGCTGAAGTCAGTGAGCCATTTGTGCCTGCAAGGACCGAGACGCCCTTCTCTCACACACCTGAGCAGCAGATCTGGTTAGTGATAATGCATGACTTACATTTGCAAGGTGCACCCACTCCATAGCAGCTTTTTAGCTGCAAATAGCAAGGATGCACGTCTGGCCCTGATCTGCTGTCTGGCCAAGGAGGAGGCTTAATATAACCCATCATATCTGCAACTAGAGGGCACAGGAGAATGGAAGGAAGGGAAACTAAGCCATAACATCTGGGACATGGCAAAGGTGTGCTGTTAACAGACTGCAAAGAAAAATTAAAGCCATGTGATTAGAACCAGTACACAAAGCATCCAGATCTCTAGATTACACATCTCACTGAAAACATGGCTGGTAGCAAATTTTTCTAGCAGTGGTGGGCCTTTCCTGCTTCAGATATAAGATTGCCACCTGCTGACCAGTTGTCCCTACTTTGGGCAATACCCTAGATCCTGACCCTCCATTCTCCCGTTATCAGCAAGGCTCCACTACACTTAGTTTGTGCTATCTGATCAGATTGCAACCAGAGGTCATATAACTGTACAGGCCATTAAGCACCAGTTCACTTGAGCAGAAGTAAATGGCTCCCTTCTACTGAAGTACCATTACTCACACAGTTCACCTTAAGTACTGGGATATCATCTCAGCAAGGCAATGAAGGCAATAAAAATGCAATCTGCACAAGACGTGGTTCTTGCTGGGGAGATCTGGATGTGGAAAGTATTTCCAGATCCTTCCAGATCTGTGCTGCTTAATGTGTAATGAATCATGTTGTAAGCATCTAGATCTAAGTGTTTCGGACTAGAATATTTGGACACATGTTTTTGGTTTGTGGTACCCTGCTCCTACCTGCCAAATGCAGAGAGTAGGCTTTTAAATGACTTTTCATCCAAATGCATGTGGAAAAATATCACTGCTGGAAACCTCTCACTGTAGCACAGTTCTGTTTGTGCTGGAAAACCCAGCTATCACCACCCAATAAACCAGAGGAGTGATCTTGGAGGGATTCTTCTCAGCAAATGTCCAAAAACAGCAGATATTGCAAAAGGGTAGAAGGTCATGCAACACCCATGCTACAACACTCCTCTGAGTTCTGTTCCTTACCTACGACAAGCCAGCCACTCCTTTTCTTGCTGCTTGCTAGGCACTTTCTAATTCACATAGTCTTTCTTTAGCTGCTGTTTTGCTGAGTATCTCACACATTTTTGAGGCCCAGTTTTCCAAAGAGCTGAGGTAGCCACACTGGGCTGAAATCTGTGCATTTCCGAGTTTTCTCTCTCATTTCAGTCACAGCCTCTGCCTCTGACTCAGACTGGTGTTTCTGATAGGACCTCGGAGAGGGAGGAAACAAGAATAAATAGCATCACGCCCTCCTCACGTGGGTTGTGGTGCAGAGCTGAAACAAGATGAGGAAGAGCCTGGGCTGGAGAGGGAGGGGGCTCAGCTGAAACTAACCCACATTTTGAGGATTCCTCCACTCTAATGGGGCACTGAAGCAGGGGTATTACCAGCCTCTCCTCTCATCCCAGGACCCAACGTGGCTATTACTGGCTCCTAACTAGCGGAAGCATGAGCTGTCTGTCCCAGCCTCCCAGAGCTGGAGACAAAGCTGCCCTAGGAGGCAATTAATGCTGCCGGGCAAGATGAGGGCAGGTTAGCATGGCAAAGGTCACACACCCAGGGCACCCAGCCCTGGCCCAGGGTGACGCTGTGTTTCCTCCTCTCCAGGGAGCTGCCTTAAGGAGAAGTCAAGCTCAGGCCACTTCGAACGAGTAACGCTTTGAAACAGTGGCGGGAAGCTAAACAGCTTTACTGGCAAGTAGGGAGAGAGAGCTTGAGGATTTTGACGATAAACAACCGATCCTCTGACCTGATTCAAAACCTGGTCTGGTGAGATTCAATGGTGACTCAGCCTCAGAGGACTGATTAGTACTCTACATGCCAGGATATGCTGGCCTCAATTTGGTTCTTTGGAGATACCAGCATGATGAAAAGCTCCTTATATCTGGCACATATGGAGAGTTTCAGGAGGCCACTAGGCTGAAACTGAGTCAGACGCTATTACAGTCAATACCTTTCAGCCAGAAAGGCCTGATGATATCCCAGCCATGGATTCCTTGGTATCTCAGCAGAGGTGAGATGGAGTGAGAAGAGACACACACAGAGTTTTGTGGAGGTCCCCTTGGAAAGGCCCCATATGCATGTGGATGTCCTCAAAACATTATCAAATGCTTTTGTTAGGTACCTACAGCTTAGTTCCTTCACTCCTCATGGTGCTGCAACTTTTAATAAAATCCTGCCTCACTGGTTGCACAGTTTCAAATCTCATTTTTTGCCTCCACTAAACAAGACAGAGCTACAGGGGCAATGGTGTAACTAGCAAACGTCAGTACTGCATTTGAAGTTTATTTTCTCGGATAGTAATAATAAGCCACACCAGTAAAAAGACTCCTGCTGCTGCTTTTTCCTCTTACTACTGCATTTACAGTAAAGCTTGTGCTGATTGCAGTTGACTGGTGGGAGGAGATGGAGAGAAAAGGTATTTTCCGCACTCCTGATAGCTCTATAATTTCCTAGTACAAGATAAGGCTAGGTAGTGTCATTGATCCCTGTGACACAGGACATCCCGGGGCAGAGAGAGGCAGGCTGCCCATTCTGGGTGAGGGACAGAGCCTTGCAGAAGAAAGGAAAGCAAAAGCTCACAGAGGACTGAATCCACACCAGGAGATCATTTTTTCTCTTTTCAGCAGAGCTATTATGGTGGAGATGAGCTCTAGTATGAGGTAGGAACAGCTGTTTTTAACAGTGTGTGTTCATTAACTTCTCTTCAATTGAAAGGACAAAATAAGCTGTTGGAGGGAGATAAAGACCCAGCTACTTTCTCTAAGAATTCAAAGACTTCACAGTCACCATCTCAGCGTCACCACGAAAGACCTCCAGGAAACAGACTATGTCTGTAACAGTTCTAAAAATATACAATAATTTTCAAAAACCTAAGCATTTTCAAACCTTCCTATATGCCCTAACGCAACAAAACAAGAGGAAATTTCTTCTTTTCCAGATGACAGTTCTTTGTCTCCAAAGGGGAGCGAAACAAGGAGGGAAAAACGAAATACAGTACACTGGGAAACACTGAATGTTAATATTTACCTGTTTTGTTACATCTTTTTCTTTTGATACTTGCTGTCATGTAGGCCTCTTTCTGGTTGGCTGGTGTCTGCCTGAGTTCATGCATAGGAGAATTTGGCTCTTGATTTGGAAGGCACAACTGCAGTATATTCTAATGTTCCCAAGGCCCACCTGGGGAAAAAGAAAAGGAACAGTGTGTCACTGTACACCTTCACCTCATTCCCCTTGCCTTGGGCTTTTGCTATCTCAGCCTGTTGCACGTCACAGTTTGAATAACTCTGCTTGGCAGCCCATTGCAGCCATGGGCCAGGCACATGCTCCCAAAGGGATTTTCCCTCTGCTCTTACGTGAGCATCTGGGTGCCTCTTGGTTTACATAACTGTGAGAAACATCTGGGGTTTAAAATTCCTAATACCTCAATTTGTTAAGGAAATTAAACATACTTGTAGGATAAGGATGCTGTTTGGAGCTTACACCACTTGTTGAGTCAGAGGGAGGAGGAAGAGAGGAGAGGCTGGGTTAATGTGTGCAATTCTATGTCCCAATTCTTTTGATAATGGTTCTGGGCAGCTGATTGTGCCCTTCCTGAAGTACACAGAAAAAGCCAGAAGACTGCTTTCTGCCAGCTGATCTGAGGGTCAGGCTCTCTGCACGACTGAGTGCACAGGAGGGCACGTTTCAGGGAAGTATTTTTAGTACAGGGGAGCTGACAGACCTGGAGAGGGAAGGCACCTCTCCAGAAGATAAATTGGGCAAGCTCAGGGCATCTGTCCACCCCATCCCTCTGCCAAAGCACTCCCAACTGGAAAGAAGCCACTACTTACAGAGGTGAGCAAGCCGCTTGCCCACCTGCCCCAACACGTCTCCACACTGCTGCAGAGCACCCTGCCCGTTCTTGAGCCACAAACACCTGCCTGGCAGGAGCCCAGGCCAGCCCAGGGAAACAGGAGGTGCCCCTGCAGTGGCACGCAGCCCCCCTCACAGCCCCTATCCAGCCTGTGCAAGGCTCACACCAGGAAATCAGCTGAGGATCACTGACAAGCATTCACCCTTCCCAGGAAGGCAGTTGGTTTGGATTTTTTAACACAGTTTCTATTGTTCAGGAGATTAAGGATGTAGTTGAGGCTTATGACATTTTTCGTCTGGGATCTAATTACAGAGGAGGAAAAACAAATCTGTATATTTATTAACTCTTCCAAATCCAAAATAAGACATAAGAAAGACCCCACCAGAGGTTTTTTTAGCCATTGCCCGGGTTCTGATGGTGGCTGCTACCACATGTCCAAGGATATGGTAAGACCTAGGAAGATCCACAGTGGATACTTGTGGAAGGCACCTGGTCAGCCTCCAGTACCACCCTGTGCCCATGGCAGTGTGCCAGGAACTGGATGATACCAAAAATTCTGCATACTTTCATACAGGAAAGTTTTGCAATATTTTCCTTAGAGCTGCAATTTCTGGTATCAAGGGTTTGCTTAGGTACTTTGATCAAAGGGAAATGGGATTTGAGCTGTCATTACTGTGCAAAAATCCTGAAAACAGAACTCTCTTCACCAATGTCCCCCATATTCAGGGGCATAAAAAAGAAGATTTTTTCCCTATTTATTTATTTGATCATTTGATTTCTAAATTTTAAAGACCTCTTCCTTTTGAAGGCCTTGATGACTAAACACCTGAGATTAGTAGCAGTGCACACAAATATTTTTTCTGTGAACGAAGATAAGCATTTTTCTTCAATTTGAGGTACCTTTTCTCTCTTCTTTTCAGAGACAGCAAGCACATGGCTCTCCCATGATCTCCACTAAGCTCTCTGCCTACCCTAGCAAGAGTCTGAAAACACTCATATTTAAAAGCAGGTCACAATGCATAAAACCCAGCTTTGAGGCCACCTACAGATGTATGTAAACTCAGCTAGAAGAAATAGTGCTGACAGGCTGTACATTAGATTTCTCTTCTGTGGCCACCGGTACACCTTAGCTAGCCAACTCACTGCTGAAAAACACGATTAGGTGTCTAATGCAAAATCTGTACAGAGAAAACTTCAGTAAGCCTGATTTCTCACGCACCTTGAACCATCTTATCTGCACTCTATTTCAATTCCAGTAAGGGCCACTAACACTGTAAATCTTTCAATTAATACAGATAAATGTTTAGAAAGAACTAGTTGGCTACAGAAAAGTTTCCTTTGGGTCTCTCTTGCAAATCACACTGACGTGTAGTGTTTGGTGTCCTTCGAACAGCTGGGTTAGGGTACTTTGTCCTGGGAGAACACAAAAGGAGTTTCTGTTCTGAGGACTACACTTTTAAGATCACAGACTACAAAACTACGAGGCATAGACTGAGGTACTGTACAGGACATTAGTACTGGTAATTGCTTTTCTTCTCCTACAGCCCTAGATTCACCTGAGGGATTTTTTTTAAAAGCAAGGGAGTAAATCACAACAATATGTTTAGGAGTGCTCTAAAGCAACCTTTGATAGAGAGAACACGTTGATGTACCAGCCAGGTCCACTGATACTCAGTTGAGAGGAGCTACATAAATTATTTCCCGTTTTGCCATTTCTGAATGATACAGTTACTCCCTTGTCCACTCTTAGATACCAGGAAATACCAGTTTTCAGGCACCTTAATATAACCACACATCTTTCTTAGAGTGGGCTTTTCTTTATTCTTAAATGCATGTATTTGAACAAGCACGGGTTGAAATGGCTTAGTTCTTTCTGTAGATTTTTAGGTGGGTGCCTTTCTCTGTAACTCGGCTATTCAAAACCAAATAATCCCTATAACTCCATGATACAGACAGGGAGTGGAACAAAGAATTTTTCCAACCTTAAAATTGTTATATTTAGGATTCATTAATGCCTGAGGTTTATACTGGCCTGTATTTAAATCTTAACTGTGACCTCTTCCAAAACATGGCCAAAGTAAATGAGATTACTCCATCTGCCAAAAAGATGTGACATAAAAACTGAATGTTACTTAGCTTAATTAATCTGAATAGCAAGCTTTTCCCTTTCTAATTACATTGCCCAGCTCTGGTTTTTCAAACTACTGTTTAGATAAACCAATTTGTGTGTATATGTGTGCAGTGTCAAGAACTATAAAAAGAATTAAAATTCTTCTTTCATTAATTCCAGAAATTAGCTTTTGCTATTTTATTCTGGGAAGCTTTGTAAAACAACAATCTTGCAGTGAAGAAAAGGAAAGAACATGTCTTCAAATAAATGCAGTTCTAATGAGAAATTATTTTTGAGCAAAATACGTAAAAAAATCTACAATTGCTTTTTAATGTAAATGTGATACACAAGCAAATGAAAGAACACCAATTTTTCGTTATCTGACACAACTGTAATTCATGCAACAATATCCTCAGTTAATCATGTAGGAAGAGATCAGAAAGGAAGAGGTTAAACTTTTAATTGGTTGTTTACTGTTTCAGTTCCAGGCAGCATTTATGTATCTGCATAACACTGGGACTGCTTAGGAATAATAGTGGGTGTACTGACTGTAAATTAGCTGCAAACTACAAGCCTATGAACAAGTCATGATCTGATGTAATAAATCACAAGTCAGACGCTCCTGTGGTTTGTGACATCACAGGCACTCAAAGTGCTATTTATAAGCTCTGTTGTGCACTGTCCAAGATTATTGCCAGTTCAGAAATTAAAATGTTTAGGATTCTTTTCTTATGGCCTTTCTTAGATAGGGTGACCTATTTGGAGCAAATTTAAGCCAATACAAAGGCAGGACTGCTTGGGGCCACAGGTCGGGTGAGGCCAGGCGCTTGCACTCGAGGGAACCTAGTGGAGTTGAGTACACAGGAGCTGTGCTGCTGAGCTGACTATCACTGTTGCTCTTTCATAACCAGTTTTTCTTCCAGCTTCACTAAGGTGACCTAAAACACCAATACGGAAATATTTGAAGAGTGCAGAGAGGAAAACATGGAAGGTAGATGAGGATAAGATGATGAGAAAGCAACAGAAAATGATCTGAAGAGACAGAAGGCTGGAAGAGTCATCCCTGCTACGATCTGCGATCAGGTAGTGCAGATTGTAGACATCACCACCCACAACACTGCTTGTGGTGGCTCTTCAGGGGGAAGTGTTAACAATCAAATTCTTTGGTATGGTACAGAGTGAAATGGTTTTGCCTACACCTGCTTTGGTCGTAGCACCTTACACTGCTTTAACACAACTCCAAAAGCAGGTGAAGCACCATTGTAATTCAGGGAAAGGCTGAGCCTTGTTCCTGTGTGTTAGATACCACTGTATGACGGCAAAACATTGTCTGATTCTACTGGCAGTCTTATTCAGATCAGGATCAAATTATTTCCAGGATCAGTCTCTCCCACAGAGGTCAGGGCAGCAGTGGTGCCTCAGCAGAGAAGGGCAGGCAGCTGCTGGCACAAAGGCACTGCTGAGGTAGCTGTGGAAAATTGTCCTGTGTGTGCAAGGCTTCAGAGAGCAAGAAACCACAAACATTTCTAATATGATCAAAGAGAGACACTGCAAAATCCTCAGGCATAATCACTGATTGATAAAACAGCAGGAAAAGAGATTTAAGATAGAAAGGAAGAGAGAGTTATAGTAAGCCTCAGAGGCTTATAACTATTTAATTCAATCAGAAAAGGTAACAGATGTTTAGTTAAAAGCAGCATTCCTGTTTAATTACTGCAACTGTGCTGAAATATTTTGTTTACAACAAATTGACTGTAAATGTCCTCTGTGCTCAACACATCTATACTGCTAAGCAGCATACAACCCAAACACGTCTGCTCCTCCCCACAGCTGCTCCTCCCCATCTGCTGTGCCAGCCCCTCTCTGAGGTTTTAGGTCCTCTGGAGGGACTCTCACACTGGCCAATACATTGCTGTGGCTGGGAAATGGTTAAAAAGTCCCATTTAAAAGTGCTTTGGGGAAAGTAGGTGTCCTTCCTGATACCATGTTGCACGAAGGGTTACCACAGGTTGCCAGCAGCACGGCTGTAACCAGGGTGATCTACACTTACCAGCAAGGCAGTCTTTGCGTACCTCCTTCCCTCCCCCTCTGCAACTGGGGGAAAATGGACATCCCCAGGCACAAATGTCTCCTTTGTTATCCTACTGGACTGCAAGACCAACCTATGCATATTTTGTTTGCATGTGATTTTTGCAAGAAATGAGCCTGCCAGCTGACACTATTGTTGCTGTTCTTCAGAAGAGGAAGCCCATTTCCCTGGTACAAAGGCATCGGTATTATCGCCAGCCAAAATTACAGGCAAAAGGACTAACTGCAGGTGCCAAGGTACTAAAGCCTTGAATGCTTAAGTAAATCCTGTATGAAACATGCATGATACAATTTCCTTGTTCTTCCAGGATCAAGTGACTAATTGTAATTAGTTGAACTGTTGAGGTAAAACCCATCTCCTAAAGGAACTTGTAAAGGATTTCCTAAAAGAGGCATCTGAAATTTCCAAGTGTCTTTTATGTTCACCAAACAAAACTATAAAGCAGCCAAATAGTTTTGTACTGGAAGTGTTTCCTCTCTTTCCCTGCATCAGAAAGGTGGAGGTGGTGCTCTCTTGACCTGGTGATGGCTGCAGCTTTACCCTTCAAATGACCCCTGTATCTCAGTGGAAATAATGCTGGTACAGAGCAGGAAGGACTAGGAGTGACTTGTCACTGCTGTGATAAAGAATTGCTTCTGTGGGGAAGCTTTATCGAGGAGGTCTGCTCTGCTCTTGGGCATGAACAGAGTCCATCCTACTTTCTGGCAAATGTTTCCAGTCAAGCTAAAAATTCCCAGCACCCAGCAGTAGTTAGTACAGACTTGGCATTTCCTAAACACATTCATCGTGGTAGAACAGACTCTGCTATCTCAAGGGCTCAAAAGGGAAAGCAAATGCCTGGGACCTGCAAGGCTGGCAGGTCAGGAGCCTGGTTAACAGGCTCCAATCGAGCACTGATGGCTGGAGATAGTGACCAGAAGCAGTTCCCAGCTGGCAGGGGTTCAGCTTCCTGTGTGACACAAGTTAGTGGCACTGGGCCAGGGACCAGCACACAAAGTACCCTCAGTACAGCAAACAGAGACACTGGGGACTGCGTGGCCTAGCAAAAGCTGGGCTTTTCTCTGGGTTTTTAGACACAGCCTCCTACTGCTGGGGCAGCAGTACTGTTCAGGGTTTTCAGTTGTTGGGACCACGAGCAGAGGGCTACATGGGTATAAGGCTATTTAGAGATTTTCACTGGGGCCAAGGTGAGTACACAGAGAAGCAAAACTGTGCTGCTGGCTTGCTGATATTACTAATCTCATCCTCCACACTACTCCACCAGAGATTCAGAACCCTGAACAACAAGTGGCAACCCTCTAGAGGCATCTGTCCCTCACACAACCCGCTAAGGTGTTTGTTTCAGCACTGGAACTGAGTGCGGTGCTACAGAAAGCAGCAGAGCCACCCCTCTGGTCCAGCCTTTTGTGCCCTTCCTCTCTGTTACACATTACAGAGTTCCAGGCCTGAACATGAGATGGGAGACACCTTCAACTTTAAGTAGCTTTCTCATTCTTCTGAGGTCTAAGATGCCACACCTAGAAATTTCTGAGACAGGAGGAGTTAGCATTTCAAATAAGCAACCTGATATTCAAAGCAGTTGTCTCTTTGACAGATTGAACCTTTGACAGATTCAAAATCTTTAGAACAGGGTTATGCAGGGACACAAGTGAAGAGAAAACACTTGGATTAATGAAAGAAGTGAGTAACAATAGATTTAATTAATCAATAACCACATGGACACCCTTTGGAGCCACTGCCAGCCAGCTGGAAAGTTTCTCTCTTGCGTAACAAAGTCAAACGCTAAGTGCCTTATTGCTCAATGGAGATTTTTTTTTTTAAGCCTTAGGTTTGCATTTCATCTGGAATTACTGACCTTTCAAAAACACTAACCCTTTTGTATGCACTCATGGTTTTTTTCCTTCTGGTGAAAGGATGAGAGAAAATGTTCAATGACATTGAACTGACAAACAAGGTGTAGATGTCTCAGAAGTATTTACGTACGACTTCTCCTGAATGAACAATGTGTGCCAGAACACGTCCTGAAATGTGGACTCTGAGCTGATAGCTCCCAAGGATGTACCTGCTCCTTGTGTCCATGAACACACGCTGGAAAATGTTCAAAAAATTTTTTTACTTTTCTCATGATAAGAGGCTTTCCATGGACTACACAGGCAGATAGCTCAAGACAGAAAAACTGTCAGCCTGAAGAGACAAGATGGCCATAAAAAGGAGAGCAAACAGTACTGAAGAGACCAGGCAAAGTAAGGCTGAGCAGCACCTATAACCTAGTACAGGAGTGGCTTATCTTAAACCAGAAAAAGGCACTCCTTTTCTGGAATAACTACAACTGTGGGTAGAGCCAGATATGTCAAGGAAAGGCACCACCAAAATGAAACATGTAGAACACTAATTTTAGCCTAGTGAGCAAATCAGCTCTTTTAAGACTGCCATTCCTGTGGTGCGTGGATTTAATACAGCCTCTCCAAACCAAGCAAATCAAATACATACAGAAGGATAGGCTTCCCTTCTCATGTGACCTAGCCTACTACCCTCAGTGGGACACTCCAGTTCATCCCCACATAAACAAATGAATCTGCTGTACAGAAATGGATTCACTGGGAGTGCAGTTTCCTTGTTCCTCTTCCTGGGATCCCTCTTCATCACACACAGATAAAGAAAAGGTGGACACTGATTCCTGATCCTTCACTTGTGACCCGGTGTTTGGCAACCCAGGCATTGGAATTTGAGCCCCTTTTCCACAGTTCCCAGTAAGTTCAACAGTAATAGCTCTCACAAGCTTTGGGCTAGCTTTGGTTCAGTGCCATAAGAAGACACATCATACTTCCTTACCAATACTTTTGAGACCGTATGTTTCTTCTGGAAGGTATTTTCCAGGTGTCAGTAACCCGGGCAATAAAGCACCTTGCCCTTCAGTACAAATTTGCTGCCCTCAAGACATTTGACTAGGCTTTTAAGATCCAAACTTGCCCTTCTGATGCTTCTCCATACATGTTCATTCTCCAGGTTTCGATTAGTGTTCTGAATCAGACAGATATTTAAGAAGCACAAAGAAAATCCCACTGGAAACAAATACATATTCATAGAAGTTTTAAAGCTATGATCACTGCTTAGATTCTAATCACTGTATCTAATAAAAATAAATCCAACAGCCAAGCACCAAATTCCACAGTGACATCAGCACTGTAAGTTATGCAACACAATTATGATTTTACACACTGAAAGACTATGGAAGGAGCAGAGAACAGCAAGGAAAGCAAATAACAGAGAATTGCAAGTGTATGGAAAACAGTGGGATTCCTTCCTATTTTGCAGTTTGTAACAGCCTTGTGTTAGCTCTTTTCTCTTTTTTTTTCATTTCCTTTTCCTGTCAACGTACAATAAACACTACTGAGTAACCATATGTATATGGCTCTATATAACCATCTATAGCTCTGCACCAAATTGGGTCTTTTTGGACTAACTGCAAAGAGCTGACTCCCAGTGAGACAAGCTAACCAGCTTTCAGATCAGTGAAACAGTAAGTGTCCATTTCTCCAAGCCAGGAGCTCTGGACATGATGTTGTTCTGCATTTCCATTAGTCCTTTCCAGTGGTCCAAGCCCTGCTACTCTGAAGCAAGAAGGAGATGAAAAACAGTCCTAGACGCAGGATGTAGATGCTGCAGTATTGCAGTAAACTGCTGTTCATCCAAGAAGCTTGAGAGCAAGCAGAGGCCACATGATTCAAATAGACTTTTGCATTATTCATTTCTGGGCCACACGGAACAAAGCTCTGATAGACAGAGAAGTGGTGACAAACATCTAGACCCTAGGATGGATCTGAACTCTGAAACAGTTTGTTCTGTGGGTTTCCCATCAGGTTTTGTGCTTCTCTGCCCTGTGTAGTGGAGCATGGGACAGAGATGCTCGTGGCAGGGCTGAGCCAAAGCTCCTGCTTATGAGCTGAATCGAGAGTCATCAGTTGACACCAACCTGGCTAAGCAGTCCATTCTTCCATCCCATTAGCAATGGCAGCATGATAGACGCCGCTTTTTTCACCACTGTGGACTTGAGATAGGACTTTTAGATACTCCAAGCTTAATCTTCTTGGAGAATATACATTTATTATGTTATGTAACACAAAGATAAATAATTTCTGCAGAACCTGGACAACTTCTTTCTGCCATAAACTAGTGATATGTATCTGTTATCTCAATTAACTGATGTTATTCCAAGTGAAAGTGATCATGTTGAAAGCTGCAGTCTAAAGGGAGAAAGGACCTTAGAGATCCAGATCCATTTTTACTTACCCTTGCATATATCAGAGGAACTGCACCAAAGATAAGGGAGTGCACTACATTGCTGTGATCAGACCTGCACTGCTTCTTTTCATCCCAATGGGTACTGATTGAACTGCTCTCCTTCCCGGTGCTTAGGTTGGAGCACACAAATAATCCAGCTGAATCAGACTATTCCCAGGACAAATACAGTTTGCTGGACTGGGGCCACAGTTCTTTTCATCTTCCAGAGTTAAGCTCACAGTGTTTCAATGCTTACACACATGCTTGAGTGCTTAAGGTAGGATCACTGGTCCTGATCTATGACTGTTTAGGAGCCTCTACGTTTGACATGGAAACCCCCTTTTTAAACAAAAACAAAAATAAAGGCAAAACCAAAAAATTGAGATCCTAGAAAATGAACAATCAGTAAATTATTTGGGATGAAGAAAGAAACCTAATGAAGCTATCTCAAAGCAGACATACTAGGTTTTCATGTATACAGTGCCAAATCATATGTAGCTTTACTAACTAAGAGAACTTGCACTTGAGTAAATCTAATGTTTCAACTCAAACCCAGTGGATGCTGTTTAAAAATACTCATCAATCTTATATATAGTACTTACACATTAGATTACTCATAATGTAATTTAAATTTCATGTATTTTACCCATGTGCTATTCAGCTTTCCTCTCTGATTTTGGACAAAGAGTATAGACATCTTAATTTCCCAAACCTCTCTCCTATTCCAGCTTTGACATTGTGAACCACTTTAGCTACCTCAGGACATTTCCCTCAATACATTTTTGTTATAAGTTTTGTTATTTGCACATTTTGAGTGTAGTCACTGAGATACAGCTGGATCCCACTGCCAGCCCTGAAGCCGCCTGTTTAAACACAGGATAAGCCAGTTTGTCCTGCCACAAAACTTAGGATGAGGAGTAGGGGTCTCTTACCCCTCTTTAGCCTACTCGACATAGGACACTCCTCGCAGATACTCCTAAATAGAACTACAGGGTCAAATTACACCTATAAATCGTTAAAGGTTCTTGGGGCATTTGTTTTCACCAAACCGTCTGTTTCCCTTTCCAGGTTTGGTTGTTTGGAACACAATGGAGATTTCTGTTTATTTATATAATGAGATTACATCTTGCAGCTTTGCTGTGCTAGAACTGCAGACCTGGTACAAATCAAAGAAATATGGGGCTGGAAGGACCTCAGAGGCCCCTTCTTTATGAGGAAGTAAGCATGCCAACACCATCACTGACAAACAAAGCTTTGTTCTTAAAGGACTCCATAAACAGGGACTTCACAGCCTTCAAGGCTGCTTCACTGCTTCTCTCTTCCTATTTTCAGAATAAATCTCCTTCTGATACTTAACCTAAATCTTTGTTTATGCAAACAAAGCTGGCCACTATTTGTTGCACACCCCTCCTGTCACAGAAACAGAGAACAATTAATCCCTGTCCTTTTTATACCTCTGCTAGAAGACAGTTTCCTATGTTCCCCCTCAAATTTCCTTTTTCCTAAACCCAGTAAACGCAATTCCTTCAATAATTTTTCTTTGCCAGGTTTTCTAGACCTGTGACAGTTTTCATTGCTCATTTCTAAATCCACCTCTGTTTCTGTCTGACACTGAGACATGTTCTAGATACGCTGATGTTTTTTTCTCTGATGTCAGCAGAGAGCTTCTTAAATATGTGAGACATGTCAGACGATACCACAAACCGTATCAGGTTTTCTCCAGCAGAGAGAACAAGTACAAATTCAGTAACTTTCTTCTTAGAAATTTTTTGGTGTTATTGTAAGTGTCCCAGCACTCTGGTATGTCCAGCACACCATCATTAAAAACATTAAAGACTGAAAATGCCACAATTGTGCACATCACATTACTTTTATTACCCTAACCCTTGATTCTCTCATTGCCTCAGTCTACCTGTTTTTTTCAGTGGTTGTGTCTTGTCTTTGACACTTCGTGGGCATTTTGTGGGAATGCTTGTGCTTTACTGGACCTGTAAACTGTCACTTAGTACATTGAGACTTCACCTTGGCAAGATTGTGGGCATTAAAATATGGAGGTTTTAAGTAACATAATAATGTATCAGACGACAAAGAACCTAAGAGCATAAATGTCAAGGAGAGTTAACCTGGTATTTTTGAGAGTAACAGGAAGAATTCAGACTGGGAAAGAGCAGAGCAGAGCACTCGGTATAGCACATCCTTTGCCCTGTAGTGAGAAGCCCACTGAAGAGAAGCAGCTCAGGGAATTGCCTGCACGCTGGCACAAAGAGCTCCATGAAATCACTCGTTAAGCCTGAAGAGGAAGAGGTGAGGTTATTTTCAGTACGCGGATGCAGGCTCCTTAGCAGAAATGGCTTTGGTCTTGGGTTGTCATTGAACCTCTTTGTTCTCCTCTGATTTATTGAACTATGTGATTCTGTTTCTCTCCATGAATGTAACTCCTTATGGGTTACTGCAGTTTTGCTTGTCCTTGATATAAAACTTAGGCACTGGCTTTCTTTCCCCCCCTATCTTCATGGCCGATGATCTTGTCTGATCTTTCATAATTGTGCTGTGCTTCTCCAGAAGAGCAGAGATAGCTGGGTCGTGTCTGGATCATTACCATAAAATACAGTCAGGAGGAAAGAGAAGGGAAGTCAGGCTGTTGTAAATAGTGCCATACAATGTAGGACAGCTATTTAGGTACTCACTTCTCCCCTCACAGGGGTTCAAGTTGTCATCAGTCTGTTCTCTAGCTTGCCAGCACAAAATCACCAGGTGCTAGAGAAATTGCAGGCAAGCCTGAGTTTAACAAGTTTTGTGCTTACAAACAGCATCCCAGTGAGATTCAGGGAGGCAAGTGAGCTGTTTAACAACAGAGATGACAAGCCACTCCACAGTTAGTAGCCTGGCACACTTTTTCGCAGCAAGCCAGCTTTATAAGCTTCCTGTTCATCACTGTCAGAGAGGCTGGGAGAGAGTGTCAAAAATGCATAATGGAACTGTGGTGGTCTAGGGAGATGATCAGGTCATTTAGTCCAATGTGCTTACCCACTTAAATATTTTGCTTCCACTCAGCCCTTCTTTCTCACTGTTTCCTGCGATCCTGTGATTCTCCCCCTTCTGCCTGCAGACACACAGCTCTAGCTGTTGCTTGATCTCATTTCTGTGACATTTCAGGCACTCTTCCTGCTGACTTGTTCCATCTGGTTATTACCCTTTGAGTGAGAAGTAGCTCTTGCCTGCATCTCTGCTGAGTCTCTTAGTCTGTGTGCGGAGTGTTTCGGCTCCTCCTTTCTGAACGAGCAATCTTGAGCAGGTTTATAAATAGGAGCTTTCAAGCTAATGAGAGAGGGTGCGGGGGTGAGGAAGAGAGAAACTGCACTGAAGTCACTTCGGAGGCAGATCCTAATGCTCCTCAGAATGACAGCTTTGCAGACACAGCCACAGAGGGACATTTGGAGAAGGGATGGTTAAGCACGGAAAGGGGGAAGGGGTTTAAGTCTTGGCTCTGCCACAGGTTTTATTCCAACTTGGGAAAAGTCATACTTCCTCTCAGTTCTCCATGGACTGAATCCTCTTCCTGCTTCCCTCTCAGCAAATTTACTGTAATGGTTGTGGGGCAAGAATGGTCTATTCCTATGCATTTACTTGCAGATCAGTAAACCAAGACTTGTCTCTTGCTGGGATCTCAGTATTGTCAGGATAACACAGACTTCTGTTTGGAGGCAGTGCCCTGGCTCATACACATGGCATCCTCTGGCTGGGGCACAGCATGCACCTTGCACTTCACGACTTTTCCCCCCCTGTTCGTTTTTATTATCTCCTCTTAGGGCTGGTAAGTAAAACAACACAAGTCTGCTGGGACTAAAATCCTTGTACTGACTTCCAGCCTGCTTTCCAGAAGGATAAAACATTTTCCTTATCTGTACTATGAAGACAAAACAGAGCCAGGGTGACCCAATTCATACAGCTGGCATGTGGGTCAGCAGCTTTATGTTGGGACAACACACTGCATGGGCTACACGGTTTGTAAATGCCAAATGTCACTTTATTTGGACTCCAAAGCAAAAAGCAGGGACCTACACCAAAATGACAGCAGAGCAGTGGCTGTGAGGCAGCTCTCTAATGCCATAGGATTAGGCGTGATAAAAAAGAGGTGGGGGCTGGACACACTAAAGGCAGTATCAGACCTGAACACCACGTTCTGCTCCTGAGAAGCCTTCCAGGAGTTACAAGGTTATTAGACAAGTACTCTCCACTTGAAAGTCCTTGGACTCAGTGTGACATCTGCAGTGCTTAACAGATATATGGAGGTGACACGAGGTCAGATGTAGACTAAAAACTGCACACAAGTACAGTGGGTCACGGATGACTGTCTGGAACTGCACCTGATTGCCTCCAAACATGAAGATTCTGCTGTAAATCACAGGAAGTTCTGTCTCTGTCTGCAGTGGAAATAATCCAGATTCATTCTAGTGCAGGAGAGCCAGAAAGCAGATATTATGCTTGAAATACTCTCTGTATCTACAAAAGAAGTGATGTTCCTTCATCCATTACTTGTGTACCTCACACAGACTAAATGTCAAGCACGCTGTTCTCTTCAGCCACCAAATTAGGACTGATTCCTTGGAAAGATGATAGAAGGAAGTCCTCTACCCCTCGTATTTTCTCCTTCAGAAACTCCTTTCTGAAGAGGTTCAGAAGTTTTCATTTCCAATCATGGAAATGTTTTTAGATCCTCATATACTGTCTCTCCTTCTGAGAGAAATCTTCATTTAGTCCACAGTTAAAACTGATCACTGAAAACAAATTCTCTGCTTTCCAAACACCCAGCTGCAAGAACTGGCTGTTCAGGAAAGCAGCAAGAACCATTTAAAACATTCTGGCAATGTGAGATACGAAGCATTAGTGGCAGGTTTTCAGGAACCTGTTCAGCATTTTGATGCATATCCAATCAGCAAGGGAGCAGCCCTCATTTCCCTATCCCATCTTAGAAAGTCAATATCCAGTTTGTTCCTATATATCTATCCATCAGGGCTAAAGGCATGCTTAGTAGGAAAATGAGACCTTCTCCTACTCCTGGATATTCACTTTTCCACATATGTCTTGCAAAAATTTTCATGACTCTTACAGATATCTTGATCAGCCCAGTAGCTTACTGAGGAGGTGTAAGATGTGGCAATAATGTCCTGCCAGCAGGCTGCGTTCAGACAGCAATTTGGAAGGAGAATGAAAAAGTTAGTCCTTGTATTTTATTAGGTGAATGTGATGCTCCTCTGAAGCCTGTTGGCAAAGTTAAAAGGTTGATGGCACCTTTAACAAGCAGGCTGAACTGCAGCCAGCTCATGCAGTTTAACTGGAGACATACTGAACTTCTCAATGAAGTACTACGCTCCTACTGCCTCCTGTAATACAGGAGAAACAGGTTTGCTACACACCAAAAAGGAAATTTGTGCTGGTGGCACTGGGACATGGAAAGAAAATCTCCAGTGCTGCTCCTCCTGTCATCACTCTAGGAAATCCGCTTCTGTTAAAGTCCCAGGAAAATGTCTCTCTGTAGTAACACAGTATGTCAAGAAAGATCTTTTCCAGAACTTCTCCCATCCAAAAAATACGCTTCATTACTTGCCCTTTTCAGAAGCCAGTTTTCTATACAAAATTGTTTCTATGGCTCTAAAATATTGGGCTGAGTGCTTGTCTCACCTCTCCACAAGCATCAGCCACACTTTCTGCTTTGCAGAGCATGATGCACAACTGTAGGTCCTGCTTGCTACCCAGTTTCCTGATTGCCAGATCATTGCTTTATCCACAAGAATACATTGTCTAACAACAAACACATGGGACTGGACTAACTTCACACCTACTTCTGTGCTACTTACAGCCAGGAAAAAATGTCTTCATTTCACCAGGGGATCTGTTTACTGATCCAGTACTGTGGTTTTCAACCCACGCTGTGTGAGATCCCAGGGGTCTGTGAATTATTTTTAAGGAGCTGATGCATAAAGACCAAGAAAAGAAAACCTACTGTCTCCACAGGAGTCTACACCTCTGCTGGAATTTTTAGTGGCTGGCAAATCGGAAGAATGTTGAAAACCATTTGTCTGGTGTAACAAGATAGGATATGTTCTCTCAGGCAGAAAATTTTGGGGAACTGCTGAGGAACTCTGCCAAGTTGTAACAGTTGCAGTGCCTAGTTAGCACCTGTTCGTGAGAGCAGCATTTGTGACGCATCTAGGGGTACACTGAGCATGTAGCAGCTATTTCTTATTCCATGCCTGGATGAGACATCCCATACAAATGGCAAGCTTTCCTTGGGGTCATTTTAAGCCAGTGTCAGAATCATAGAACTATAAAATATCAGGTTGGAAGGGACCACAAGGATCATCTGGTCTAACCTTTCTCACCAAAAACACAGTCTAGACCAGACAGGCCAGCACCCTGTCCAGAGAAATCTTAGAAGTGTCCAGTATTGGGGAATCCACCACTTCCCTCAAGAGACTATTCCAGTTGCTGATTGATTTCATTGTGAAAAATTTTCCTGTTGTGTCTAATTGGAATCTCCCCAGAAGTAACATGGACCCATTACCCCCCGTCTTTTCCACGTGATTTGGTGCAAAAAAGGGACTCTCCACCTTCTTCATAGCCACCCTTTAAATACTGGATAAGCATGGTGATAAGGTCTCCCCTAAGCCTTCTTTTCTCAAGACTGAGAAAAGCCAGTTCTCTCAGCTTTTTCACAGGATAGGCTTCCCAGAACTTTGTTCATCTTTGTGGCGCTTCTCTGGGCCCTCTCCCGCTTGTCCACATCTTTTTTGTATAGCAGGGACCAAAACTGAACACAGTACTCCAAAGGTGGCCTGACAAGCACTGAGTAGAGTGGTATAGTGACTTCTTTATGTCTGCTGGTGATGCCCTTGTTAGCGCAGCCCAGCATCCTGTTGGGTTGCTGTGAGTGAACCATGTGCTGCCGTGGTGCACTGAGCTGGTCCCCACCAGGACCTCCAGGTCCTTTTCCACCGAGCATCTCCCCAGCTTGGTAGATCCCAGCCTGAGCTGCACTCCATGATTATATTTTCCCATTTGTCTTTGTTAAATTTCATAAGGTTTTTGTTAGCCCACTCTTCCAGCCTATCCAGGTCTTCCTGCAGGGAAGCACTCCTTTCCGAAGTGTCCACTTTTCCACTCAGTTTGGAATCACTGGCAAACTTCACCAAGGTATGCTTGATCCCATTATCCAGATTGCTCATGGAGATATTAAACAGCCCCGGGCCCAGCAATGATCCCTGGGGGACCCCACTCGTGACAGGCTGCCAGCTGAAAAGGAGCTATTTATAACCCCACTCTGGCTGCTGCCTGTCAGTCAGCTCCCCCTCTACTGCCCAGACCCCTTGTCCAGAGTGGACACATCAGTTCCCCTAGGAGGAGGCAGTAACTAAAGGAGAGAATGCTCTAGAATACAGTATATTAAATCATGAGAAAAGTCCCATGTGCAAAAAACTGCTCATTGCAGGCTCCTCTGACCCTTCCAGCTCCCCATAAAGCAATCAAGCCTTCTTACAGGGTGTGCATGAGCCATTCACAACCAAGACCCAAACATTTGTGTTTTGGAAAATACCAGGTAAAGGTGCACTGTCTTTGCAAGAGCGTACACTGATGGCAATGACATTCTGTCTAGCAGAATTGAAAAAGAGAATTTTCCATTTTCAACCTTTCTAAAAATCAAAACATCAGCAATGAGAAGGAAGGAACGCTCTCTCAGCCACTTTGAGTGCTCTACCTGAATGTCAACTGCACATTTGAAAAACTATACTTTATGGAAAACCTTAAGGTTCGGTATAAAACCCACACACAAAAATAAAAATGTAGCAGAATAAAATGTCTTTTTTACTCTCCTCCAGGTTATCACCCCAAAAGTCTTTGTGGGATCAGTCCTCTAATTTGTATTTTTTTCCTTCTCTTCACAAGTATGCTGCTCTTTGGTATAGTGCTGAATGTTCACTTGGCACCTTTTACATAGGAATCTTCCCCCCACACCTGAAAGCTTTGCCCCATTGCACATATAACCTCTGCCCCTTTTCACCACGGCCCTTTGCTCTGGCAGGGCAGAAAACTGAGTGTGAAGGAGGACTTAGAAGCCAGGGAGCTCTGCAGAGGTAGAGCTTTTCTCTTATTAGGATAGTGCTGCTATCGGCACACAGTTGCTTGAGTAACAGAGTTAAAGATGAGTTGGTTATAGATACCCACGCTCTGTAGAGACGTCTTGAGTGGTTTAGATGGGCTGTCCGTGCCTGCTGTGCCTGGTAGCAACCTAAAATCCTATTAAGTGCCTGTGTCTTGTCATTACTATATGGCCTTAAAAAAAATCTTGTCTTGCCTGTAAAGCCAGACTTGTTTTAAAATTGATACACATCAAGACAAAAGTGCCTTAAGAGGGACTGTTTATCCTTACTTTTCCGTCAATTATCTGTCATAGTTTCTGAAGACTAATGTAAAAATCTAAACTATACTAAATAACACAACTGAGGATAACACAGAGCTCCTGATATGTGTTCTCAGTTAGTATCTGTCTGGAACGTATTGCTTCTACTTTTCCGATGCATTTCCAAGGTCACAAGAATTTTCACAGCTTTTCCTGCTGGGTGCTCAGTGGCAGGTAAAGGATGTTGCAGCTAATGGGAACACAGATTGGAGCTAATTATACAGTGACTGACTTGCCATGGACTTAATTTCTTATTAGAAGTCACACTGATCTCTGAAATGGAAGTGATGGATCTCAAAATATCCATCAGAAAGAAAAATCCATCACTTAAAGAATGAACAAGAAAAGCTCATTTGGGTATAAGGAATAGGTATTTGCACACAACTTTTTTCAGTGCATTACACATTAAAGTTTGGACTGAATGATCTTAAAGTTCTTTTCAGCCTAAACAATTCCATGATTCTATGACTTCAGCACCAGTGCCTGGAAGCCAAATCTAAGTGTTCAGGTTTGGATGTCAGCAAGGAAATTCATACAAGAGCAGGTCTCAGGCCCCAGCCTTGCCAAGGACCAACACCAAGTCACAGTGCCAGCCAAGCACTGGTGCAAGGGGAGCGCAGGTAGGAAGCTGTGTCTTCATGGAACTCTACTTGTATTAAGCAACTGCAATTTCTGCTTTCACTACAGAGCATCCTCTCTTGCTGTCTTGCAGCGTGTGCTGTTTGCTGAGTGCTAGCCCAGCCAGAGACTTCACACTGGTATCAGCAGTGGCACCCATAGAAGGCCTTGTGGGATCTGGGTCCTTGCTTATAAAGTTTTATGCTATGGCTCCGCCCAGTTTCAGGACTTTTCTTTAAGTTCCCTCCCCCACTCTTGCCCACAATCAGCAGTTGTCTCCGTTAAGTTTTTCACCAACATCTCCTATTTCTCCATGGAGATCTATTAAGCCAAACCCAGTGCAAGGCTCATCTATTACAGTGAACACTAATGGGACTTTTATTACCCATGTGGCAGCCCTGGCTCAAGAAGGTACCATGTTTATAATGTACTGGAGTGGAGTTGACAAAGCATCCTTAATTTTTTTCTTCCAAGAATCCCTGTTTATGTTTTTCACTCTGACAGTGGTGAGCTTTTTCTTCCATTTAGCCCTTCTTTTATCATATCCATTGGAATTAATCTCACTGCTATCATGGCAACTTGCTCCTCTGATGGCCTCACTGTCTTGAACTTCACCTGGGAAGCCCAGGCACCAGCTTATTTTCAGGGACATATTTGCAGGGCTGTCTGGCAGTTACACCCCATTCAGAAGTGGGTGTATGTACCTGCTTTTCAGCTGCTGTCCTTCACTGCTGAACATCTGAGCGCAAGCTTAAACCGAGGCGAGCTCAAGCTGATCACAGAATCATCCAGGCTGGAAAAGACCCTTAAGATCATCAAGTCCAACTCCATGCATCTGTCTGTAAACTGCAGCAGCTCAGGGGCAGAAATGTGAGACCTCACACAGAGGTGTAGACTCTTCTCTCTGCTCCACCCCATCTGTTAGATGTCTTGCCCCAAATCATAGCTGCATTCTACAAGGTCTTTCCATGGCCTGTGGCTTTGGACATTTGCCCTACTTGCTTGCTCTCCCTTTCAACAGGCTCCAACTTGCTCCTTTGTCATAATTTCTCTCTTCCTTGATTCATACCTTGTCATAAACAGTAGGAGAAAAAGTGGTGCCAAAGGGGACACTGTTTGTACGTTGTGCTGTACAAACATGAATCTGTGGATAACACGGTTTTCCCTTTAAAAAAATGCTCCGTTGGCTCTGAATGGGAGCTCTTTTCACCATGACGTGGTAGCACAATGAATTCCCTGCACTGAGATATTGCTCACAGCCTTGAGACAAGGCACAAAGGGAGTGCAAATAAATGAACAATACGGTGGAAGAAACAAAGAGCAAAATGAAAGCAAGCAGGCAATAAAGGGGAAAAATAGGAGAGGCAGGCTGCAGCATTTAAAGCTGTGCCACACAAAACAAACACCATATAAAATGATTCAGAACTTCTAGAGAACTGGGCTGGCATTTCTATGGAAATGGGAAGTCCAATCAGAAGAGCATGTTGACTCTAAGAGCAAGGACAGAGCTGGCAATTAAAGGACAAATGCTGTACAATTTTCACACTGGCCTATTGCATCCCATGCAATGGGATCCCACCAGGGTGTTGGAAGGATTTTTCCTGCTCCTGAAACACAGCTGTATTTAGGGTAACAGGTTAGCAATGTACAGCAGCAGCACACTAGAAAGATCCTTTTTCTGTTGAGTGGGTGCTCCTTTCTTCGGCCCCCCCCAATTCCAAAAGCTCCTCTAAATATAAACATTCCTCACACCCACCAGTAACTATACAAGACTAACTGACTCCCTTTAGAGAGCCATGGGGGGTCTTCTACCCAAGAGTCATACAGGCTTGTGTGGAAAAGAGAAGAAAAGGAAAAGATGAAACATGTACTGCAAAGAGCTGGGTGCATGGGTTGTTGTGTTGAAGGCTGGCAGGAAAAGACATAGAATCACACCAGCAAGCTCAAAGCTGTACTCACAATGTCATCCATTTCTGCAATTTTAAATCAGGCATTTCTTCATGAATAGCAGTTTGCTCCTATATCCTCTCTTCCGATCCCCTCAGACCAGCCTCCCTCTACAACTCATTCTCACTTCTCTTCCGTCTTTTCTCCTTATTTTTCCCTCACTCCTTCTAGCCATCAAAGCAACTCCCTCCTCACTGAGCTCCCACATTAAGTTGCCCCAAAACCCAGCACCAATGTCACTGCAGAAGAATTGTTATCTGCTGGATGCTGAATAGTCCTATGCAGGTGACAGCCTTTCCCACAGCATCAGAGCTGTCTTTGGAGGCTTTAGAGGCTTTTTAAACAGAGACACTCTACCTTCGTGTCGTGTACAAAACATTTAATGCAACAATATCCTGATCTCAGTGTTTCTGTGAAATAGAGCTCTTGGTGGGAACCATCTACCCAGTGTAATGTACAATGTGCTACATGGTCAGCTGTGCCACACCTGCTTAACCTGGTTTAAAAAGCCTGTACTCATGCTCCTGCACCTCACTCTTGCTTGAGCTGAACCCGGTGTTTGTCCACCTGGCTGTTGAATTAGCTCAGGATGAAAAATAACTTTCCCCTCAAAATGTCTGTCTGACATCATACAGCATAAATGCTTGTACCAGCACCACAGATGGGACTACTCAGTTGGGAGAGAATGACAAAAAACAACTATGGTGAAATGGGATTATAAGATTATAAGATTTCAGCTGGTTACTGCAAATCATGGCCTTACTGCACTCAGCAGTTGCAGCCTTCTAGACAAAAAATTCCTCAGCCAACTGCATCCTGAACAGGGTCAAAAGCTCAACCCATAACTGTGAGTCTTCCCTCCACCTTCCTGCAATTAGAAAACAGAAATGTGTCTGCCAGCTAACAACCCTTCCTCCCTCCTTCTTCTCAAAACATGTGATTCTTACATGACTGGCCATAACTTGCAATGATTCTTGTTTATTACTGTCTGCCTGGGAAATCTTGTAGGGTAACGACAGAGATGTCTGTTCTTCAAGAACATTTCTCTGTAAGGTAACTGTAAGGATCTCAAAACCCTTTGCAAACATCCTTTAGCGATGACTCATAGCACCTTCTCTCATTTATGTTTAACGCTAAAATGGAGGCCACAGTGTGTCGGTATAAAGAATGTGACAGCAGCAAAGTCTTCAGCAACTGCTGCTTCTACCTCATCCCCACTTCTTTGTGCCCCCCAGCTGGCTGAGCCTCAAAATCATGTGCTACTTTATAAACCTGGTGGTGTAGCTTCCAACTGAAAAACAAACTAACAAACCCAACACAGGGTTGTTATTGTTGACTCTACTACCACAAGAAAATTGCACTAGTTAGGTTTAAAATGGATCTTAAAAAGAAACATTAAAGTAATTTCTAAAGATTAGTTTTAAAACTGTGCAAAGGGCTGGGTAATCACCTCTTAATTTTCAGAGTTCTCAGTTGAGGTAATCTCAGATGTGTCGCTAAACTGGTACAGTGGAACTGGTGAAAATGTCTGCATGGATGCTCAGCTTTTTGTAATGAGAGACTATGTGTATAAAGATTGAGGAAATCATTTGCAGTCCACAAGATATTCCACATTCTCTCCCTGCATGTAAGCACAAGGCACCCTCCATGTGGGAGCTGTTTGGACAGTAGGGTGCGTGGGAGCAGCAGGGACATTGCTCCAATCCCATCCACAACTTGCTGTGGCAAATTTCTCCCTATTGTGCTTCCAGAGGAACAGAAACACCCTCCAGTCTTTTACGGGATTCAGACAAGCCTGCCATACATACTTTGTGTACCAGAAAATGGAAAGAGAAGAGAAGGCTACATTTTAAAGCTTTGCAACTCATATTTGACAGCAGGGCCTAGCAATTTACTAAGCAATTCTATGCAAGCCCATGATACAGTAAAACCATCTCCTGGGTTTTATTCTGTGAGCTAGCTTGGCTTCCCCACTTTATTGCTGTGGTTGCTGAGATTAATATTCATTCTAACCTTCAGATCACAGAAGGCACTGCAATCTCCAAGTCAGTGCCCTTAATAGCCCTGCACTGTTCCCAGGACAAGTATTCCCGAACATCAACCACTTCCTCAACACAGGATACTCTTTCTGCTTCTATCTGCCAATTTCTTTCTGTTCATCATCTCCCTCTGGCTCATGCCTACATTCCCTCACTCCTGTAGATGCACTCCCAGCTGTGTATAGCTGACAGATCCCCAGGGTCCAGACAAAACTGTGGCTGTACTCCATCACATTCTCTGGATGAGAGTTGGTGTTGGTCTGCTGCTAGGGACAAAAGGGAAGCTTGCTCATTTTTCGTGTGCTTTTCTGTCGCTGCTGAAACACAGCTACAACTTCCATGCCAAGGGTATCTGAGGCACCAGCCTTCTGGCCACACTTCCATATTTTCCTACTTTGCCACCCCCCTCAACAGGCCTAACATGAAGCTTGTGTAGCAGGTTTTTGTTGTGCTGGAAGAAAGTGGGTTTGGCTGCAACACAGAGGAAAATGCTCCTCTTGCTCTCCTGGATGGATGTAGGCACATGAGTGTTTCCCAGTCAGCATGGCCTCAGCAGTCTGCAGACAAGAACTAAAGATGCTGTTGCAAACATTGTGTGCTGGCATGAAAGAGAGAGAAGTCTCCACTAATGAAGCTAATATTTACCCTCACTGACAATTTGGGGGGATGTTTATTGTCTTTTCATCTGCTTGAGCCATGCTTGCTGTGAGACTCCATCATGTTAGTGCTAGATCTGACATGTTTGCAATAGCCCACCCTGCAGAGGAGGGCAGCTGGAGATGGAAACAAAGATGCTCAGTACAACCACACAGACTGCTGCCATTTGAATCAAAAGAGCACCCTTGTTACAAAGGAGTGCTGGTTAGATCTTTCCCTCTCAATGCAAACAACAGGCAGGGATGTAGCTGAGAGAGGGAACAAGTAGTGCACAGCAAACATAAAGAGAAATAATTGAGGCCATATGTAAACAGGTGCAGGGCTGGCTCTAGGAATTAATGAAGCAGCTACCTTCCCAGAGCAAGAAACCAAAGCACACAAGCCAACCGTGACCCAGCTGCCCATTCTGCCTATTCCAGGGTGCTGGAGAGTCACACTGCATTCTGCTGCCTCCACCTCTGGCTGACTAGGTACAGAATATGTGAACAGCTGCTATTTCCAACATCAGGCCTAACAGCACGATCTGTCCTCGCTCCTCTGATCTCTACACAGGGTCATCACCACTGCTCTTCCATCTATACCCCATCCCTTCCTTCCGTATTCTGTCACAGGAGCAGATCTCAGGATCACAGATCAAAGGAGGAGTGTTGGTGGATGAGAAGTTGGACATGACCCAGCAACACATGCTGGCAGCCCGAAAAAGCCAAACATATCCTGGGCTGCATCCAAAGCAACACGGCCAGCACGGTGAGGGAGGGGATTCTCCCCCTCTGCTCTTCTCTGGTGAGACCCCACCTGGAGTGCTGCATCCAGCTCTGGGGCCCCAAGATATGGACATGGACCTGCTGGAGCAGGTCCAGAGCAGGCTACAAAGATGATCAGAGGGCTGGAACACCTCTCTTATAAAGACAGACTGATAAGAGTTGGAGTTGTTCAGCCTGGAGAAGAGAAGGCTCCGGGGAGACCTTAGAGCCCCTGCCAGTACCTGAAGGGAGCCTACAAGAGAGCTGGAGAGGGACTTTTTACAAAGGTGTGTAGCGGTAGGAAAAGAGGGAATGGCTTCAAACTGACAGAGAGTAGGTTTAGATCAGGTGTTAGGAAGAAATTCTTTCCTTTGAGAGTGGTGAGACACTGAGATGGGTTGCCCAGAGAAGCTGTGACTGCCCCATCCCTGCAAGTGTTCAACGGCAGGTTGGATGGGGCTTTAATCAACCTGGTCTTGTGAAAGATGTCTCTGCCCATGGCAGGGATATTGGAACTTGATGATCTTTAAGGTCCCTTAAAACCACACTATTCTATGATTTTACCTCAGTATCTGTTCCTCTTAGCTAGGGCAGCTAAATTCACTCCTGCTATGTTGCTGAAAAACCTGATGCTGCTCTGAAGAGGTGCTGCATTTATTTAAAAGTGTGCTCGATTCGCAGTGTGAAGGCTTTTGATCTTACCAGGGACAAGCTCCCACTTAAAAAGCAGGTTATCTGCTGTAGCTCCTAATGGGATGACAGCCACGAGCAGCCCCTGGTTAGAGACATGGTGAGCAGCCTCACAGCAAGGAAGGCTGCTCATTCTTTCCTGGCAGAGGCACAAAAGCAGCCTCCCTTCCAAGAGCTCTGTAACAAACCAGCTCAGTGTTTGTCCCAGGTTGGCCCCAACACCTGGCACCTGGTGCAGCACGCAGCTGAATTGCATTCTGGTGAAAGTCACCCTCAAGTTCACATGCAAACCTGGCTTCTAACACAGCTGTGTTATTAATTTGTTGAATGACAGAGAGAATCGCTAGGGATACAGGTAATAAAGGAAGCAGTATGTTTTAAAACTTAACAAAAAATACTGATAGGAGATTTCAATAACTTCCAGTAGGAACCCATCACAAAAGAAGCTCTGTTTATGGCAGCTCCTCAATGCCAAAACATTTAGTCTCATTATTGTAGATGCTTAAGCAATCATGCCTTAGACTGCTTTGTTTCATAGCGGAATTGATCACTAAAGATTATAAACTGAGCAGTAGCAAAAGTTCTACAAAGGAAGACACAAAAGCACACTGTTGAAGAGTTATAGACAAAATAGCCAAGTATTGCAAGGAAAATGCTCACAAGTGTAGACTTATGATCATATGACACACAAAAAGAACATCACCAAGGGGACAAAATCATCCACTCATGAATAGGAAATACCAGGATTAAAACTGCCTATGAAACCTTTGTGCCCTGCTGGTGGTAAGGCACTGTGATACAATCTCCAACTGCAGGATCACAAACTCTTTTGTCTGAGGGACCCACACCGTACTCTGCATAGGCAAGGGATGAACATGAATACTGACTCTGCAACCACTGATACGTGGCCTGCACACTACTGGGTCCCAGCAGAACAGATCTCATCTGGATCAGATGCAAGCATACAACCACATTTTAATAATCTATTCAGCCACAGCTCACAGGATTTAGCGCTGTTAGGAACCATTACATTCATATAGAGGACTTACACCAGCTGTGGAAGGACAGACCATACTTGACTCATCACGAAGTCACTGAAGCACAGACAGACTGTGCATGATATACAGTCTGCCAGAACAGAGTGTCCCTTCACTTCTTTAAAAAGCATTTGACACAGCAGAGTAAGTATGTACCATTTCAGCACCGAGCATCATGCAGCCATGGTGCTTTCACTCTGGTCCTAGAATTGGACTTACCGTCTCATACAGTCATGGGTCGAATAAACAAACACACTGATCCTTACTGTCCTCATTCCATATGAGTCTCTGCAGCTTGTATCCTGCCCACAAGGTGAATCCTGCATGGAATGCACAGCTGGTATTTTTCCTGTATGTATTTCTCCCCAGTACTCTCAGCACAGTATCACACTGCAGGTTTCCACGGCATGATGAAGTGCTAGGCCATCTTACTGGGACCAGCTCTTAGAAATCACAAGCTCTAACTCTCTCTGGCTGGCAAGTCAAAGATATAAAAGGAATTGTTTTTTTCAGAGTTCTTTCTCACTCAATAAAATTGGTCAATAAATGCAATTTGTAATCTTCCACAAAATGGAATTCCTGAAGAAAAAACCTATAGTCCATTACAGCTTCACTTATCTATTTGTCTGGCACAAAACTTCTGCCAGCAGTGCTTGTCCCTGTGAGGCAATGCAGCAGTATCTCACAGCTGTATCAACCTATGCACCCAAGAGCAGGTGAAACCAACTGATAGCATGTGGATGATTGGATTTTACTCCTGATTTCTCTTCTGCTTTGTTTCTCTGCACCTGAGAGCACTAAACCGAGGGGGAGGTAAACATTAGCTTTCGCTTCTTTTGATGGGATTTGTTGTGTAGGTCTTCCACAGCTCCCTGTGGGACTAGTCCCTGGCACTCAGGTCTCTGTTGGATAGTTAGTTCTCTCCTCTCCTCTCCTCGCCTCACCTCACTTCCCTTCCCTACCTCCCCATTAACCTGCTGACATGTATCTGCAAATAACAGAGGATAAACCTGCCTCCAAAATTCATCCATGAGGCTCAGAGAGAAGTTCTGTCTGATGTCTGCAGGGAGAGAAGTAAAGGAATTCAAGAGGTATTTTGAAAATTATTAAGTATCCTTGTTAAAAAGGATATTAGCTTCATGAAAATCACAGCTGGTCTCTCTTTTTCAATTTTCATGTCAGATTTAAACTGACTGCAAGTTCAATAGCTCTGAGGGCAGAATATAGCTCAGTACACTGGAAAATGTTCACCTTTTGTTCAGCTTCAAGAGATGAGGGGTATCATCCTGTCTTTGGAAACGAGAGGCAGTTTAACCTGAGAGATCATCTAGTTTCGGATGCAGACATGGACAGAAAGTACCCTCCTGACCTCTAAGTCTTCTGTATTTATATTTAGCAAATTACTTCAAGCTTCTTTCATTCTTTGAACAGAAATAACCCTTAAAAAAAAATCTTTAGTCACCTTTTCAATCTCCTCCTGAGGACAAGCTAAGAGCAAGCCTGCCCTTTTGTCTTGTCTTAGTCCAAGTTTCAATTATAAAACTCTTTTGATGCTGAGATCACTTTCTTTGCCTTGGAGAATTATTACAGCATGCACATTTTCATCCCAAGGGTGAATACCATATATTCATGTCCACAAGAATTTGTTCCAGCATTGGGATAAATCCTTGCATCTCCTCCTGGACTTCCCTGACCTCCAGACCTAGTTTTGACTTCCCTTACTTTTTTCATTCCAGCCTCTCATATTGATTCTTTTTCTCCATCTTTTCTCTTGGTGGCAAGAGAAGTAGTTTGGGAGATTGCCAGCCTTGCACCAGCACCTTCGATTGGACACTTTCTCCAGGCTCTTGTATGAAAGAAAGAAAAGCCTTATATGTTGCCCAGGCACTGTGCTGAGCTCATCATTGACTTCACAGCTTTATAAAGACAGGGTGACATGACAAAGCAAGTGAAGATTCTGCTTCTAGTATGTTTTCCTTTGACAGTGGTCTTACTCATTCGTCTTTTGATGGAAACCCTTTATTTACTAAATCCCTATTGTATCAAATAACAGCAGAGAAACCTTTTCTGAGCTTTACATTTTCATGTTTCACATTAATTGCACAGGTATTTTTCTCTGGATTCTCTGGAAAGTGTGCTTTTCATTTTTGTTCTGCAATTCC
This sequence comes from Rhagologus leucostigma, assembly GCA_013397725.1. Taxonomy (NCBI): domain Eukaryota; kingdom Metazoa; phylum Chordata; class Aves; order Passeriformes; genus Rhagologus; species Rhagologus leucostigma. The sequence goes on along the minus strand of VZTD01003142.1, from coordinate 148,173 downwards.
AGGTACAGTTTTATGTGTGCCTTTGTTTGTTCCTACATGTCTTCCTGTAATTAGGGATATTGTGGGGACAATTAGGAAGCAACAGAACAGCGTAGTTTAAATTTCTGATCTCTGTCACACATTAGCTCTTTAGGAAAGCTTGAGCCTGGCTACAAATGCACAGTTTATCTCTTCTCTGTCCTTTTTGTAAGCTGTTCTGTGATTCTTGCAGATTTGCTGGATGCAGTTAGGCTCCTGCATTTTTTTCCAGAACTGATTGCAGTAAACCCAGTTGTGCAATCCAGAGCTCTTGACAATAAAGAGAGGCTACACAGAACAATTAACATTTGAGATTTAAAGAGTTAATGTTTTGGGTTTTTTTCTGAATTCTGATCTAATGCAAAGGGTCCGATTTCTGCACGTGCTTTTATCCTGGAGATTTTAAGTAGGTGTGTTGACGAGCTTGTCAGGAGAGTGCAGGCCTCCTCTGTTAAACTCCAGTGGCTCACAGAAAGTCTGGAACTTAGGAAATGCAGGTTGAACTCTCCGACTTGCTGAAATTTTCAATGTGTTCTTGGATAATCTATACTCTTGTCATACGGTTTCTATTGACTCACATGGGTGCAATAACAGTCTCTTTCCTCACAAGGCAGTTGGTAAGGTTTTTGTAATATAAAGTGATTAAATGATGATGGTGCCAAAGGACTTGGAATAACTGGTGAAAGGGGAAGAGGGGAATGGTCCAAGTCTCATCCTAAAATGACAGAGGTGAGGCAGGTTGGGCCCAAAGCCCAAATCATCTGTGCCTGTGACTAATGTGTCTGTGCCCAATACACTCTAAAAACTAAATTAGGAGCTGCACCAAGACAACTGGCACATTCTTATTTCTTGCTGTTCATCCGTATTTCTTATAGTCTTAAGGATTTCTGTGGTATTATATAAAAACTAGGAATGCGTCAACATTACCTCTTCAGCACAACTGCAAACAGACCCTTTCTTTTCACAGTTAGAGCTTGTGGCAGTAGCAAAAGGGATTTTTCTGTAACTGCCCCAGGTGAATGTAGTGCTGTAGTGTTTTAGTCCTCTCTCTCCTGCGTTTGTAAAGATCTTTACTAGAGAGACAGTACTACTGTTATTGTTAATGAAATCTTCCTAGCACTGTGCCAAGCATTTTAAGCGCCTTCCAGACAGAAATATTCACTCAGCAAGGTCCATTCTTGCATTTCCAACTGGATCAATGGCAGAGTCATCTCTCCTTGGAGGAGATCACTGCCAATGAGTAAATAAACTCTTGGAAGGAGTGAGGAGTTGTGATAGGAAGATGAGACCAATCATCTGGCCACGGACCCCTTCAATACTAGACAAGAAACACAGGGCTGCAACCTTCCTCTGCAGCTTGAGCTCCAGAAAGCCTTTCAGCACAACTGAACGTGACAAGAATTTAATGTAATATAATAAGAACCAATTTGTGCTGGGAAAAGCTAGGCTATGCAGATAATGATTAGTAAAGCTAACATGCTCCAACACACAGCCACAGCTGTGCTCAGTGTCACCAACTTTGGGACCCTCTGTGTTCCTTGCCCAATCCAGGTCTTTACTGCCCTATCCCTTCTCTGTGCCCTGAGTCTCTTCTGGCTGCAATGGATGGTCGTCTGCCTTCGCCTTCTACATGACTGCTTCCAGGCAGCCTGCTGGCCTGCTGGGTCTTTGAGGTTCAGCCTTGTTTTACGGGAACAGTGAGCTCCCTACCGAGGCGGAAAGGAGAGGGACTGGTGTCTTCTTACTATGTCACAATGAAAATAAAGTAGCTGTTGCAAACCTCTGAAACTTTTGTCACCTGCCCTTCTTCAAGCTGGAGAGGGAAATGCAAACAGATGCTTCAATGAGCAGATGAAAAGCACTACTTGAGAGCTAGGATCTGTTTCAATTATCTACTCCTAGAGAGAAATCCTAAGACAGCAGTGAAAACCCCAAAATAAGTAACATGCCAAAAAGCACTGAAATATCACTTGAGATTTTCAGATCACCTTTTAGTTTCAGAGTTAATACTTAATTCCTGAGGAAATTCATATTTACCCTGAACATCAGTGCTGCAAAGCCTCTATGTTTCCATGTCCTCTACTGAAAAGAAAAATCAGGGAAAAAAAAGCCTGAAAATTATGACTTCTTCAACATGTTGAACATTCATCAGAGCTGAACTCTGTGTTCTGGCCATACACTGCTTTAACTGGGATCCCTCAACCCTGTGAACCATGACTGGCACAGCTCTAAGTTAAACTGCTTAAAACAGTCTAAGCCTTTAGAGCAGTTTAAGATAACTAAACCCCTTAAAAGTCATTAGTACTAAAAGTTAAGCAACATCAAAAAGATATGAGAGATTCTGTGTAACAACCACTTTAGCACTGGAACTTTCTCAAACACAAACATTTCCAGCTTCACGACCCCACCACAAATTTTTTGAAGTTGTGCACAAGTGAAGATCTCTGTTGTGATCTTTTGTTGATGATCAATCCTAACGTAGCCCACCATGCAAGCCAGATTTGAAGCTGTTGAGGTTATCCATCTTTTAATGTTTATCCCAAGAGCAAACTTATGCAAGACCAGAAAATATGAAATACTGTCTCTCTGGTTTTGTTGATATACTTACAAAAAGGTTATTTGTTTACTATTTCTTGACATCACTTGTCTCTGCATTTGTCATAGCTTTTTATGTAAGTGTGTTAGGGAGCAAACTGAAGAGAATGTGTGATTGTGTGAGATGGCTTGAGGTTGATATGACCATGTAACTGATGAGTGGCAAATCCTTAGTCATTCCTAGTTCATTCCTAGAACTCAGTGTTCTGCATTTTAGAAGGAAACATTCTTAAATACTTTTAAATAAGTGAAGTCTTTTCCAAGAATCTTATTCCAGTATTTCTTCAGCAGTAACCCCGTCTTACTGAATGAATTAACTGAGCTGCCCAGGCAAAGTTAGCATTGCTGCTCTGAGAGAAGAGCAGGTGTCAGTTCAGAAGGATGGGAGGAAGAAACAGGAGAATGGGAGCCAGATGTGCTGAGACCCTGTTCTCCTCCACTGGGGTCCACAGCAGGGGTCAGAGAAGGAGTCTGGCCCCTTCTGCAACAGCAAGAGCTCCAGCAGTACCCCGAGTTTTTGGGCTGGCCAAGCAGGTCCTGTAGCAATCACCACCTTTTAGCCCACAGCGCTCTGCTGCCCCAGGCAGCCTTGTGCTGTCTGTGCTTGCAGCAGACCTGTCTCCAGCTGCTCCAGGCTTGTGGTAGGATCACAGACCTGCTCCTACAGCTTCCGTCAGAAGAGGAAAAATGTAACTAGAACAGCATACGCACCTCAAAAATGCACTTTTGCCTTTTCTTTTTGACACCTAATTATTATGATGAGAGGTTTGATATCTTGCCATAACTCTTGCTTTTAGCCACATATATGCTCTTTATTCACTGTGTAGTAATATTTTCATTAAATAAGCCAGAAGGAGAGGGGATGAGAGGAAGAAGCCTGACATAAAGAAAATGGCTTCCTGAAGCTTATTAAGGAAACGTCGTAAGTCCCAGAGGAGACAGTTTAATGAGTGGAGTCCGGAGATGGATGTAGCTCTCCAGGTGGTCACACTGACATCATAATTTCTGAATTGTTTCTCTATACTCTCCATACTGATGCCTTATCCTAGGCTTAGAATTAAAAGCCAAACACAGTTAGAGGGAAAAAGGGTTTTACCTTGGTATTTATTTAAGGATCCTCTGGTGCACCACATCCAAGTAGAAAGCACCCCCGAACGCACACCGAAAGTGCACACCTGAAAGATGCATCCCCCCCAAGATGCACACCCAAGATGCACCCCCCACGATGCACACACACCATGCACACACACGATAATTCGCGTATACAGTTATAGACCTTGCACATTAGCATATCTATCAAAGATTCCCCAATGAGAGGCTCAAGAGAAGCCCCCGTCCTGAGGAATGTTCCCCCTGAATGGGCCTATCTTGGTTTACAGAATATGTTCTGGAGAGGACCTTGGTGTCTGGGGCTTTCTGACCCAACTTCAAGGTTTTCAAGATGTTTGGTCTCCTGGCTTAATGGAACTTTGGGTCTAAGCTAGTTATCAGACTTGGGGAATTACAAGTATGTGGGCTAAAAAGCACTAAGGATACATGCAAAGCTGTGCAAAAGGGTATGTGGAAGGGTATATGAGAGGGGTATATGAAAAAGCAAAAAATCATCATGGCATCAATACCACTGTTATGCCATAACAGGGAGCTGAATATAGTTGCAATGGCAGATCTGGCTTCTGAATGGCTGCAATGTTAATGGTGGTGTGTGAAGTACATTCCACAACGCTTCCGAAGTACTAAAAGAAAACTAGACAATGGTTTAGTAAAACATCAAAATTTCACCTTGGTCCTCACAAGGGTTATCTGATATACCTGGAACATCAACTCCTTCTCAGCCTTTTCCCATGCGAGATAACAGAGAAACAACTCCTGGTGGAAAACTCATGTCCATAGACTTTCTCTAAGAGGAAAGTAGAATAAATAATGTACTGAACATGAACAACAAACCCAGATTTTAGTTATGGACCTAGAGAGAAAAATCTTCTGCCTGTGGCTGGCCCTCTTCTCTCTGGTGCCAGTGCTCTTTGCCTGAGGCCAGACAGGTGCTGCCACTGCTGTGACACTTCAGACTGTTCTGGTTTCCATGTGAAAGGCTGGAACATTTTTACAGAATTTAGCTTGCAAACTCTAGGTTCCTTCTAACCAGGCAGAGCCAAAGAATTTCAGTCCTACACTTTCTCAAATTTCCAGAAACACCACAGTAATGACAAAGGCTCTTCTAAGAAGCAGGGCAGCTTTGCACTGACCTCCAAACAAGGTGAAGGAATAAATGCACTAGTGCACTTCAATTTACAGTAAGATTTCTAATGTGGGAAGTGCACATATTTTGCATCATCTTGTTCTCAGAAGTGGATGATAATGAAGCTGTTTTGTTTTAAATTAAGCAAAAGAGGCCTGAGGTAGACACCCAGCATGGAAAATTTCAGCCTGAATGATCCAGTTTAGAGAAGTTATAAGCAACTTCAGGGGGAAAAAATGGAAACAAAACAACAACAAAAAAAGAAAGGACTCTTGAAATGGAAATGATTGTGCAAGCCTAACTGTGGGTAAAAGTAGCTGTTGCTGCCTAGGATGAGTACATTTGAGAGGCTGCCTTCTCAAATAAAAGCTGCAGAGCAGTAATAGGGCGTTGTTCGGCATTGCATTCTTGAATAGCTTTAGCAAACACAGAAGGCCAGAGACTAGGAGAAACAAGGTAGATAAAAAGCAAAACAAAACAAAGGCCTACAGTAAGTTCAGAGAACACTTGCATTTTCCACACAAACTGACAGGATGTTATAGTTTCTGGGGCAGGGCAGGGTTATATATTCCTGGTTTTAGTAGAAAGGTTATAAAAATGCAGTGACTGAGTTTCTAGGTCATAATGCAAGCTGTCGTGTATTTCTCTTTCTGCCTTTCAAAATGTGGTGACTTCCCAGTTTCACTGAAGTTTTAGTGAACTCTTTTTAACTTTCCAGGCATGCTCTTCATCTAGGTTAAGTAAGTGCAATAGCACTCAGGAGAGGTCAGGATCTAGCCTATTTAGCATCCTCTTCACTGATAGTTTACAAATAAAATTAGGAGTTTAAGACACTCGATATGCGCAGTCTATCACTCTCCATCCAAGTTGCCATAATTGGATAATTAAACAGGACAGGAGATTAAAATGTACTTGAATTAAAAGGTTTGGACTCGTCACTACAGTTTGTCATTAAATGACTCATCTACCATTGATCAAGGCCTGCAATTTTATAGTACTTTTCCCTAAGACACAAAAGAGATGGATAATTTCTCACTGCAAAGACGAGTACTGCACTTAAAATGTTTAATTTTTTTCAGTAGCTATATACATACGTGATGGTTCTTTGTATTTATTTTTTGTCTCCCTCTCTCTAAAAAGCATGTACTACTCTTCAAGCCTTTTGTTCTAACAGAAATCTTGAACTGTCACAATGAATTAAGCAAAATTTTACCTTCTCACAAAGTAAAAAAGCATTTATGTGTCTCCTTAGACCACATCCACTTCTGGAAGTTAGATGCTAATAAAGGCTTGAATTTGTTAATTTTACTTCAGCAAAACTTGTGTTCAACCCACCTAGCTGCATTTACAGCCAAATTGGTTCAGGGCAGCTGGAAGTGAAGGTCTTTTGTCAAGTCAGGAGGCAAAGCTGCTGACTTTGGTGCGGGCTGTGCTCCTGTGATCTCTGAGGGCTGACTGCTAACCCAGCCATGGAGACTGCATCAAAGCAATGCAAAGTCCACTGCGGATCATGAAAGGTGGGAGTCAGGGAAGAGCAGGTCCCAGGTTTCCTCACCACCAAGAATAACCTTCTAGATACTGACGGAGGTGGAACAAACCCTCTTTGCTCTGTGCCTGCCCAGGGAAGCATTCATTTCTTGTGCACTTTTTTTCTGTACCTGTGCGTCAGTCTCAAAGACCTTCCACATAGAGTAGAGAAGCAACAGCACTGGAAAGAAGAAGCTGCTTGAGGATTTTGCTTGCATGGTATGGGTGTCCCCAGCAACAAGCTGCAGTGGCTCTAAGAGGACAGTAATGCCACCTTGAAAAGGCACAGGCTGGGGAAACCACAGAATTCTCAGGGAAATCTGCATATGTGGTGAATACTGATGAAAGCTTGGCTTGTCAACTCCTAAATCAGAGTGATATGTGCTGCATTTCAGTAGACTACCCATACTTAGATCTGACGCATTCCTAGATGTCTGTACAAGAAGCTTTTCCAGTCACATTGTATTTTCTTGCTCCAAGGGCTGTAAGGTTTAGTGACCTCTGAGGACTTCTGCAAGGATATAAAGTAACTGGAGGATACAACTTTCCCATGCCCTGTTTTTCTTTAGGAAACCTGGAGCAGCTAGGATGCTTGTACAAGACACTCAGGGCCACCAGAGCACCGGCTCCATTTGCTCTGGGGCTGATTCCTTGGATGTCCCTGTTGCACCAGCAGCACCGTTGTCATCAGCAGGTTGTGAGGCATCACTGCCTGTGCCCAGACTCAGTGGACCCTCTGTCCAGCCACACAGCACAGCCAAGGCACTGTGCATTCAGCACAGCCCATCTGCATGTCAAGCAATCTAAATTTGCCCCTGGCTTTCTAACCATCCTCCCCAGGAGTCTTCTTTCTGCACTGCTGACCAGTTTGCCCACAGCTCTTGAAAACACACACATCTTTATTCTCTGTGAAAATAAACAAGCTTTTGAACTTTGATATGTTAATCCTGAAAGAAAAAAGAAGACACGGGAGCAAGCCACCTGAAGAAATGTAAGCCACAGCCTGTCACAGAGATCAGTGAGTGTTTAGGTGCTTGTATTCCTTCTTGGATTTGGCCATTTGCCTGACAGCACTTACCATCAGACTTAGCTTTCCACCAACTGTTTCCTGCAACTCACAGTGAAAGCAAACTCCCACAGACTTCCACAGGGTTCTGCCAGCGTAAGGCCATCTTTTTTCAGAGCAATCCTCCAGCAATGCTGAGAAGAGAGTTGGTAGAAAGCCTAGGCTGGGGATATTCTTCCTTGAGTAATTAAATAATTGGCAATAGCATTCTTGGTGGTGTTATTAAAACGCCGTGACTCAGATATGGCTGTGAAAATGTTAAGGACCTGATTTACTTTACTGTTAGTAGAGTTGATTTGTGTGCTCGGGATTTTCTCTTTTGCAGGGTCAGAACAATTCAAACACTTTATCTTCACCACTTGCCTCTAGCTAGGTTCACTTTTTGCTCTCCACAGGGGTGGAAAGTTTTAAATTAACACGTAATACACTCAGTTTGAGAAGGAAATCATGCTGGATGTTCTGTATTTTCAGAATCTTGTAGCTAAACTACAGTGAAGTTTTGACCTCTTGTTTAGGATAGTTCTGTACACAAATGGGGGGACACACGCATGATCTTAGCAAACAGATGCTTTAATATATTTTGGGCCTCAATGTGGCATTGTGGGGTGCTGACTATCTTGCCAAAACCTCGATTACCTGAGTCAGCACTTATTTGCAAATACAGAGCCTGAGACCTGGTCCTTAAGGGCTCTCTTTGGCTGGTGAGCAAGCAATTTATTTTTTTAAACTGACACCAATTTTCCCATATCAAATAATGCATTTTATCTCAGAAGACGTACTAGGTCAGTGCTTTGGACTGATGAGAGATGAAAATAGTAACGTGTTCTAACTAAAATAATTCAGGGCTGGAAAAGCTTGGTATGGAGGAAAAAACAACCAATCAAAGCCCAGCCATACCTAGAAAAAGTGCTGTTACACCCTAGCTCCAACAGCTTAACTCCCTTCCCCCCACCTTCCCCTTCCCCCCATATGAAAAATTGTAATGCTTCTCTGTCCCCCTGGCAGAGGAAAAAGGTGATTCTGGCTCATTTGCAGTATTCAACATGTGAACAACGTTTGAACCCTTCCCAATTCAAATGCCAGAAAAGTGTGGCAATACCATTAAGCCTTATGAATGAGAACCCTGTGAGATTTCAAGAAGTATGGGATGAGTGTTTCCTTCTCTTCCTCCTCTAGTTTTATGCCATTTCTCTGTCTTCTTAAAATAAAGCTACCCTGTCCTTTAGTGAGCTGCTGCCCTTCCTGGTGTTCCTCAATCACCTGCTGTGACAAGCCTGCAGCCACTTGCTGCACCACCTTGTGTGTTAATATGGCCAGTAGCGGCCAACCCAGAAGTGCCATTTCTGGGCCAGCTCCACCACCACAACCACTGCCCAGCCTGAACAACAACTGGCAGTCTGTGCTCACTCAGTGCCAGACATTTCAGAGTAGCTGGAACTCACAGAAACCTGGCAGAGGCGCTGAAGTCCCCACTGTTGCCTGCACAGCCACCTGTGCAACACCAGACAGCACAGGTGAAGAGGCCTTGCAAACACGCACAGCCCTTTCCCAAATCCATCCGCCAGTGAAGGTCTGCGTCCCCAGTTCTCTCCCCCAGCCACCCTTCATCTGCTCCGTGTACCTTCAAGGAGATCTCAGTTGCTGCTTGTCCCCTTGTCCTAGGCCAGTGCTTGTGCACCCTCCCCACTCCATCCCACCACTTCCCACCCTGCCAGAACCCCCAGGGCAATCCCCAGACCCAAGAAGCACTCAACGCCTTGTCCCTAACCTCACATTCAGTCTCCTCTGTTCCTTTGGAAAGACTGAGGTATGTACACATAAAACTATGGCAAGGGTATCAGCTGCAAGACTTTCTCTTACCATTTCATGTGTGAGTAAGAGCTTCCAATCCTCCTGCCACAAAACTGAAATTAGTTTGTTGCATGCTGTTAGAGAGTAACTATGATTGATTCCTGCAACTGCTCCGTATCAGAGGTGGGTAAGTGAATGTTTAGCAGATACTGGTACTTTGGAGTTTGCTCAATATTATTAGATAGAATAGCATAATAAAACACTTACGAATCCTTTGATCCGAAGGCTGCACTTATATTTCAGAACCAAAATGCCCATGGGACCAGAACATTTGCTTATGTGCACACTTCCAGATTACTATGCATAGCACATATTCTTCCTGGCTTTCCCTTCAACTCTGCAAAGTCAGGCATTTTAGAGTTCAGTGTCAGCTGGCTTTGCCCTACACATTGCCACAACCTATTAGTGAAGAAAAAAGCCTATTAATTTTTTGCTTAAATAAAAGTTTAGAATTTGAAAAAAGCAGAATTTCTAGCAACACCATGTACAGTACAGATCTTCAAGGATTTTTAATGTACTTGCTTCATTGTTTTTCTCAGAGAGGAACTTCCCTATAGACTATGCCATTACACATCACCAGATATTTTACCTTTGAACCAGGCTGGACCTGCTGTTACTGGAAATAAGTAGTTGTACTAACTGGATGGTTAGTTTCCAGAACAGTCATTTTATAACTAGGGAGAGTACTTAGACTGCAGCCTTTCAAATCTCTGAATATATTATAACTTAACTCCCTGGCAGCATTCAGGGGACAAAAACCACCTGAGCGCCACCTTACTGAGTTCTTACTAGCAGTACAAATATTTGGGCTTCTGGACAAAAGACGATTACAGGTTAAATGATACCGGGATAGCATCAGGTAGTTGATTAAAAATGAAACAAACTGCTAATGCAGTAAAGAATGCATCTCTTTACAGGTCTGAATCCACTTCTAAAACAAGAGAAAAATTTCTGAAAAGTTTTCTCATTTTATGTACTACTGTGTACAAGTAACACATATGGTTTCTGTTAGGCATTTTTCCAAAGGAAAAGGAAAGCAAAAGAGACAAAAAAGGTGAAATACATCTTCCTTTAAACCCAAGGGTCATTACTAAGGGTTTTAGGGCTTTGTTTGGAATTGCAGTGCTAGTCTGGTAAACTGTAATGCAAAACTGCTACTAAATCAACAGAACTGCTGCCATGGAATTGGTTCTTCTCAGTCCAGTGAAACACAATAGGGCTTGTTGCTCCACCATCTCTTCTGCCCTTGCCCAGATATATTCTGCACCATGAAGGCAATATAACGCACTTCTGTCCTTGGGCACCATCTCTATGGTGTTTTCCTTCCAAATTAACCATACCATCTGAAGCCCACCAAATCCTATGGGAAAAAGCATCGAGGAGGCAGGATTTGACTTGCAGAGCCTTTAAGAAGGTTTATGTGGAAGGCTTGATGCAGGTTAATGAAGGGTTTTAGAGACTGTAGAACTGTCTAAATTTTTTAAAGATACTTTTCATGTTATATAAACTTCATTGACAGAGTCCAGTATGTCTGTGCTCCCAAAATGATACGCCAGGAATCAATCTGATATGATGCTACTTGTGGTGCAAGGTGACAGACAAAAGGGATGCAGTACTGGATAATACAGGAAAATGAGAAGACGGAGTGCCTGGGAATGTTGCTCTGTTTCTGGTCTGCCATTTCTTTACAACCCAAATCACACCTTCAACCTCAGCCTGCACTGACACAAAGAAGCTGGTTTTAAATGGGCCAACAAAGCTACAGAAAAAGGCACAACTACCCGAGGACTCCTTGTCAGCACCAGAGCAAGCACTGGGCTGATGGAATTGTGCGACTGTGTACCCTGCTGCCTCATCCAAAAGTGGCCTCGGTCCAGCTCTATGGGCCAGCATTTTCTCCTTGGGGATAGCCCCACCTTTGTGTTGTGAAGCAAATGTCCTCTCTATGTCTCTGTTTTCCAGTTTCTTATTAATGAACCTTGTCTACTACCTACTTGTCTACTGCCATGAAGAAAAACGCTTGAAACAGCTAACATACCTTGGACGGGAGCAAACCTGGCACCCAGCTGACTTGAAATGTGACTGAGTTCAGTCCTTTTGTCATTTACTGCCTTTCAAGTGGTCACTTTATGATATGCTCTCCCACTGTTTTCCCTACAAAAGAGAAAGCAGAGGGACATTTCCTACCCTTCCACTCTCCAAATTCAAAGCAGTTCGCCCGTGTAGTGACTTCTTTGTCCCTTGTAAGCAGACAGGTACTTTACACAGAGTATGTGTGATGGACAAGTGATGGACAAGTGCCACAGTGGTCAGGGGAAGCATCTGAAACCCTGGATACCATTCTGAGCTTCAGAGGGCACCCATGTCTCCTCGAAACAAAAATAGGCCAGAAATACAGTAAGAATAGACCTCTCTCATGGGATTTTGGTACATGAGCTCCTGTTTGAGGCCAGAGATGTCTGAAAATCTAAGAGAGAAGGTTAAAAGAAATTTTGGTGCTCATAGGAGAGGAGGCTAAAAAAGGAGAAGGAGACAAATGAAAAAAAAAAAGATGAAAAGGAAAGGGGAAGGAGAAAAAGGAAAGGACCTTGATGTTTTAAAAAAGGATTTGGGTTTGGGGTTTTTTTTCAATTATTTTGGTCATGGCCAAGAGCTACAAAGTCTCAGTGATCAGGACAAGCACTTCCCAAGGCCCTAGCTCTCCTCTTCCTCACTGCCCTGCATTGCGTGCAGTCCCCTACAGAAATGAACAGTACAAATGTGTTGTACAAACTATGAAATCAGAATGGTAGGACCTTGTACTCCCTATGTCTTTATGCTGCAGAAAAGGATTACACACAGCACAGGCAAATGAGATATAAATCTCCTATAGCCTCAGCACAGGAGGTAGAGCCCTGCTGGGGGATCTGATGCTGCCATTGGCAAAAAGTGTCAGCACCCAGTGAAACTGGTGGGAGTTAAGGGCACGCAAAATAAAAGAAATGTAGGACTGGCACTGGAATATTCATTTAGAGCCCTTGACAACAGTGGGAACCCCTTCCTGGGTTCAGCTGTTCCAGACCAGACTGGAAATGCCAGCCAGAGAACAAAGCAAAGAGATGCTACTATTGCCCTTTATTTATTTAGACTTACTGTAAGTAAACAGACACGAAACCTGAGAAAGCAAAAGCTCAGAGCACACCTTTGTGCTTTGAGGATGTTTACAAATTTCCAGACCTTTATAAATAGCATAAGCAGGAATTAGGAAAAAAAAAATCCCTTGAAGATATTTCCTGGTTCCTGCTTAAGCATGTGAAGGGAGAAAGAAGACTTACTCACCTTGGACCAGGTCCAGATGCACACTGTCCCCTCCACATGAGGCCTTGCTTTTGGTAATGCTTGTATCTGCGTTTGCCATTTGAACTGACGGAGCCCTGACCAGCAGCAGCAGGCCAAAGGAAAAGGTTGTCTGGTGCAGATGGTGGAAAGCCAGGCTTGGCGGCTAGTGGGCTGCAGACAGTCTTGAGCAGTGCATGTGAGGGCCAAAGGAGGAAGAGGATTCACCAAGACGGCTTGGTGGTGTGGCCCTCAACCAGAGCTAATAAGACAGTCCTCTGTTTCTCTGCCTTTTTTCAGCTTTTTGATGGAAGAAAAACAGCTTTTACCCAAAATCCATTTGGGGCCAGTCTGCGAAGTCAACTGCTATTTACAGAACACTGCTATTCCTTTAACAGCATGGTATTCCTGTGAAGTTCCTTTTTGGATATAATTTCCTCATGTTTGTGGTGCTGTAAATCTGGCTGCACACAAGGGCAGAAATATTCAAGCAGGTGGGTGCCAGAGTTCTCCCTTCAACAGAGCACAGGATCTGCTAGGCCAGGTCGCACTAGCAACCACCAAGTTTAGTATCTTGTCTGAGGCATCAAGCAACGCCTACTTCTCAAGAGGCAAATTCAGAATTCCATGAATGATTCAGTGTTGGCTAAGGGGGAGAAAAGTTCCTTTCTCCCTAAATAAATAAAATACTCAGCATCCCAGACCTATTGCCATCAAACTGCAGTTTTACTTCTGCTTTGCGCTTCACACACACTGCCCCACACACATGATGGCTTTCCTTTCCAAATATTGGGTGAATTTTGTCTCATGGGAGCCCACACTCTTTCTAAAAGGGTCTACCAAATCCCTTGCCCTTGTCATGCCACAGGGCATAGCCCATACCAACCTACAGCCAGAAGCCAGGCATGTTCAGCTGCCCTGGGGAAAAAGCAGGTGGGGGAATAGATACTCCTATTGTCTTGCTTACAATTCAAACAGGGTTTTAAATGCTGCAGGACCTTCTGAACAACTGAATGCAGTCATTTATGAAGGTGGTGTGGAGCAGGTCAATTGGACTTGTGAATAGCATAAGGCTTTGCAGGAAACAGAAGTGCTTTGATGGCTGAAATGATGGTATAAGGGACTATGTAAACCTATTCACACTTGATTTTCCAGACAATCACAAGCTCTTAAATGTTTACTGAAACCAGTGCCAGCTGTCCAAGTCCTGTCCTACTGGAATCATGTCACTTAGCCACCGCACTTCAGTTTCTTGTTCATGAAGAGAAATGGAAGTGCCTGTGCTACTCATTCTTGGCTCTGGCAAAGGGCTAATACTTAAGGGGCTGAAAGACTAAAAGGCAGGTCCTGAGACCTGTCCCACCTTTCCCGGGGCTCTGTGACACACCTGCCAGCTGGTGCAGCTGACTAGGACTGCCCTCTAGTGCAGGGATCAAACTCGCTGAGTAATTTAAAAGATGGGGATAGATAGCTATGAACGGAACAGACACCTGTGGCTGAATGGTGAGCCAGCTCTTGCTCGAATATCAGAGGTCTATGGCTGGCAAGGAGACTCCCAAGTTGTACTCCAGGTGGCATATTGGCCATGAATATGAGGCCACCAATGTGCTTAAACAGTGCAGAACAACCAGTTGTGTCTTTTCTTGCGAACAGAAGTTCTCCTGCAAATCATAGGTAAATCAGTAAAGTATCACCAAATCAGAAGCATTACATCATCATTTTACATTTTAGAAGTGTCAGAAATGTCTTTTGGGGGTAATGTATCTAAGAGAATAATTGACTAGTTCAGTCTCTCTCACCACCAAGCAAGATGTTGGTGGTTGACTACTGAACCAATTCATGATTCTTCTCACCTTACAGGAGGTTTTAGAACTTTTTCATAAAAGAAGACAACATAGTTTCAAACTACTGAAATCTATGAAAACCCAAGAAAAATATCCTTCTGTGCAACAGTGGAATCAATCACTCCAGACAATTTTAAATAATCTTGATTTTTCTCTCATTGCTTCAGGCTTTAGGGACATTGTTATGACAGAAAAGAGAGCAATCTCATAATTGGATTCAGCAACCAACTGCAATTAGATACAGCAAGAGAAAATTACATTACTGGAGTGAAAAGATCTGCTTACAGTGGTTCCACATAGACATCTGAACTCTTTATCTTCTTCTGCACACCTGGTGTATTCTGTCTATATTTCTTATCACGGAAAAAATGAGTCTGAATGAGCTGGGTCAGAATGACCACATTCTTGGAATCCACTTGATACCTTCTTGTTGAAAAGAGGTATTATAAGGGGATGAACTTAATAATATGAAAGATTCAGAAGAATGGCAATGGACTATAAAGCTTTTTATCTTTTAAAACCTTTTGTGGCAGATTAGTTCACTCAAGATCATCCAGTCCACGGTATTTTCTCTATGAGAGGCTGATATCTGGGCAAAATATGAGAAATTATATAGATTTGTCCTGTAATTCATAATAGATTGACCTTATTTCAAAAGCATGGTGCTAATGAAGCACCATTAGACAGTCAGTGGTAATAAGTGCCTTGGCTCTGTGGCCACATTTAACTCATATGAGATGTATTAACAGATCCCACGTGCCTCTAGCTCCCCAATACTCACTAATATACACACACGCTTGCACAGCTTGCTGCCCATCCCCAGATTTGGCTATATCCCTGTGAAGCTTCTCACTCTTTCCAGATTTATCTAGCCTAAACAAGGTAATTACCTGCAAACATTACCATCTCATACCCATCCCTCTTCCCAGCTCTTCTAATATATACAAATGGGATCTACCATGCTCTCACATAACTAAAAATCAGCCCAAGGTACTGTGACCAAAACTAATTTTAATTTCAACAATTTAATTAGACGATTGTGCAGAGCAAATGAACATCCTTCTCTGGTTCCTGGTGGAGAGTTAACCACATAAAAACACTTAATTACAACCTGTAGGTATGAATTCAGGGACAGACACCATGACACAGAGTCTAAGTATGGTCAGAGCTTGAAGACATCGTTAGAAATTTTTACCAGTGCTGCACCTCTTCTGTGACTACTTAGAAGATTTTACTTTCTAACCTACAATAAATGCACCTGAGCTGCTCCTTCTGGTCACCTGAGTAACTACTTATTTTAAGAGTACTATTTGTACCAGGCTTGCTGGTGTATCTTTTGTGAGGTCTCCACTAACTACAGTCAAATGGTCAGACTTCAGCAGCAGACCAAAGAAGAGAATCCCAGATTTATAAATGTTTCTGACACTACACAGACAGATTTTCAAGTTAACAGCAGCAACAGATTGTGCAACTTCCCAGTAACAAAGATGTGCTGACTACTTGGTGTGAATTCCCACTGGCTGAAAATACAGACACAGTGTGGAGGTGAATGTTTACCACTGGGGCAGCAAACTGAGACTCTTGCTGACAGCAGAAAAATAACAGGATTTCTTTAAACAGTTGTTTCTTAAAATGAATCTCATCACAAGCTCACAGGTCTGGTTAAACCTTTGCGGAATTAGACAAAAGGATTGTCAAATAGCTGCCATTTTCAACCTTAACTGGCTTATTACCTCAGTTGCCTTGGGAAGAGTGTCAGTGTGCAAAGTGATACTTACAGGCATACTTGCTCTTCCTCTCTCTTCCAGAGGTATTCTTAGCAAACACCTGCTGCCACTGCTCCTGCCATTGAGAAGCAAGGATCATTTCAGACCCACTGGGCTTTTCGTCCTCATAAATGCAGTCATACAACAGCATAAATGCAGCAGTTGTGTAACAATTCGTTGTATTTGACAACAGCTGGAGGAGAAAGAGCATCTAAAAGGACAAACCACCAAACATTCCATGTCCCCTAATGTAACAGGTAAACACACTGTAAACGGAGTTTGTGGAGTTGGAATAGACCAGCTTGTATATCTGAGAGCATAGTCTTAAGTGCGCCACTGATCACAGCTGAACAAGTTTCTCTAAAGCCCCCCTTCAACGTTTTATTTCCATGCTTTCCTACAGGGAGACTGACTAAGAAGTATGCATAAATTTCATGTCAAAATATGTCTCTATCTAGCTTCAAATCAGAGTCATGGGAAAAACTCACACTGGCTTCAGCAGAGTTTGCTCAAGCCCTTCATCTATCCTAACCTACTGCTGATAGCTATTTGTGTCCCTAAACGACCCAGATGTCCCAGATGATAGCACACGAACAGGGTATCATACTGATCATAGCATGGAGCAATAACTTGACTGTTCCTAAACTATTCACAGCTAGTAACTAGGAATGCAGAGATAAGCACAGCACACGGTACTTTCATAAGGGTGTAAGGGAGCTCCATGGACTAATGGGTACTGACCCCACTCCTTTAGGCCCTGTTGAAAACTCCATAGCCTGTAGATCCCAGTCTGATCCCCTTTGCTCTCAGAAGCAGATACTGCTCCTCTGGAGTCAGTGCAGTGCTATTACTGCACAAGCACGAGAATAAGTTAATATTATCTATTTTCTCACTTAGGCAGCAGTAAATAAAAGCTTGAAGGGGCCTTTTTTTCAGTGAGAAGGGAGCAAGATGACTGAAACTTATTGTAAGGTCAGAGCATGCACACAGGCTGGTACACCCGGTAGCAAATGGTAGCTCCTTCCCAAGCTACCCTGCAGTAACGTGTGTCTAGATACAAGCAAGGAAACGGTCTTCTATCATTACTATTTCAGAACAACAGAACTAACAAGACACAACTGCTGCTCAATTACAATTACTATTTTATAGCATTGTGCAAGATAAAAGCTCCCCCTGCTCCTCCCACTTCACTAATATAATATTTAAGACTGAGATTTAGTGAATCAGATAACCTTAAATTCAGTTTTCAAAGCAGTATTAACCCTACCCAACCAGGCTAGTCAGACAGCGGAATGTGACAGACTGTAATTGTGGCAAATAATTTGACAGAGTAGTGTCATTTTGCCTTTCCCTTTAGGAATACACACACACATGCCAATGGGAACACAAAAGCAGAACTGAAAGGAGAATTCTCTAATACAACTATTTGAAAAACTTGATTTATACCGCTGATTAACTGATAGTTATTCTTTACAAGCCCTGTTCCCGTACTTTTCATCGAATATATCTGCCTTTAGGTATTTAGTACATAATTGCTTCCCCATAACAGTAGGCAGTTCTAGCAGTCTTAACAGTTCTAGCAGTCTAGCAGTTCTTACTCCTCTGTGTTTTAATCACTTAGCCATCAGTGGGATCTTTAATATAGAACACTGTGATTTTAAAAATGTCTCAGTCACATTGTAGTTACAGTGCAAGCACGTTGTGCGGTTGAACAGCAGAGTCACGAACCCTCCCCACTGCTCTGCTGGGCCAGGAAACGTGCTACCAAAATCCGTGCTACTTATTGCCCTGAAACTGTCCTGGAGTTCCACCTCCACCAATATCTTGTAGCTAAAAATGGAGCTCTCGCCTCACCCCAAAGAGGTCGCTAATTAAAATCGGTATTTTTAGACTCTAGGTATACTCAGATATACTGCAATTGATACTATAAATATTTTGGGGTTTTATTTTCTTATACAATTAGTCTCTAGAAAAAGGACAGAAATTTCACCTTCACTGTAATGACAGCCCAACTTATGAAAATATATACTGGATATAAAACAGAGGAAAGAATAAACCAAAATGCATTCAATGACTTCAGTAGCCTTTCAACTACATTAATGGGTGATGGCAGAAACAACAAACAATTGCAAAGCAGCAACTGAGTAGCTGAATTTACTGCATCAGCTCCAACTACATTTTAAAGATAATTTTATTTTCCCACTTTTTGCCTTCCCTTTTTATTTTCCCTCCAAGCAAAGAAAGCATTTGTTGCAATTTCAGCCAAGGCTAGAGAGAGGCTTCAGGGAAGAGCAGATTGAGAGTATTTGCAATTTCATCAAGTTCTTAATAGCTCAAGTGAGAAACATATCTATAATTCCAATGCTCTGGGTTTTCTCCAGCAGACCGGGTAGACAGAGACATCAGGCAAAATTTCCTGTTCCCTCATGGCTCTGCACAACACTTCCTCACCACCTCTTCAACATGTCCTGATGTTGTGTATCTGCTGTGCAAAGTACAGAAGGCACACCTGAGTTATCTTCTGGCTTGGAAAGGAACCTGAAAGGACTACAGACGGCTATTGAAAATGCTAAGATGCTGGAAATCAATGCAGCATTTATTGGAAGAGGAAAATCATACTACTTCACCATTTCTAAGACCCATAGTTCAGTAAGGCAAATGTAAAAATGTTTTGTTCAATACACTGTTCAATACATTGCTTGCATTACTGGCTTACACAGCTGTATGATACCCAGACATTTTCTTGGTGCTCGTGCATTCACTTTCATAAGACTTCTTACGGAAAAAGGCTACAGCTGTTAAAAGTGTTTTATAGATGGGGAATGGAGAAACTTAGATCACTTGACAGCTAAAAATACAGGTCTTTGAAACCTGGACTAATGCTTAAATTATTCTATCTTCCTTCCTTTTCCATTCATCGTGCCAGTTGTTAAGCGTCCACTGTGACACGGAGTAGCACAAGAAATGCATTAGGATTTTGATCTGTGTACTTCTGCTTTTTTTTGTTGTCCTAAACTCATCAAAAATCAAAATAAACTTGAGTAAAAAGGGTCCACTGGGAAGACAATTTCAATGCAAAATCTTTGACACTGGAACTCATTTTCTGCAGTGGACCTTGTTTGTATGCATGGCATTCAATGAGGTTTTGAGTGCCCTCCAGGAAGGCTGACCTGCTCTCTAAAGAAAAAAGATGCAGTAAAGAGAACTAAAGAAGAAAATCATTTGAAATTCACAATAATCAATTAGGATGTCCTTGATAGCCATTCTAAGCAGTAAGAAGTGCATTTTGCTTCACTGTAGTTTTGCAGAGAAGATAGGTGCTTTTATAGGGATGAATACATAAATATTTCAGATGATAAGCTGCTTACATTGTGGACTTCAATTTTCCTAGTGCAAGCAAGAAAGCTGCTCTCAACCTTTAGCTTTTGTCTGTCATTCAGAAATATGTAAGCCCTGGGACTGGAGCAGGTCTGGTCTCATTACAGGGAAGAAAGTGAGGCAGGGTTGCTACAGTCAAACCCAGCAATTTGCTGTGGCAGAGTTAAGCTATATTCCTTTTCCTGCATGTAGGTTACTGAGCTACACAGGTCTTTGTTTCTCTATATAAAACTAGAATAATGTACAGTTACCTGCACTCAGACTAATACATAACATTGTTTTAAGTTACATGGGGTAGAAGAGAGATTTGGATACATTTAGTAGCATTACTGTAAACTAGTTACAAATTTGCTAAAGTATTATAAGGTTTAAGGGAGACAAAGTTTAGTGACTA
The DNA here is from genome assembly GCA_013397725.1 of Rhagologus leucostigma. Lineage (NCBI taxonomy): Eukaryota > Metazoa > Chordata > Aves > Passeriformes > Rhagologus > Rhagologus leucostigma. The sequence continues at coordinate 128,183 of VZTD01003142.1, read as the reverse complement.
TTTAGTGAGTTCATGTAACTGTAGGTTTTATGAAAGGTGAAGAAACATGGGGAGGCAACATTGACACTTTTTTCACCAGACAGGGAAACTGGTAGTCAGGCAGTCAAAGTTTCCCTTTCAGAACACCAGTCACTGCGTCAGCTGAATTATCTATTTGGAGACCTCTACCCCATCTACTCACCTGATTTGTCCCCCCTTGTCTGCTAGATCCTTGGGAGATACTATTTTGGGACACTGGTTTTTTGCCAGGGCAGCCATCTCTGTGACATGTATTTGTAGAAGATATCCTCCTCTGCGCTCCTAGATGAGGGTGCAGGTGCAGATGAGGAAGTCCCTTGCTTTCACTGCTGCCTGGAAAAATGTTTTCTGTATTCTCTTCGGAATTCTGCAAATGAAATCAATTGAGGCTAATCTAGGAATATGCTGGTACCCCACTATCAATTTACACTCCACTGAAGTGGAGCTCAAGCCCAAGTCCAGATATGTATGTAGAGAAAGGCACAATACACCTCCATATAGTCAGCCCATCTAGCCCCGTAAAAGTTGTTCCAGCTCAGAAGACCTGAGAAAATCCAGAATCATTCATATTTGCTTGGGAGGCCGGGGGACTTGGGCAAAAATGCAAAGTTTATCTGAGTAACTTTAACCTGAAATCCACTCCCATGTGAATTACCGAAGCTATGATATATATTGTTGCCAATAAAGAATTCCACAGCCATGTCTGCTGAGGAACTAGAAAAAAAAAGTAAATGATCCCTCTTTCAGGCCAGTTTTGTCCAGCCCCTTAGAGCTAGCAGGTATGGCAGAAGCCAGTACAAAGGACATAACCAGTTTATTACTGTCTCAAATCTAGTCTTAGTCTAGGATATAGATTTCGCCTCTTAATGACTATAATGCAGCCTTTTGGAGCTAGTTGGTATGATAAACATATTCTGCTTAAGTAGTTCCAAGCCGTTTTTTCCTTCTACAGGCATAACTATTTCAGTTGGAAGTGTTCTCTCTCTTTTTTTTCCCCCCACATACTGAAATGGTTGTATTGGCATCATACACCTTTATACAAATACAATCTTCATTCACAGTAGAGATCACAGAGCTTTAACTCCAGGATATTTAAAGCCACTGCAATTTCTCTGTGCAGACAAACCACATAATTTCCAACACTTGGAGATTCATCCATGAGAGTTCTTGCTATTTGGCTTGTCACAGTTTTGGAGAGCTTCCCAAAACTCGCTGTCACGAAATATTGTCATAATATGCAGGATCCTTTCCTACAGTCCCACTTCAGAAAAGCAGGCAGAAGTTACACCCAGGAGCCGCTGGCCTTCAAAGCCTACAGTACTTCTGCTTCTCTTGCACACAGCTGACCTTGAGCTGTACTTGCTCCAGCTATTCTCTCCCTCTCTTCTTTCACTGAAGAGTGTGCTCTGCCCTGTCTGATGTTCCTGAGTCATTATCCGTGTCTTAAGACACATCCCTGAGTGTCTCATGTGCAAGTTAAATCACAGAAATAAAAGGCTCCACTCTTAATAACACTTCTTAGCAAAAAAGATCCAAACTCTGCCCTTCCATGACCCTCTCACAGGCTTGTGTCTTCTCTGTCATGAGAAGCTGGAATGTGTTGCATCAGGTTTCAAAGATCTGACTGCTTGTGGAGGATGCTAAAATATCCTCTCAGCAGGAAAATACCCTAATCTGCAGTGCTATCCATTATTTTGGAATGGACAGTGAGTCCTGTCCCAATAGCTCAAAACTGCTCCCACAAGCTCTGATCATTTAACCCTGGCCCCACAAATGGCACTTCTACTGCCTCTATCTACTGAGGAATCCTTTCCATGGCTTCAAGGAGGAGCTTGTCTGGGACAAAAGCTGAAAGCAGGTGTGCAGTCAGTGACTTGGGATGAGCTCAGAAGCAAATGCTCCCGCCAGCTCTTTGAAGCCATGGGGATGATGCGTAAACCACAGCCACCTCACCCCACAGCAGCCAGAGGAGCAACAGTTTGTGCCACACTCCTTCACTTTTCAGCTGGGACTTACCTTATGAATCTTGCCTATTTTATTGCCACAAGGTGACAGCAAGGACAACAAGGACAGTGTGAGCTGAGCAGCTCCAAAGACAGGCAAACACCTCTGTGCATCGCCCCAGATGATTACAGACAAGATCTAGAAATAAAAAAACCCCAAACTTTTCTTGATTTCTGGTACAAAATTAACGTTCCTATTGTTTCTCTTCTTTTTTTTTTTTCCTGTGTGAAACTAATCACTCTTATCAGTGTCTCCTTGAAATGCTCAACCTCCTCATCTGGTTTTGTCAGACCCGGACCGAAAAAAATCCAAACAAGCTCAACGTAATGTAGAATGTGTCATAGAGCTCATCTTATTCAAAAATTTCTAGACAAAGAAAGAGGAATCCCATAAGAGCAGAAAGTAAAGGTATGATGTGCCCCAATAGAAGTGTGAGCACAGAGGTTCACTGGGACCTCAAGGCCTTCAGAGCCAGAAAATCACAGGTGCTGCCTGCTATAATGAAACAACACCTGTTGAAAATAGAGCCATGAGAATTTGATACAAGAGTTTATTGAGTGTCACGATAGCCTCCAGAAACGCTCTGCAGAGGTGTCTCACAGGGCACTGTATCAGGCTCTGAGGACAGCACTGAATGACCCTCCACTGGGCACTTTGGCTTCAGCCAACAAGCCGCATGTGGGAAAAGCGCCACCTTTGGGGATATAATAAAGGCACTGCTTTCAGAACAAGAAACCTAACAGCTGTAGAACTAATTGCAGGCATAGCACAAACTGCTTAGGAGTCTGATTTTACATGTAAATGGCAATTAGGCTCTTATATCATTTGGGTTAGAAAATTTCACAGTGGACCATCTGGAACATGCAGGAGCAGTAGTCCTGGCCACACACCACAGACTTTTTTATTCTCCTGTAGGAGCTCAACTGTCTGGGAGCAGGGTGTCTCTTGCTACTCTGTAAGGAGCAGCTGCCCATGACCTCACATTTCAGTGATGACCTCACGCTGGCTCTATACCAGTAATTTCTAGGGGACTATTCCCGTTTTACCACATTGTAGAGAGGAGAATCTGGCTCACTGACATGAATGTGTGAGAACTTGCAACTATGAGAAGATGCCACCATGCCCTGCCCCCTGCATGTCCTATGCCTGAGAGACGAGCTCCCAAGAGAAATACCTGCCAAAGAACCTCCACCTCACATCACGCACCATAATAAAAAATTCTGGTATTTACTGATATGTTGCCAAATTAACAGAAATGATCACCAAAAAACTATCTTGGCAGGGTCTAATAACAAGCTTTTTAGAGGCCTATATTTTTTGCCATAGCTGCAACTCTTCAAAAAATGTAATGCTTTGTTTTGACTTGACTAAGGGCTGGGGTGGGTAGGTGGGTGGTCTGGAATCCATATGGGCCACTTTAAGTACCTTAGTCACACTAGAAGCTTCAAGTTACCACAGCATCCTCTCTGTTTTTCCTGTTAGCAATGATAGAACATTAAATTGAAAATAAAAAATAAAAATTTCCAGTTTAATTAGTTACAAACCAGTTTTACACAGCATTTCCCCTTCTGGAGATACTCAGCTTACAAGCTGTTTGCTGCCTGGTAACTGGTTTCTCTGACTAAGTTTTTAGAAATAAATAGCTCAGCATGTTTCTTTTAGTTATTCTCTCACTGACTTGAAATAATACTTTGCTTATTTATTCCACTTTCCTGTGGTCCTGCTTGTTCATTCTTTTTGAGTTCCACTTGTCAGTATTTGGACAGGAGACCTTAAAGAAAACCCTGCTCAGGTGTTGATCCAATGCTCTCACACGGTATTTTGCAGCCTTACACCTCTGAAGATGCTTTCTGATGCTCTGTAAAAGCAACGACAGAGCAGCTCTTTAAAAATGCCTTTTATGGAGTGTCACTACTGAAAACGGTGTACCTAAATAAAAATCCCTAGTACTTCCTCCCACCATGAATGTCCTAGCAGCATCTGCTTGACAGTTTTCTATTTCCTGAAGCAATTTGGTCTGTCATGGTGTCACACAGTACCCAACAGCTGCTGTCAACCAAGAAGTAGCTTCAGATACACAGTGGGTGAAGTTTCTTCTGGGAAGCCCTGGATTCTCCACATTCTTGCAGTCCTGGAGAGGGTTTCCTGTCCTACAGGATGCATCACTTCCTTTTGATTACTGCAGCCAAGCTTTTTCCAGGCAGGTAGCATTTTAAGACTCCAGAATTGCACAAACACCATTTGGGAATGTTTGAGAACAAAATATGGTTTACTTGGGTACAGTACAGCCACATTATTCATGCAAATCCACTGCCAAGGGAGTCTTGTCATAATATACCATCTATTTAGGAAAAAAGAAATAAGGAAAAAAAGCCCACTCTTCTCATTACTGGTGGGATATCATAAATCCTGGGTTCCAAGAGCTTTGGCCCTCTACCATCTGCTGATTTCATTATGCCTTCTCTCTCTTTACTGAGACTTCTGTATTCCTGCCAAGTGTTGTTTCTGTGTCCTTCTCTCCAGGCTTGGATAACTGCACTCCTCCCTCTTTTTTCAGGCCACCCCTGTGCTCTCTGTGGTGCCAGCTCTCAACTGTACCAAGGTGAGGCAGAAAAACACCAGAAATGCCAGAAAATGGGCCCAGACAATCACCAGCGTGGAAACCATGTGGATGGCTGTGGGACTTGAGTCAAGCACACACCAAAATGACCGTTCTGTACTTATATCCCCTTTAGGTAACAAATCAGCTTTGTCTTACTGGTAGAGCCTCTTTAATACCATTTTGTTTTCTGCTGGTGTTTCTAAGGCTGCAGACAACATGAAATGCAAGAGATGCTGTTATTATCGCACTGCAGCCAAGGAGGTGTGGAAAGAAGCCACCAATGTGACCACGTGGTCCAACTTGTGTGGATGCTGTCATGATGGAGACGGACTGTAGTGCCAGACAGCCTGGGGAATAGTGTCCTATGGCCTTTTAAGATAAATGCTTTTAATTTCAATAATTTTTCATTTCTTTCTTGATAGTGAGTCTAGTCTTCTAGCTGAGCAACTATATCTATTGTTGTTGCCCAGTGGATTCAATTTTTAGTTTTGCCGGCTGCACAGGAGCCAGGATCTGGGATTCCTGGTAGATGTAGAGTATGTGACATGGTGCCTGACCATCTACAGTGACTTCTGCACAAGCAGTGAAACAAGAGAGACCCTGCCTTGACTATATTGTGGAACAGGAGGGAGTCACAGGGAAAACACACACACACAGAGGACATACTCTTTTTGCACCCCTATTCTGGACAGTCCCTCCTCTCGATTATATTACCCTACACTTCATGTTGCAAGGAAGGAGAAAGCAACAGGTTTCAACAACCTTGTGTTGAGAGGCTGTTTTTTTCTATCCAGAACCAGATGGAAGTGGAAGGGGAACATTTGAGAACCAAGCCACATGCATGGTGGTTGTCCTGCAATCGTATTTCCACAAGGTGTGGTGTGGCCTGTAACAGCCAGTGGGGTGCTGTCATAGTGAAAGCTATTAAGTGCTATTAATGAATTATGTTATGGTAAAAGCAGTAGTAAGTAGAGGTTGCTGATTTAGTCAGGAAGTATTTTAGGGTCTGATTGGTTTTGCTACTGCAGTCAAAGATTAATTGGAGTTGGACATCGTTGCTTGTCTGGAAGGTCGAGTAAAACACCTGGATGTGTGCAGCAATGCCATTATGCATTACCAGGGGACTCTGCAGGAGTCAGAGGCAAAGGTGACTCCTGGAGCTCAGCAGCACAATTTCTGACATGTTGTCACAGCACACCACAATATTTTAAGGCTTTTTAAAAGTGGGAGGTGTGCTGACAGAAGCGCCAGAGCACACGTGCAATCCCAGTGCAATCCATTCAGACAATGGAATAGTTTTTATCTATGGAGATTGCCAAATGTTAAGAAGCCCTCAGCTTCTCTTCCATTAGTGACTTGTGAAGTTTTTTGCTTGTCTTGGCCACTCTATTTCTAAATGAACAGCTTTTGGGAAGAAAATACACAGAAAGAAAGTAACCCAACAGTTTGTATCACACATTTGCCTAAGCTATCTTAAAATGCTGCAGAAAATTTATTACACAAATACACTGGCTACCATCACATTTTCCCTTTTCAGAATCTCTGAAAAACACAATCTGTTTAAAAATCACAAATTAGGCAACTAGTAATGATGGCATTCATGTAAAACTATTCTTTTAAAATTATTTAAATTTTTTTCTGGCTTTTAAACTTCTAAGTTTCGTGTTTTAAAGCTCTTCTCAGCAACCATCAGGGAAAGTCACACTAACTAACTAAAAAGAAAGCTGAACTTTGGTTAAGACCGTAACTCTGACATAGAACCTCTGACTACTGAGAAACATCCAATAAAATAAGGAAATCTGATGGTAATTGCCATAGCTCTTGAGGAACCTCTCACACACACAGAGAGAATATTCTGAGTAGGAAGAATCAGCGAGTGGCTGGCTTGGGTGAAAGACTGAAGCAAAGGCTGAAGCTTCATACTAGATCTAAGTGAGTTTCAAAATGGCCTATAAAAACAACAGAAAGAGCCTGTAAAGCTATTTCCTGATGAAAGAAGACCTTGTCCTTCAGGGTTTAGGATATCTCTGTAAAGCTGTCTCATTGCCTAAATCTGCCTTTGCTGTCAGCAAGATATACCTGAAATCACATAGCTTTGTAGGTATTATTCAAATCAGAGAAAGAAGTTTAAGGAATTCAAAGCATTGAAAAAATGTCGCTCTTTATAAGCGTGTTCGGGAAAACAGTTTGGGTTTAGTTTGCTCTGGTATTCAGGGATCCTAAACAAGAGAACTGAGCCTTAGTAATATTCTTTTCCCAATCCAGATCAAATGGTAAATGGAATGGATAAGATATTCCTCTCCAAGGCCTACCAGGTGGGCCGCAGATACATCTTCCAAGGTGTGCTTCAAGGCACACCTGGCTCAACAATTGCATCTCCACAGGCCACTAAAAATCTCTCTTTTCACCTCCTCTCAATTTTTTTGTCTTTTCTTTTTCCTAATTAACTTCATTCCTTCACCCCATTCTCTCAAACCTTCTCATCCCTACTCCTTTTTTCCATTCATTTTCTTTACAAGATCTTCCTCTGTTGTCCTCCCTCCGATTTTGCCCTCACAATTCACCTTGTCCCATCCCACAGGCCTTGTTCTGCTCAGAGCATAGAAGACACAGGTTTAGATCCTGAAGCAGGATCTTACAGGGTCACACCCTTAAACTACTTTTTTCTGGCCCCCATTTAAACAGGGCTTTACTCTCCTATTGATTTCTGGCGACGTCAAGTCCTTCTCAATAGCTGATTTAGCTTGGGATCATATGGCCCAAGAAGAGCCTACCAACAGGTGAGTCCTACTGAGGAAACATCTTTGTCATGGACACATACTCTCCCTTCTTCTCCCACCTGATTCCTCTGTGCTGTCTGTCTTGCAGAAGTGGCTTCCTTCTTTTTGACACCCCTCTATATAATTATAGGAATTTTATATATCATTTCCAAAACAGACATTGCTTTGCTGCCATCATCTCCTTTCCAAATGCTGTCAGGCATTTGGCACTTCTGTGGCCTTCCAAATGATGGCACATAAGCTCTCTGTCATGAGGGTTATATAGCTTGATTTAGCTTTTCTCCTCAGGTCAGCAGAACTGAGAGCACATCTCAACATCCTGGATGAGGTACACAAAGTAGGTTAACTCTTTGCCTTCACTTACAGTGCAGCATCTAACAGTGAATGTTTAGCCCCTGGTGTTCATCCATTCGAGGCTGTGGTAGTTGTTTGTAGATCAGACGAGGGGGTTCACACTCAAGAGACTGTGCCAGCCTTTGCTGAGTCTTTGACCACCAGAACCAACAGAACAGGACCAGCAAGAAGCTGTCAGGATCAGTGCATTGCCCACTCATGCTCCACTCCACAGGCTCCACTCCTGTTTCTGCTTAGGGACATCATAACAGCACCTAAAGCCTCGCCCAGAGTTAAGGGCCATCTGTGCTGGAAGACACACAAACATACTGTTGAGGGAAGTCTGTGGCACAAAAATTTGAACACTGACACAGTTAGACAAAGGAACAAGAAACCCTTATCTTCTCCAGATCAAAACCAGGAAATGAGACAGCAACTGTGATTCGTCAAGGTCACTCAAGAATTGAGCAACAGATATTAGAACAGAAATTTTTATTTCTCTGAGTCACAGCTCAGTGTCTCAGTCACAAGACCATCCTTCACCTCTCCCTCTTATCCCAGTGGAAGAACATGCCATTCCTATTTGCTTACCTAGCAGCAGTTCTAGCTACAGGCGATAGGGTCCTTCTAAGCGAGCAGGGTACCAGCAAGGGTGGAGTCTGACGCAGTAGGAACGCGTGAGCACTTGCCTCGCTGCTGGAGGCATATGACACAGCTGGTGTGCATTAGAAAGGCTGCCTGATTCCTATAGCACCCTCAGATTTCATGCCCCATGAAGCTGATGGAGACAAGGAGAACTTGCAGCCCGATCCCCCTCGGATTAGGTTTCCGAACATTTCCTTTGTGGCATGTGGAGAGAATCTGAAGGACAGCTCAACAGCACAGATATTTTCCTGGCAAGGGAAGAGCTTTGAAGCTCTCAAGTGGTCCCAGAATAAACTTCATGACTTGGGAATGAACACTATGTGCTGACAACATCATCGGTTCACGGCTTTAAAGGCAACCTTCAGAACAGCTTTTCTTGGTGCCCACTGCAGGGTTGTGATCCAGACAGATTTTCTTGAAAGAATGCAAAGGGTTAAGTGGAACACCTCCACCGGATGCTTCCGTGAGCATGCATGCTCATCTCCATGGACATCAAGGGATGGGGCACTCACCCGTGAGAAGCAGATGTGGGCTGGAGTTCTCTGGTGGGCCCAGTCCTGTTGGTTCCCCTCACAAACCTGAAGTCTCTCTGCAGGGGGAATGGAGTTTCGGAAAGGGAATCATTGGGACACAGTCTGGGGGAGGAATTGCAACAAACACAAGAGACATGGTTTAGGCTGATATAGTATAGCCAGACAGATTAGGAAAGGCCCTACAAATACCGAAAATAATCACATAATGAAAAAGCAGTAACTCCTATTAAGTGATTCCTTGCAGAAGATGGACAGGGATCTAAATGGGAAGAGGGTGCTGGTCAGATAGATGGTTTGGGATGCCTGCTGGCTAAGAAACAGTGTGGAGGATTAAAAAAGGTTATCTAATGAAAGTAGATGCAGGGGCAAAATTCTGGCTCTGTTGAAATCCAAGACAGAAAAATACTTCAGGAGAGTCTGGATTTGGCTGGGGAGATTTGCTGTGCTTGTAAGCCTGCAGGCATTGTTTTTGCTCATAGTCACAGTATGGTGCATGTGTGGTACTGCCATGTACTTGAATGTCATCTAGGCCAGTTTATAAGGAAAACTGCTGGTTAGAAAGTACAACGTCTAGTTATATCATACACCCTGTCTTCAAAATCTTTGAAACCTTGGGGGAGTTCTTGGCCTTGGGTAGGAAAGCTTTCCCTGTCCCTCTGTGTAGTCCTGTGAATGGTTTCTTAAATATCTTGAAAGAAAGTTGTTTTTCTGCATGAAACTTGGTCCATTAAAGACCAAGTTTCATGATCTACACTTCTACTGTAATTGAAGTTTCACTTCTTATTCCTACCAGGTCCCAGGCAGACACTGCTCAGTAGAAGCAATAGCTTGGGAACTATGGCTTGGGGCAGAGCAGCTGGAAAGCTGCCTGGTGGAAAAGGACCCAGAGTTGTTGGTTGACAGGGGCTGAGCATGAGCCAGTGTGTGCCCAGGTAGCCAAGGAAACCAGTGCCATCCTGGCCTGTATCAATAATGGTGTGGCCAGCAGGACTAGGGCAGGAATCATCCCCGTGAACAAGTTTACCCCCCTGGTAAGGCTGCAGCTCAAATCCTGTGTTCAGTTTTGGGTTCCTCACTATAAGAAAGATATTGAGGTGCTGGAGTGTATCCAGAGAAGGGCAGTGGAACTGGTGAAGGGTCTGGAGCATAAGTCCTGTGAGGAGCAGGTCAGGGGTCTGGGTTGTTTAACCTGGAGAAAAGAAGGCTCAGGGAGGACCTTATCACAATTATCTGAAGGGAGGTTGTAGCCAGGTGGGATCAAACTCTTCTCCCAAGTAACCAGCAATAAGACAAGAGGAAATGGCCTCAAGGTGCACCAGGGGAGTTTTAAATCAGATATTAGGAAAAATCTCTTCACTGAGAGGGTTGTCAAGTATTTGAACAGGCTTGCCAGGGAAGTGTTTGAGTCACCATCCCTGGGAGTATTTAAAATACGTGTAGATGTGGTGCTTAGGGACATGGTGTAGTGTTGTACTTGGCAGTACTGGGTTAATGGTTGATCTTGATGATCCCAAAAGTGTTTTCCAGCTTAAACAATTCTATGATTCTAACTAGTGTTTATCTGCAGAGATGTTCCTGGGCTCAGGACATTTTCTGACAGTGGGAGAGCAGAAGCAGCCACAAAGCAAGACAGTCTTTCTTCAACAAGGAGCCCCACACAGCTCCTGGCCTTGTCAAGTTGGAGCTCCAAGTTCGTGACCATTTTTCCTTCTTACAGAGGGAAGAGGAGTAAAGATATTATTACTGTCTTACTCACATCTGCCCCCAGTTTTAGGAACAAATCAGTAATTGCAATCAAAGCTACAAGCAAAAAAAGCTGCTGACAGCTGGGTGGGTTTGTAATCGACATAGCAAAATGTCTGTGGGGTCTCCCCACTGAGATTTTCTTTCACTCTTGCAGGTTCTCCCACCTGGTGGGGAGCAGTGCAAGAGAGCACGACGAAGAGCCAAGCATGACTACAGACAAATGTGTACAGATGTTGTGGCTGCCTTGAGCTGACACAATCTTTGCTGGAGTTCAGTTCACCACTTTCCCTTCCTTTTTCTTATGCTGTATCCCCATACTGCAAGGTGATGCATTGCCACATCACCACATACTTATTAAAGCTTGTGATGACAGTCCCACAGCCAGTGAATTCCCACAGATAATTTAATCACAGGCCAAAGAAAGGGTAGCAGGAAACAAGCAACCGGAAATGATTGATGGAGGAGGGGGATATGACAATTAGGCAGCCTGATGACAGAGGCCAAGCAGGAATATACATGCAAGGAAGAGAGGCTTGCATGACAGGAACGTTGCTTTTAACCATGGGACCACAGAGTTAGAACCTCTTGCTGTTACCATGATGTGATGCCTCAGAGAAGAGGGGATGAGCCCACCTAATTAACTGAGCTACTGGGGAAGAAGAATCTCCCTGAACAAAGCAAAAAGCTTTGCAAAGGAGCAGCTGATATATGAACTGAGCTTCCCTTTAATTATCTTGCCAATAACGAAAGCGGTAACTCTCCAGAGCGTAAGACTGAAGTGTGGTAGTGGAGATAGTGAGATTTGAGCTCTCAAGTTCACTGTAGCATGTGAGCTTCTTAGCTGGAAAAGAAGATGGAGAGAAAAGGGAGAGAGTGGGACAGATCTTTGGTCCCAGCTCTGTCACAGAGCGTATGGTGCAAAGCAGGCAGAAAGCTGACCAAGAGGATTGCACTGAGGCAGTGTAGCAGTGTTTCTTAGCAATTCAGTCTTTATTTTAAAAAAAAACCCAAACCAGACACAGATCACTGCTTTTCCTTTATAACCAACTAAAAAATAGACTAAAAATTTGTATGTGCCTTTATTTTTTCCTCCTGTTTACATAAATTAAATAGCATTTTCTTTCTCCCTTTCCTTTTTCTTGTTGCTTGCAAGCAGGAATGCAGGTGTGTTTTCTTTTGGTGTGTATTTTCACAATATTTTGTAGAAAACCTTTAATGTCATACCAAGCACCTGTCATCTTTGACAGCAAGTTCATAAGCACTGACATGAAACACCCAGCTTTATGTCTCTTGCTTCTCTTGCTGCTTAGTAGAAGGTAGAGGAGAGCACATCTAAATCTCTGGCCACTATAGCAGTGTCCAAGGGACATATATCTGTGGCACAGGTAGCACAAACCCTGAATTCCTTTTAATAACATTATCCTTGGATCCATTTTAATCTTTTTGCAGTTCAAGAGTTAGCTGGATAAAATGTTAGCTCATGTCACCTTGCCCTCACACTTTTCTGAGACAAATATGTACTTGATTCATCTGAAGATCTGGTTCATTAAGATTAATAATTAATCAAAATACGTAACAGCACTGACCACATTTATATGTAACTAAGTAATTTTCCTTACATGCAATTGCTGCAACTGCACCAAAGTTACATCCATATAAATGGGACAGTAACACAAAGACTGTGGAAGGCAAGAATCTGTAACTGGCTGTACAGTCAGATATCATTTTCACCATATCACAGTTTGTTTTTAGACTCCCTACTTGGAAAGACACATGTGTTATGAGAAGGGTCTCTATTCTCATCACAACTGAAACACATAAAAGTTCTGATACTTCAGAGAAAAAACACCAGGCTTCCACAAGCCTGCTCACCCAAAGGGCTGCAGCAGCATCGACAGACCCTTTCCACACTGCACATAAAATTTGATTCTGAAGACTGCTTTCTTCTCTGACAACTGTTTTTTCTCTTTGATGCATTGTACTGATGGGAGTTGCATGTGGCTCACTGGCTCATGTGACAGCATCAGAGGTTTGTGTCTTGCTCTGCGGCATCACTGTCTCCCAGATGGTCTTCAGTGGATCACAGATTACACTCACCAGCTGTGCCTGGCATGGGAGGGGTGGCTAAGGGGAGACAGCAAATGCAGTGCTGCAGAAAAAACACAGAGCAGAAGCTGCCTGCTGAAGGGACCACTACATGGGAATTAATTGCATGAGTTTTGCCCATGACAAGCAAGACCTTGCAAGTCTGTCATATCAGTGTCTATCCACTGTATAAACCAAATAATCTGTCCAGGGCTCTCCCAAAGCCCTCTTCCCATTTGTACATGTATATTGCCTCAGCTGGAGTCATGATAACTCATTTCTTCTGTGTTCATCCTAACACCACTGCGCTGTTGCTGTGGTGATCTACAACAGTGACAGCCATGAGAGTGATGGATGGAGCACATGGAAAACCATGGGAAATCAGAGGGCAGGGGATAGGGGCAGGGCACGTAAGACATGTGCTTCAGCTGGCAAGGAGAGGAAGGGAGTGAAAAGCACATGAATGAGCTTGACTGAAGCAGACTAAAAAGGAAGCAGAAAATGAAACACAGAAGAAAGGTCACAGAGACATTGGCTTTATGGTTAGGCAGGGAGTAGGGATTTGGTAGACAATTTGTTTTACTACAGACTTCCCAAACACCTCTAGCCAAGTCATCCCACCGGTTTGAACATCAGTTTCTCTTCTGTAAAAAGTTTCTGAGAGGAACTGTCACAGAATGTCATGGGCCATGGGGAGTATGAAACAGAATAGCAACCACCTTCTAAGTGATAAAAAACAGGCTGAACAACAACCAGAAAAAATAACAGCTTTTATCTGAACAGTCTCAAAAGGTCACAGTTCATGGAGGAAAGCAAACAGAAACAGACTCTGAGAGAGTTGAATCCATTTCTGCTTGTCTCCATGATGGATCTATACACACTATATACAGTTACTATACTTTTAGGAAGCTCTTTCAGCTCCGTTGTTGGCATCAGCATTGCAGGGCTTATCCCCAACTGTCAAATGTAGTGTTATCTCATGTCCCTCAGCATCAGGGAAGGACACGGGCTTTCTGCTGAAACAGTGTTTTCCTTTCTCTGCTGTCATTCTCCTCCCATCAGGTGTTTTCTGTGAATCATTGTTTTGCACCCTGAGTTCTACTGGTGTGCTGAAAGCATAGACTTTAATTTAGGTAAAGTGGAGAAGACTTCTTGGATATGGATGCTGCCAAAGTGATCTGTGATTAGGCAAATATAGCCCTGGAAGTCTCTCAGTCACTGAGTGCTATCACAGGAAGTCACAGAACAAAATGTCTTTCATTTGAGTGAAATATTTTTAAATAATCTGGCCTCTTTCCTTGCCTCTCCCATTAGAGACTATTTCTAAACCTTTAGAAGCTTTCTTTCAATTTCTCAGGTAAATTCCTTTATGGTCAGTTTAGACCCAGTTGTTCTTGGGATGTCCTTCAGCTGCAATAATCTTCTGATTTTTACACTTCAATAGATTTATAGAGACGAAATCTAGCCACTCTCATCCTTCACTTTCCTGGCTGTAAAAACGAGTCTCACTTAATCTCTCTGCATAGGCTAGGAGTCTCCCTGGCCCTGGTATCATGTGCTCACTCTTCTCTTCACCGGTTCCCATTGGAACTCATATTTCTGTTTCTTGAGCAACAAGAATTGTTGAATGAATCTCATTTTTCAGATGAGATCTCTCCTGAGTCCTGCATACCACTTACCACTTTTCCTTCTCTTTCTGGATACATTGTAGGGTATTATTCATCTTTACACAATTGCAACATTTTGGGGCTCACAGTCGCCGTGCAATGAGAGTGTAGTAAGTGCAAGTTTTTGTCATTCTCTGGCATTTCCAGCTGTTGAGCCTCAACAGTGTTGCTGTTACAGAAGCTGATACATTTCTGCATATTAAAGCTAAGGCACTAGGAAAGCCAGCTACTGAATTCCACTCTTCCAAACAGACACCTTCCATTTCTGTACAACCTGCCTTTGTCTCCCCATCAGCCAGCTCTTTATCTACCTTCTAACCTTTTCATAACTTCTATTTTAGCTATTAGTTTCACTTATGGCACTATGTCAAGTACTTTATTGTAGTCTGGACAGATAAGATCTCTATCATTTCCCCTATCCAAAACAGTTGTTTTATCAAAGAGAAATACCGAGTTATTCTGGCATGCTCTGCCTTTGACAAACTAATATTGCATTGTACCTCACTGTTCATTTGCCTCTGTGGTTTTTTTTTTAATTATTCCCTCCTACAGATTGGCTCTAAAGCTGTAGGCACTGTGGCGGTCAGAAGAATGGGTCTGCATTTCCCTAGATTACACCCTTTTCCCTTTCTTAGAGATAACAGAAGCACTGCATCTGTTATTCTGCAGTCAGACAGTGCCACCACCAACTTGACAGATTAATTAAAAATCCGCCCTGTAAGATTTGCTATTTCATATGCCAGCTATCTGAATATTCTGAGATATTCTGGTCCCTGTGACTGGAGCTGATCAAGATGCTTACGTTCCTGTTCCATCTCAAATGCAGTCATTTCCTTTTCTGTACACACAGTGTTTGCCCCATATTCTCCTTTGTCAGAATTACTGAAAATTGGAGTGTTACTCATTTAAGTTGTGTTGTCCTTGGGTCACACCTACGACCCCCTCATTACTTTCCCCAAGCATGCACAGGTCCTTTCCACATCACGTCACAAAGGAATCATTTGTTTTTTCTTTTACTTGCCTTTGCAAGGTGTATCTCAGGTTGGCCCTTAATCATTCCTAATTAACTTTTACTGTTTTAACCCTCTTTTCCTCCAGCACACAGCAACCCTTGCAGTGACCTGCTGCTTACTTCTGGTGCAACTTGTGCTTTCTGAGCTACATCACTCTAAAGGACCACTGACAGAATCAGTTTGGAGCCAGTATAAAAGAGATGTCACAGGGACTTGCCTGGGATTAACATCAGCCATGTTCTAAACTATTAAGAATTAAATGTGTTCAACAGGTTTGTGAAGGTATGCCCTAAATCCTTCACTGAGATTTAAATGAAAGCATTTCTGCCCACGGCCCAGTTGCTCTGGGTCAGGGAGAAAGAAGCATTTTTCTCTCCTTGCCTGTTCTACACATTCACTTATTTTGTAGATTGTCTCTCTTTTATTTTTAGAAGTGGATGTTGCTAAGGCAACCAAACTAGCTGAACATTTTGTTTCCCTAAGAACAATACATGTTTAAATATTCAGGCAATTTTCCATTGTTTGGCAGAAATGGTGAGATCAGTCAGATTATCCAGACCAGATGAGGGAAGTTTACGCTGGCCTTCTCTTATATGTAAAAACCTTCAGTGCGCTGACAGCCCAGCAGCTCTGTCCAAGGAGGAGCAGTACACAGCAGACACACAGACTACCCTCATAAACGGGGAAATGTTTCAGTTTTATTTTCTTCTGTTACACTTTCCACAATAAATTAAAGCATGCGCATGTTTCCAGGTAGAGGAGTTACACTCAGCCCTGTGTTGAGCCTGACACAGGGCTTTCTCCTGCTCTGAAAGCATAGCATCAGATAATGATAGTATCCTACAGGTCAGAAGAGACAAAGAAAAGATCTATCCTCTTTATCACATCCTTCCCTCTTGCTGAATCCATGACTTTCAGGTATATTTCAAGCATCTGGAAAAGATTTAGAATATCCCTACACTAAAATATTCCAGCTGCTTGCTAATACACTCAAAACTGGGCTGGTGATGGGATCCTGCAAGCGACTCCCACCTACCTGTACAAAGCTCACCAGCCTGGCTTTCCGGCTGACTTTGCACCAGAGAAGATTCCGAAGGAGCTGGCACAGCCCATCTCACTGGCTGATCTGTGATGGCAGGAACTCCCACACTGTAAGTGGTGTCGAGCAAAGTGTGGTGCTCATGCCCTGCAAGAGAGCCAGAACTACGCACTGAAACTGAGATACCTTGAAGTCTGCTTCTCACATGAATACTTTCTAGAGTGGTCACTAAGTGTGCTTAGTTTCACTTTCCCCTCTGGCACTGTGAGATGGCTAAAACTATAAAAACCTAAAGAAAATATGATTCTGTCTTAAAAACGTTTTTCAAAGATGTGCCAAATGCTATTATAATACTGAAAACACCAGGAGGGGAAGGGAGAAGAAAAGAAATAAAATACATTAAAAGTGTGGAAAGTGGTCAGCATGTGCGACTGCAAAAGGCATAGAGGTACAAAACCCATGGCACAGTCAAGAAAGGAGATATTCAGAAGCAGGGAGCAGCTTGATGCTAAAGGATGGAAGGCGCAGAGCAGAGTCACAGCAGGAAGCTAAGTGAGGAATACAGGACTGAAGCTGTCAGTGACAGCAGAGACGCTGCACAGCGGAGCAGGCACTCCTCCACTGAGTGACACACAGCGCACGCCTGACTGACGAGTGTTACTACGAGATGGAGCTACTGATCCTTTCCAACATCTAGCTCCGGAAATGTGCTACTCCTTCTCCCTTCTAAATATCTTTTCAGGAGGCAGGACCAATAGACCATTAACGCTGGATTGCAAGTCATCCATCTGAAAAGAGAACTTTAGAAACCACTTGTTTTTCATATTTTGGTAGTTTCTGTGTCTATATTTGTCCTATTCTCTTTCTCTTTTTAAAAGTGAAGCACATCACCCAGAGCATTCAAATACTTTGGCCTAACAGCTAATCAGTGCAAAGAGGGTTATGCCGTTCAAAGAACAGTGGGAAAGTTGTCTGGTTTATCTAGGCCAGATCCAAGCATACCAAACAGTAAGAGAAGTGTCCTAGGATTGCCAAAGAAACTGGGTTGAAACGGCAGTGTTCAGCTTTCAGGAAACCAGCTGGTTCCTAGGATGATGGACAGCTGGGGAAAGTCTGAATAACTAGAAAAGGCCGTGAATCCTGGGTTAGCTTGGAATCCAGGGGAGCCACAAAAGAGCCATACAAGTCATAGAACACCAAGATAAGCTGGTCTGTTTGGCTGTTTTCCAACCCCATCATTTTTCCTGAAAGACAAGAATAACAAGACAAGAAAGACAAGAAGACAAGATTAGATGTGGCCCAGGATGGATACACATCACATCACAGGCAATTAAACTGCTGCCAAAAGCATTATTCAGGAAGATTTCCATTGTGTCTCTGCTTTACAGCCCTCGCTCTCCCTGCAGACTGGACTGCCTACCTGACTATCTCCTCAAGCTCAGGGTCTGGCCACGCTGGAGGACCAGGAGGAAGGTCAAAGTCCAAAACAGGGCTCACGGGTGAGCAAGCTCTTTAGTTAGAGACAAGGGTCTAGCAGATGCTTAGAACATGGCAAATAAAAAGATGGATCATTTGGCAAAATGGCAGAAAAGAGTTATTCAGAGGTCCAGGACAGCAGCAGATTGGTGCACCCCAGGCTCACAGTGAGAGAAGTTGGTGAGAGTCATGATCCTTCACACTGCAATACATCTGACTGCAAAAAAAGGTGATATTTTCAACTTTCGCCTGTGGTCTACTGAAACTTTGGTGCAACCAGGGTACGGAGCACCTGAGCTTAACGTTCTCCTGGGCAGCCAGTTGTAGGGAGTGAAGGAGGGGGAAAAAGAAGTGCAAATTACAGGCTGGAGTGCACTGGGAAAGGGTACCAAAGGGTCAAGAAGCAGAGGGGAAGCAGAGGGGAAATACAAGGTGTGCTTGCTCTCAGTGTAGCCTTTTCTTGGAGCATCAGTAAACAACAAATCCTTTGTTTCATCCCTAGTCATTTGTTAAATATCAGTGTCTTTGCCCCCGCCAGGTGTTACCTATAAATAATTCTGTCACCCAAATATATCACGTGCCCAAAAAGGGAAGACTGAGCTGAACAGGACCAAAACCCAGAAGGGGTTTTAATTTTTTATTTTAATTTAAGAAAGAGCACCTACTATGTAAATAATCAACTACTTGCTCACCACAGACACCCTCAGGAGAAAGAAGGGAGAAGGTCCTCCAGCAGTACTGTTGGATCAGAGCCAACACAGTGGTGCACCCACAGGGCCAGATGTGCCAGACATCTGCAGTGAGCCTCTCTGGGGCATGAGCAGAAGCCCAGGGATGTTGCTGCACAGTTTATTGTATATTTCACAGAACTCGGCCCAAGCCGGGATTAGTTTCAAGACCCGGCACTGCCAGCGATATTACTCATATCGCTTTGAGAAAATCACTTGCCCTCCATCTGTCTCAGTTTCTTCACTTGTGAAACAGAACCTGATAGTGGCTTTGCAATGCATGACTGCTTTTCTGGCCCTGGCTTTTCCACCTGCTCTACAGCTGCCAGCACTGCAGTCTGCAGGTGGGTCTGCTTTCTGTAGCCTTAAGGGAGGCAGATTTGCTGTACGAATATATGAGCAGAGCAGTCAGTGCTACTGTTATTATTACAGACAGCAGTAGTGGCTGATACAGCTTCTCTGAAAATGTGATTATGGCCCAGAGAAGGCAGCTGGTGCAGACCTGGAAGACATGCACACCTACCACTTTCAAATCCTATTTGTATTCATAAATGTGAACTCACTGCAAGGTGATTTTCTCCTGCCTTCCAGTTAGCCAGGTAAAATACCCTCTCTGAACATAAAAATATCACATAAAATCACATAAAAATATCTGATTAGTTCCTTTGTGACCATTCCCCAGAGTAGCCACCCCCTGATGAGGCTCTGTGGCCTCTGCACACACTGTGAATGCTCCATCTAACCTGGGAGAACCACCTCTGTCACACATAGCAGAAAGGAGACTTTGCATAAAGGAGCAACCAGAAACTGCATTGAGGACAGATACTGTTCTGCACAGAGCAGTGAGCCTCCCAAATGATTCTTATTATCAGTTTTCTGAGGACAGCAGCTTTATATTCAGTTGATACAAGAAACAGAGCTGTGGGCTTAGGGGGTTGTACGGATGAGATTACTTCTTTCTCTTTTTTTACACACCTGCTCTCCCAACTACTGTTCTTATTAAGCATTTAGGAAACAGGAGGAAGAGGAGCAGGAGAAGAGGGGATGAAACAGAAAAGCTGAAGGCAGGTGCTCATGCTAGTCTTGTTAAGTAGCTAATCAGATTTTCTTTCTACACAGTAACTTGAATTTTGCCATGCAAAAGGAAGAAATTTAAAATAAAGCTGTGACCCTGTTCTCACCAACAGAGCACATCCCATTTTAAAAAATATTGCACACTCAAGCAAGAATGATAAGGTTTTCAAAAGTGAGCAAAAGGCAGGTTTGGATTTTACTCCAGATTTCTCTAGTTCCTCACTACTCGGACACACTCCTGATTTCAGTGCCATGAGTAAGAGGCGTTACATAACTATGCAAAATGCCAGAGATGTGGGGGCACGAATCCTGTCGGGGCTCAGGTATTAGACTATGACTCTGAAAAT
Source organism: Rhagologus leucostigma (assembly GCA_013397725.1). NCBI lineage: Eukaryota > Metazoa > Chordata > Aves > Passeriformes > Rhagologus > Rhagologus leucostigma. Next base: position 108,093 of record VZTD01003142.1, on the reverse strand, counting down.
ATTGCCATGACTTCCATAGCAAATCCACTGAGTCACGGAAATGTTAGGGATTATTCACACTGCGGGAGGAGCTAAGGAAATGCAGATCTGGAAGGAGAACTTTTGCACGAGCTGGCTTCTGCTTAAGGCAAGCAGAGAGCACTTTCTGATCTATCTGCAAATAGCCTAAATGTCCTTTCAACTAATTGCACACCATGAACAAATGTTTTTACGCACCTTGCCCCTTCTGTCTTAGGTATCTGGGTAAAAGAAAGCCTTTGGTATCACCCCGTATTCAACCAGCCTGGCTCTCCTAGAGCTTTTTTATACTACACAAATGCAAAGAATCGGCAGCATATTTATCCTTACAGTGGCCAACCAGACTGGAACTTCTTGCCTCTGTGGTCAGGGCTGAGGACACAGAGATGAGAGAGGAGGATCTCCATGAGTGAGGGGATCTCCACACAGGCTTGAACAAGCAGCTGTTTGCTTTGATTTCAGAGTGATAATAATCCTCCAAATGGCATCTTAGGGCTCAGCTGTTGCAACACTGTTTTTGGAATCAAATTACTAGAAAGGTCAAAATCATAAACATGTGCTTCAGGAAGAGGGAAAATACCAGGCAAAACCTGTAAGCTTCCACTGCTGAAATATGTCCCTTGGACTAGCAGATGCTAGTGTTTTCTTCCTTTCACTGTAGGCAGAAGGGTGTCCTCTCACCAAGGGAACAGAGAAGGAGGTCATTCTGCTTGGAGTTCTTTCAAAAATGTGCAAGGAGGCGGAGACTCTTGTGACTTTTTCATAATTTAAAAGGCACAAAACAGTGTTAGAGGGAGTGAATGAATAGACCATCCTCCTCTTACCTGACACACCCCTGATGTGTGCACTCTCTGTAGGGCCTCTTTGGCGTTGTTGGGCACAGCTGTCTCAGTGTTAAAAATGTATATACTTATTATTGCTCCTACATCCAGCAGGAGAAAAAGACTGTGGAGTTGGTGCTACAGCCAAAGGACAAGACCTAAGAAGAGAATTTTGCTCATGCCTTCATTACGTGTGTTGAGGCATAAGCATAATCATGATTACACTGCAGTTGTTCTTCAACAAGAAGTGTTAAAAAATAACAGAAAAAAAAAGCAGACAAAGGCTTCCACAATGTTTGAGCTACAGCTTTGTTTTCCTTGTTTACCAGACACCTCTGTGAGGCCATCTGAAGACACCTGATGCCTCAGCATTGCATTAATCATCAAGGTAGCTGGCAGATTAGGGCAATGTATTTTCCTTTTGAAAGCATTCAAAGGAAAGTTAAAACATCTGTTGAGAAACAGTGTAGAGTTCTTAATGGAGGCTTATTTCAGATGCATCATGAATACTTTGTCTCTTTGAGCTAGGCCTCGCTAATTAAAAGCCAATCTTACATTCTCCAAAATATGGATAAGACAACACTGAACACAAGGAGGAGACTGTGCTCAGTCTGCGTTCTCTGCCCTACATTTTAAGGGTTATCAAGACAAACAGTGTACATCCAGGCCTCTCTCCCACTGCTGTATTCAACCATCTCTTCCCATGAAAGTAAGTTGCCTCTACATTCCATACCCCAGTGGTGCTTTCATATTGTCCTGCATACCCCAGAGGGATAATAGGATTCACCTTGATATGACAGTACCAGTGTCTCTAAAGTAATCTGGCCCATGAAAAATCATCTTTCTAATCCCTGAGAATGTCATGTGTATTAGCTGCAGCCTTTCTGGTATGAATTCTCCAGAGTGGATTCAATTTCACACAAGTCCTAGCAAGACAGACCATCCTAGGCTAGGAATTCATACCCTTCACAGCCTTTCATCTTCAGAGAGACAACCAACCACTGCTTTCCCCATAGCATCCACCTTTAAACCTATATATATATAACGTTTCCTTCCTAGAGCAGGGAGGTTCGACCTGGGAATTTGGAGGTCAAATGCTTTAAACTGTCTTGCCCTATATGCCCCTTTCATATTTGGACATGTTTATGTACAACACTGCTTGTTCACATACGGTCTTCACCTTCACCTGCATCATTAAGTTAAGCTTTTCCACAGCATTTTTCCTCACCCATTTCCCCTTGACCCACAAAATCCTGTCACCTGAGTTTAACGAGCCATTGAACTTGGCTTAGGTTCAGGTTGTTAGCCACTGTGCTCAAAACTGTTAGTCTTCCAGTGCTTTCCCATAACTTCCCTTGGGCTGCATATTCTTGGCCAGCTACCTACTCATGAATTCTACATCAGAAACGACCCCTCATCAAGACAGTACACACCAGGCTTAAATCCACCTCCGTGAGTCTGATGGACGGGCAGTATTTGCAGTATTTCTGTCGAGACAAGCAGACCAGGTTCCAGCTACCCAGAAGAGAACGGATCCCCAGGGTGCTGCAGGGCTGAGGACTGGGGAGGAGCTCACAGAAGCCCTCCAGCCTCACCTGAATGAGCACCTAAGGACACGCTCCAGTACAGCTGGGCACACGTGTATTTGTGTGTCCTAGCTGAATCTGGCGCAAGGTCATGAACAGCAAAAATGCACCTCACATGTCTTTTACTCTTCTGAGAGTTCACCTTTGCTGTATACTTTGCATGCCCCTTGGTTCAGTTGCAACACGATTATTCTTACACTTATTGCAGACCACTGTGGCACAATCTGACTTTTTTCTTTTTTTTATTACTGCTTTGCATTGCTGCATTGGTTAAAATAATGCTACTGCAAATCAAGTATTTTGGTTAACAGATGAATAAATGCTTGAAGACATGAATAATTACCCTAATTTACTCCATTAATCCTGCACACAAAATTTAAAGACTCTTGCAAGCACCCCCACTGGAGAAAATACATCAGGAACAAAATACTAGGGAAGATGTTGCTCTGTGCTCAGGAAAGACAATTTAAGAAGGTTGTATAGAGGTCACATTTAGTTTGCTTTTAATGTTTTGGAAGGGGAGAATCTTCTAAACTTTCAGAAGCGGCTACCTGCCTCAGGACAGTGCCTCCTTGACTCCACTTTCTCCAGTGGAGACCCTCACTCTTTAGACCTGGACAGTTGTTTGGACCAGAGCAAAACAGCTGCAGTCATGACCTTGCTCTCATCTTTCCCAATTACCACCAATTTCTTTGACAGTTAGTACTTTTGGGGGCAGTGGGAGGATTGTGTCCACTTGACAGTGAGGTCAGGACTTGTCTTTACACAAGAATATAGCAGATGTAGTGAAAACACAAATCCTCTGCTCCTCTTTACCCTCTGAGGACTTTGGCATCCAGCATGTCCATGCAGAATTTCCTCAAGGAATGGAAAGGGCTCAGAAATGAAAGAACTGGCTTCAGGCCAACACTTGGTCCTTCAGGCAAACTCCTGAGATGCCCTATATGTGAAATGAATTGCAGACCTCTGCCTCTGGGGGAATTAGAGTTAATAGCTTAATGTTCTCAAAGAAAAGGAAGGAAAAAAAAAAAAGCCATGCAGGCATTTTGAACCTCCTCGCTGCTGGGCTGTGCATTTCCTTCTTAAAGCAGTTTCAGGAGAGATGGTTGTTAGGGAGAGGGAGTAGGATCCCATTTTGTATGCAGATTTCAGTGCTGAATTGAAGGTCTTACGGTCTCATGATGCCAGGGCAGCAGCAGCAGTATCTGGCCAGTCCTTCTGCAGTGATCATCAGATGACCTTGAGATTTACCCAACCAGGGCAGTATGGTTTCTATAAATACTACATTTTCCAGGATCGTGTTTTCAGCTGTACCAGAGACAATCCTAGTGAAGAATTAATTCAGTTGGGCATGCCCTCCATTCCTTCTCATCCCTTCCTTCTCCCCCTGCACTGGCCCTTCTTTACTCTGGGTTGTAAAAAAAGCCGCCGAGATTTCTCTTTTAGCACTGACCTTCTGAGCTATCTAATGATGAAGATAGGAAGAGGCTGCAACCAGACAGTGGGAAAAAAAAAAACCCTTTTGCTAGCAGGGAAATGTGTGAGTAATATACACACTGTTGGACGGTGGCCAAATCACTCTAGTAACGGCTGCTAGTTCCCCTTACCAAGAAAATGATCAAATGAGAAAGAGGAGCTGCAGTCGGGTGTCAGAAATGCTGAGTCGCAACGGGAGAGTGCCGCATCCGATGGAAATTTACCCAGCAGCCAGCGACCTTCACACGCTGGGGACGAGGACTGAGGGCTTGTAGGGATATCCTGCCCTCGCTCACACATTGCTGTATTACCTCCACGTCACCACCCAGGCAGAGGACACCCTGGAAAAGCAGAGCAGGAGATGAGCTCCAAGACAGAGCGGGCTGCCAGGACAGGCTCCATGGCACGGAACAGGGTACTGCTCTACATAGTGTGCAAGGATGTCTGGCTCCACAGCACTGCCTAGTCCTCAGGGATTACTTGCCTCAGGTAATTAATTGCTGCTCATCTGGCCCCTCCCCTGCTGCTTTGGACACATGGTCTTGAAGTGAGACAGCTGGGTCCAGCTGACCCACACCTGGGGCTACCACAAGAGGAGACAGCAGGCAGCAAAGGTGACTTCACAGCTTCCTGCTTTTGGGGCTGTGCCTTGGGTCGAGGTAGAGCTTCCCCAGTGGCTGCTTCAGTGTATGCCCTGTAGCCATTTTCACATGATTTCAGGCCCATATTGGAAGCAGAATGCAGGAATACTCTGGCTTCACCCTTGTCAGAGGGTCTCAGGTTTGGGATACCATCAGAGCATATCATCCTCTCTCCCACATCCTGGGGCATAATCAATGGCTTTGCCTGCAAGTTTTCAGCCTCTCCCTGAAAGACGATGAGAAGTGAGGGAGGATGTGCAATAATGCCAGAGGACGAAACATACAAGACAGTAAGTAAGAGCTGTAGTTGAAAACAGGAGAACTACTTGCATCAAGCTGAAAGAGGGAAAAAAGACAAGAAAGAGGTAGCTGGTGCTGCAATGATGGGGATGCTGGCTAGATGGTGCTAGCACATATTCCTGTGCTTTTGTCATGAACTAGTACAACATTATTACTGCTTTTCCTTCAGACAGAGGTTTCATTTCCATTGTAAGAGCTGGAGAAACTACTCTCTGTTGATGGCATTGCTAATACAGAACTGGTAGTCCCCAGTGGAGTTCTTGTCCCTGTCAAAGATGAAGGGCTTCTGGAATATGAGAAAGATAATGGCGTCTTTGCAGCACAGAGGAATGATAAGCAGCCGTCTCAACCCAGTACTCGTGTGTTGGCTAAACATGACACAAAATATGATATCCGTCTGACGTCATCCCTGAAATCACCCCCTCTCGCACTGTGCTGCAGAAACTCGTTCTTAATCCTCTGGACTAGACTGGATTAGGCTCTCCTGGCTGTGCTAATAGAGCTGGCTCCAGTCACCAAGGCAACCGCAGGCTCCTCAGCCCCTCCAAGGAGCGTATCCACGTGGTGAGGTGAAGATCCTGGCTCCAGCACACCCAGTCCTGCAATCCACACACTTTCCGTTTGTACATTGTGCTTTTTATTCGGCTGTATCTTGCTTGTGGCAGAGCATCTGTATGGCCCTTCAGAAGATCCAAGACCGGTATGAGAGATCCTGTGTCTGCTGTGGTGAAAACCAATGGGCTTCTGGGACACCTGCTGGTGGACTGGTGCTTGACACACAAGGTCCTGAGAAGTTCAGGCCTGCACAAGGACTATTTCCAAAGTCCAGAGCTTGGATTAAATGTCTCCTAGTTCTCTTAGAGAATATCTGTGATGAACAACGCAGACTGAGGGTAAATCAGGTCTTGAATATAGGTTCAGACCTAAAACAAACTCCCTATATATTATGGCTTACACAGAGCCCAGCTACCACTAGAGGGAACAGAAGGCCACAGTGAATGACAAAATTACGAGATTGCTCTCTAAAATGAATGCAGTCAATGAGAAAATACTAGCAGACATTCTCCATTAGAACTGGAGATGAAATATAGACATATCCTGATCTGGTAAGAGGAGGAAGTGGAGACTAGAAACGGAGAACCAGTAGGAGTTTTGCATCTTTGCTGTCCTCCAAGCCCCAACACCAACTCCTCCTACAGGCAGAGGATTAAAAGCAGACACCTTACATCCAAGTCTCTTTGAAGCTGTTGATAGGAAATTAGGCAAAGCTACAGGCTAGGACAGCATATATTTGGTAGAAAAGAAGATATCACCTTTTTCGTGTGCATCAAAAAGAGCTTACAAGCATCCCAAACCCTCTCTTTGCAACAGGCATATGTTGCACATGGAAGCAGAACCAGCTGGGTTTGCTGTCCTGGACTGGCTTCTGGGTGCTCTATGAACATGTAGCTCTGCTCTGGGCTGCACTGTCCAGCCAGCCTTGTCATGTACAACAGTGGAAAAATAAATAACCAATATAACCAAACAGAAAGTGGAAGTAAATTTCTTTCCAAGAGGTTAGAAATAACCTCAGCTTCAGCAGCCAGTTATCCAAAACCGAGAGAAATGGGAACTAATAATTGAGACTAAACAGTACAAATCCCTGCAAGTCCTTTCCTGTCCTCAGGGCTAGCGAGGAAAGGGCTTCACCAGTCCGTGCTGCTGACTGCTCCTTCAGAGCTGTTCACACTGCCATAGGTATCCTTTGGTATGTGCTGGGACAAGAGCAGGGTGTCTTGCTGGGTACCCTGATTCCAGGCACTTCACAGCAGCCCTCCTGCTGGCTGATGGTGCAGAGCAGCCAGGAGCCAAAATGGATACAGGGCAGAGCAGTCCTCACAAAGTAATTCTCCCTCAAGTTTAAGGTCAGCTGAATAAGTATTGTGGGGAGGAATTGCACTCTTACTGCCTCTTGTGTCAGTCATTTCATGTTATGTTTAAGTCTTCCCTTTCCTAGCTCATGGATTTATATGCCTTCATCCTCCGTTTTACTATGTCAGGAAAACTGCGCTGACTTCCAAAGACTTGCTCCTGATTCACACTGCTACAACCAAGAGGAGAAGCAGGATTCCACATTATTGTTCCCAGGGATGAATTCTGAAGGTCTCTTGATCTGTGAAGCAGCTACAGGGAAATTTGTAGTACAAACAGTCCCATTACTGCCTTTTGTCCATATGACTCATCTTGATCCTGTTAACTGCTACTAACCTATTTCCCTAAGAAATACACTCTCTTCGCTTTAGGCCAGAATTGTTTGGTTCTGCCTCCTTCTTATGCACAAGTTTTCCTCTAAATCCTGTTGGTGCTACCCCGCCTGGCACAGTGAATCATTTCCCCTCATTCACACAAGCAAATCCCATGCAGCCCTGTGCAGCAGGTATCAAGAATCTGCCAGTCACACTGCAGTGAGAAACTCGGTTCAGAGGCCCTCAGCTGAGCAGCAGCCATAGCACAGCTCCAAAGCTAGCTCATGTATGTGGTTCTTTTCTGGCCTCTCTTTTCTCCTGGAGGAAGAGGAAAACCTTGGGTTAAGTACGGCTACAATCACCATGGCTGCCTGGCACAGAAATCAATGGAAGGGCATGAAATGTAGTCCAGTCCCTATGATGGCACTTTTCAGGTGAGAAGGTGCCTTTACCTTTTCCTCCCATCCTCAGGGCCAGTCCAGCTACCCTCATTGTCTGCCAAGCACAGCAGCAAAATTCTTATCCAGCAGCAAGAATTGCACCCACAGACTGGCTTAAATGCACACACACAAGTGTTACTGATGCACTCATGGCTTGTCTTCCTCTGTCTTCATCTTCAAATGTCAGTCTCACAGAGGTTCTGGGGCTGACTCACTCCAAGCACATACTCTGGCCTGCCCATGACCTGCATGTCTGAGCAATTCTCCTAGGCCAGCTTGATTTCAGACCTTGGCTGTGGGCAGGAATGATATATCCGGGAATAAAGCTCAACTCCTTTGTCATTGACAAAGAGGCCTCTGGGTATCCTTCGACCTAATGCCGCTGGTGAAATGGGCTGATGTCACAAAACACAGCAGTAGAAACAACTCAGAGGTCAGGGAAATGCCAGCCTGCAGTTTCAGATCTTCTGTAGGGGCAAAATGACCATAAGCCTCTCTTTGGATCCCAGTTTAGGCTTGGAATTTGAACCATGAAAAAACAGCAGAGTAGATGAATCCCAGATCTGGAACTGGGCTTCTCCCTAATCTTTTCAGACAGATGCTTCAGGATTTTTCCATGAGACCCTACACTACCCAAAGAAGAGCATTATGGCCTCATCCTATAGAGCTGTAGATTCTCTTATAAAATGTTATGTTCAATTATTGATCTGATCACCACGGGATGCCTGTTTCTAAAACAAAAAGGTGTTTTCACAGCACACAAGGCTAAGAAATGAGATTCTTCTGTATAGCAGATTAGTAGCACCTTAGAAAAATCTGGCCTGTCCAGACTTTAGGCATTTCTAGAAGGTTGGGTTTTGTAATACTTTGCCCCCTAAGATGTCACTGGGAGCTTTGCTCTTGATTTCTGTGGGGCCAGGGTTTATTTTAAGGGCATTTCATCTTATCAGAAACCAAAAGTACTTCACACACTCTGTGCACATGGGTGTAACCTAGCCGTTCAGGGAAATGCTATCTCTGTAGAGCAACCATGGGCTGACAAGACATCCACATGCATATAAAAATCACCATGTCAAGGCCCTAATTTTTCTGAAAATTTTTGCCTCCAAGTTCTATGCAAATTAAGCAGTTCACCTTGGCTTCCCTTTAGTGGAAAATAGGCTGAGTCAAGAGAGGACTTACAAACAGGACTTGACAAAGTGTGTAATTCTTTAGAGCAATTAGGGCCCCAGCGTGGGACAGGAGCTGTGCACTTCACCACTCTTCCCTGTGTTCACGTCTTAACATCCACTTGAGAAGTCTGACATTGCTCAACTAACAAAAAATGGCTGAAGCATCTGAATGAAGCAAAGGCCAAACGAAAAATGAACTGTCTCACAAGTCAGCTCCGCAGCTCTTAAGCCAATCCTCTTTCCCTGCAGCCAGTCTGATGCCAAGATATTGCCATACCTTTGGCAGGAAGTCACACCTGAAGAAAGGAAAAGTGAAACTGTGAAGCCATACCCTACCTTAGCACAACCATGCTTACACGGGTAAGCCTTAGGGAGGTGGGGAGCCCATGCTTGAGATATGGAGAGAAACTTGCCATATGCCCAAGGGCCTCACATCAAAATCATGCTCTTTAATATCTGCACTGCATATATTCCCTGACAGTCTCTAATTTTGAAGTGATACATAAATCTAAATAGGGAGGGGAATACATAAATACATACAGTATTTTACTAAATAAATAACTTTTTTCACACTAGTTACCTCATGAGCATATCTTTACCTACAATGAGATAAGAGTTGTGGTGGCTGTCTGTTTGGAAGCTACAGTAAGAAGTGTTTCTGTCAGACAGCTTTCTTTTCTCTCTGATATTACAAAACCAAGGCTGCTGTGGACTGCAAGGTGATGGTCAGTGAACCTCAACAAGCCATGAGATGGTTCAAGCAGTGCAAATTGGTGATTAAGCATTAACAAACATCAGTCAAAAGTACAGCAAAAGAGGCTATCAGAGAGCAGCAAAACACGATCCTGCTGTGAAGCTCCAGTGAGGTACAGAATATGTCACATCTTCCATGGCGAACCCCTTTCCCTTCCTACTCTTGGCAAATCCTGTCCCCTCTCCAAAAGACTTCTCTTCGCAAACAAACAACAGGGGTGAGGTTTACACAAGGGAAATTCTTGAGCATGAAATACAGAATACAAAACACAACATCAGCCTGAAAAGTCCAGCAATCCATTATCATAAGCTTACATGAGCCACATTTTCCATGTTTCTAAAACACAACCAAAGTAGCTAACATCTCTTATGTGGCAGGAATCCAGAGAAAGAGGCAAGCCAAAGCAAGTCTGGGCAGTCCTCCAGCAGAATGGGTTAGCTTCAAAAGCTGAAGTGCACTTAAAACTTTAAGGGGGAACAAGAGGCCAGCTTTAGATGTTGCTTCGTCAACCACACATGGATTTCCAAGCTGATGAGAAGTTCCTCTCGTCAGATTAATACTCCACCACTAGGCTATAGTTCCATGCATGTGAATGATGCCATTTAAGTAACAGGAGCAAGTTTCATCATTCCATCAAACAGCGTGGCTGACACTTGCTATTTCCAGTATACTCTGTGCTCCACACACGGGGTAAATTTTCCCCCAGTAGAGTAACTACTACTTACTTAGCAGGAGTCCAGGGCAGAAAGTAGAGAGGATTGCTTCTACAAGTGAAGAGTGCTTGGGAAATTCTGAGTAAGACAGAATGTTACTAGCATCTAGCAAGAAGTGGCACAGACACTGTGACAGTCTCTACTCTTGTGGAAAATAGCCCAGCAGGGAGCTCATTTCTTGTCCCATCTGAAAACTATCATTTCCACCAGTACTTGACCATCTTATATGAGGCTGCTGATGCACTTGGAATTGGCTAAATCCCTTGAGACCCTCCCAGGCATGTTGTTACTCCAGTCACTGATGGTTTTCTCGGGTAGAGCTAATTGGAACATGCTGTAAAGTCAGATCAACTAGTAGCCATCTTATCAGTATGGGGTTACTCTTTCTTACTGCTGTTTTGCCATGCCTTGTTCATACAGATACCTAGTGGCTGATGTAAAACAGGCAAGAAGAAAAATAGGTCTTTAAAATCAAGATTTTTTTCCTCTGAGCACACTCAGACGAAAGACGGGGTTTCAGAGATCTTGTGGTGCTTTTAGGAGAGAGACAGGGAGAGACAAATCATTTTAGGGAAGCTGTGAAAGGCCAAGTAATCCCAGCTTTAGTGATCCGCGGCGTGTATGTCGCATTGAGCAAGATAAAGGGGAAAGGGGCTACAAGCCTGCTTATATCAAGCAAGTGGAGAAAGAAGAGCTACTCACAACACAAAACCACTGTCGTTACACTAAACCCTGCTCTGCTGACGGCCTCAGGGAAGGGAGCAAGAATTGATTCAGTTTGAAGACTGAACTCCTACCTCTAGCCAGGAGTGAATGTGAGGGAGTAGGCGCACTAGGAAAGAGGAGAGGAGTGGAAAGCAAAAAAAATTGTTCTTCTCTTATTGAAATTGGCAGACAGCTCCCCTGGTGTCCTCACACTGGCAAAGAGCCTCCCCTCCTCTTTAGCAGCTGCCCCTTGTTTCAGTGTATTAAAAACAAGATAACAAATCTATCCAGAAAAGACATTTACATGGTGACTAAAATATAAAGTGTGCCCACATCAATACAAATCAGAATTTTGAATTGGCTATTCTTACTCCACAGAGTACATTGCCTAGAAGTTTTAAAAATAACCACGTGCAGAATTTATGGGTTTGGGGTTTTTTTTTGAAAGGTAAAGAGGAAAAAACACGAACCAGAAAACCTCACTCAAACCCCAAACACTTCCTTTTAACCAGCTGTTGTATACACAGATGATTGTCCTTTTTTTGGGATGCACTGCAGGACAAACACTGAAGATTTCATCCAGGAAGAATCTCGGGATTTTTTCAAAGTGAGAATATTGAAAGAAAATTTGTATTAGGAATCCTTTTTGAATACGGGCTGAGAAAAGATGGGATGTGTCCCCACACACTACTGCACATAGTCATACAAAAGATACTGAATGCAGAAAGTCCCATGGAAAACTGTTCTGAAGTCTATACACACCGCAGGCTCCACAACATTTCAGAAAGACCTGTTTATAAAGCAAAATACTAACGGCCCATAACAAAGTTAAAAGCCAGCACTCTAATGGGCCATAGAAAAAAAAAGCAGGAGAGAAACGAATTAATGGCAGTGTCCAAGGTCCCTGAAATAGCTGGGAGTTTGCTATGGAATTTCCTAGCTGTTAGCATGTGAAAGAGAAGCAGGACTGGCAGTGTGTGAGTCTGCATGGCATATGAAGTGTTTGGGTATCAGATCCAGATTCAGAAATATGGAAAACAAACCCCACTTTCAGGGATAAGACCTGCTGAAAGAGGGGATAAGACACTGGCAAAATGGTAGCAGGAAAGGAAGACAGGAGAGACAGAAGGTACAAAGAATAGCAATGGCTAAAAACAGGGAAAGAAATGGTAGTGAACTGTTGGGGTTTTTAAAATGCCAGTTTTGTTATAAACTCAGTGCATGACCTTGATGACAGGTAAACCTTACCATATTTTTCCTCAGTTCCCCATGTCTGTAAAATAGATAGATTTCTGTACCTCAAGATTCTTAAATGGAAAGTGCTAGAAAGCTATAAAATATACAGTGTAAAAAAGTATCAATTAGGCATAAAATGAAAAACCAACTCAGAAAATAATCACTGGTATCTGTGGAAAAATGTCATTTTGGGTGCCATAAAGAGCTATGCCTTTTATATTCTTAAAAAGCAGCATGGCTGAGAAAAGCAGCACTCTCTTCTTATTACCACCGAGGTCCCAGCAGACCTTCCTGCTGAAAGAACACTGTAAGCAAATAAATGCTGATGTGATTGTGATAGTGATTGATGAAGGAAGATCAGGATCCCATTGTGTTCAGCACTGTAAACACCTAATAATCCTTACTCGAGAGCCTCGTATTTAGACTGTAAGCAAAAGACAGTAAAGGATAGAGTAAGCTGGTAAGAGATGTATATACAGCAATGAAATTGCCTTTTCTAATTGAGTTTCATCTTGGTGGAAAGATAAGCGATCCCATCATCCAAGCCTCGTGTTTATAGGAATCTGTATCTCTCTGTTGTGTATGAAAGCAGCCAGCAGTTCTCTGGTGTGGAGGGCAGAGACTGTATCAGGGAATTAGCTGAGCAGTAACTATATGCAAATTATTATCTCTGCAGTGGATGACAGCAAAGAAGGAATTTTGGCAACATCCTCTCCAGGATTTTGCTCTTCCTCAGGGAATCTTCTGACTATGTGAGGGGCACTTACGAGGTACATAATTTCATTATTTTTGCAGCTTGGGCACTCTTTTGCCTGCAGCGCCGCAGGGATCTTAGCATGCAGCTTGGGATTTTGCCAGTCAGCTCACTGGAGTACTGAAGCGAAGCAATGAAACCGATGCAGCAAAAATGCTGATTGTAGTACAGCCTGGGAGAAATTCTTTTTGTATTCAACTCACAGCAAAGCCTGTTACAACGCCATAAATCCTCTGTAGCAGCAAGAGAGGGACAAGGGAGAGAAGCCTGCTGCCTCTGCTTTTCCTGCACTGTCTATTCTCAGCACTGTGCGTCACGCTCTCCTTCATCACTCTTCATCACTTCTGCACAGTTCAGGAAGATTCTGACATCTGGGTTTGCAGTGTTATGAGTTAGCAAAGGCCTTTTCCACCACAATTCAAAGACCACAAAAGCCAGGGAGTTTCTTGCCGTCAAACCACATTTTTGCTCTGAGTAAACTTGACAGAATAAATAGAGAGCCCCCACAGCGCCAATATTAAAAACAATTTTCAGAGTACAACAGCACTTTAAATGAGGAAAAAATGACACAAGGCTCTTGGAAGAAATAAAAGCAGATGTAAATGTCAAATTCATTCAACGTCAGGAAATCATATATTGAGAGAGACGGGTCCATAGCGGTTATTATAACCACTGGCTAAGAAAGGTTTTTTTTCCCTTCTGAATAGTTGGTAGTTTTTTTCCCCATCTTCTTCCACAACAGCACAAGACTGTGAGTTCACCTGTGAAAAAACAGACAACAAGAAGCAAGCGACGATAGTTAATGGCTGGAGAACATGAGTACTTTCTTGGGGTTGTGAGACATCAATTGTCAAATCCATAATGAGACAGTAACTTAACGACTGAGTTTACAGCACCAGGCCAGAAATACCAAAAATGAGCAGAAGGCCAAACAGGAATACGAAGAGACAAAGTAATTTGTTTAAGGATTCAGAACAGTAGAGTGGCAGAGCTATCTTGAGCTACGACTAAATCCAGTGTATCAAGATTTATTAGCCCGGGATTCCAGGATTTACTAAACCAGCAGCTCTCACTGAACTGTTGATATTCTGAAGCTTAGGTTTAAATACACAATAATATTGTTGGAAGGAAGATATAAAAAGGGTTTCAGGCAATTAGCACAGTTCTTTTACTGGGTGCAAGGTTGCCATCTGGAGAACTGCAGCGCTGCTGGGCTAGAGACACTGATAGTTTCACAGGCAATTGGTCTAACCCACTGCTGACGTAAAAGAACACTAGTGCACTCTTTTTAATTGCTGGGTTTTAGATTCGTCATAAAAATAATGAGGTGAGAGCTGGAAAATGTGTCTAACATAGGTTGGGAAACAGTCTGGCTTTCATTGCATGTGTGGCATGCATCTGCATCCATGTTGCTAAGCATTCTAATATCACAGAGACAGGACACACCTCCTAAAGTAAAAAATATACCATTTTCAATACCATGCTTTGAAGGGTGTAGTGATAAAGAGAGCTACAGAGCAAGAAGTGCTCAAGTAGTAGAGTAACAGGAGCTTTGATTCTGTTACCAAGTTCCTCTGGTCACAAAGATATTACCTAGGGTCGTGTAACTCATGCTTTCTGTTTGCAGGTGGAAAAACGACAGGCTGTGCATTCTCCATCCTTGGAGATATTCAAGACTGGATAAAGCTGTGAGCAATCTGGTCAGATCTTCTGCCAACCCTGATTTGAACAAGAGGTTGATCTAGAAACCTCCAGAGGTGTCTTCCAAGCTGAACTATGCTGTGCCCGTTGCAACATAAGGATGGTGTGGTGTTGCTGCCCGTGCTTAGTAGAATAGCAACTTCTGGCCTTTATTACCAGAGCCAAGTATTTGATGTCTGCTGAAGACAAACTCTTCCATTTTTCATGCTTCACCAGAAAGAGTCGCTGGGTATGCCTACAGAAGCAGCTGAATCCCATAGTGCAAGACTTATCCACAGGCATTTCCAGTTAGCTCAAATCATGAGCTCCTAAACCAATGAGTGCTGACACTTTGCATTGCCCTGTGTGGACATAAAATGTAGCCAGGCATTTAAGTAATGAGCAGAAATTTCTCTTAATCTTGTCATATTCCCTTGAAGGCAGTCATGAAGAACACAAACTATTCCCTAGTGCCTGTCATGCCTCACCTTATGAATAACCCAAACACATAGCTTTGCTTCCAGAGATTTTTTAGTGTTCTGATCATTCTTCTTTGTTCATTCCCTATCTTTCCATTTACTGGCAAGTAGTTTCTCTTCATTTATGCATATAAACCACAAAATAACACGAACGTTATGCACTCTCAAGGCTACTCTTCCACAGACATGCAATCTTTTCTCATGATGAGCAGTGGATGTAAATGTACCAAAGCTGAGAAGAGACACAGAGAGCACGCTGCACTAATAAAGTTGTTGGAGCTCTCAATGCAATAAAATAACCTAGAATGAAGCACAGAGAAAAGGAAAGGATTCATTATTCTGTGGACATAGTTGGCAAACCGTCAGAATTTGATGTGATTAGAAAAGCTTAACGCCGTAATAGCTATGTAGGCACTTTCCTGCTTCTCAGTGAGCACAGTTACTGCTGGTATCTAGTGCGGTGCCAGGCACACCAACAAAATACAAGAGTGCTCATACAAACATGGCCTGCCATGTGGGTTGGCATAAGGCTCAGTAAACTGTGTGGTGCAAACGTAAATACATTGGAAAGTTGAGAGCAGGCTCAGAAACTTTGTGGCTCAAGCTTATAAAGACCAGAGAGCAAAATCGCATTTCAGGGGCTCTCAGTTACGCCTCTTGTGGCGATGAGCAGGAGCTGTTCTGGCCCAGCCTCACAGAGAAGAGAAATCAAGAAGTAGGCAATTTGTAGCAATAGTGGTCTTGGTAACTGCTTGCAAGAACAAGGGGCGAGAGAGAAGTACACCATGGATCAGAACTAATTATGGCAGTGCAGAACGACTGCAGGAAAAAGGGCATTGCCTTATCCTAATGCACTAGGGGGACCGGTTTTTGTGAACATCAAAGTAAAAAAAGCTGTACCTTGACAGAACGGTGCAGAATGGGTTAAGTAAACGCATTTTTGGTTATATGCGAACTCTATCTGAACTGTATCTGAGCCAGGGCTGTGTCAAACCTGCCTGTCACACTCACTGAAATAGTTCATCACCCAGCTGAGCTGCAGGACTATCAGGACCTTCATTACCTGGCTGTGCTCTATTTGTTTGAGCAGATAGAATGACCACAGAGACTGGGTGTCAGACATTGTCGCACTCTCCGTATTCCAACTTTTTGTCTGCAACCTCAGATATTTCCTAGGAAATATCTTCCAGTGAGCTGTCAGTGCTGTCACCTCTGTACCGTGGCAGGGCAGGAGTTGCACCTAATTAGCTGAACAAAGTAATAACAAGGACGACCTCCAGACACCCCCTGCTTAAAGGACAATGAAGCAAGATGTGTAAATGCCATGTAAAGAGGGACTTGGCAACAGCAGGTGACAGTCACACTTGGAAAATGTCTATAAGGAAAGGTGAGGAACTTGTAGCATGAGAAGCCAGATCTGACCTAGCTTTCATCTACCTGGCTGAGACACCCATAGCAACAAAGACAGGGAGTCTTAGTCAGCAGCACGAATCGATGGCCACACATGGCTCTCTACTCTGCAGTGCTAGCACAGGGCGATAAGTCCCAGAAGGAGGGGAAGAAGAGAGCCGTGCTCAGAACAGCAGGGTCTTTTCTGAGGCTGAGCAGACAGCCCTCAATTGGCACAACCAGAGAGAGCCGAATTTATCATCCACCCACAGACTCTGGGACTGCCGGCTTGAGTGCTCTCATTAGCAGCTTCAGTTCTCATAGGCAGCAAAGAGGGGTGGCATGTAGGGAGGAAGGAGGGTGAAGCAGCCTGGGAGCTGGGACAAAAGGACAACAAGGCAAGGTGAGTCAAGGAGCTGGACACCACCGCAGGACCATGGCACTATCTCAGCGCAAATGCCAAGGCGCTGCTCCTGGAGCAGGACAATCTGTCCTGTAATGACAGGGTTAATCTTAAATTGGCAGAGAGCTTCTGAGACTTTTTCACTTCCACTGTCAAATCTCTGGGGCTGGCAGTTGCTAATTACAATAATACGAGGTGACAGTCACATGAGGAGTGATGGATAGCTAAGAGGGGCTGAAAATCCAGAAGGTCAGATCACAATGAATTACAGTGGCAGGGTGCAGAAATCCCTTTCCCCAGATCTTCTCTTCATCTCTCCCCACTTCTTCGCCCCACCATCTGTAGCATCTCAAAAGCAAAACAGTAAAGAGAAATCATTCTCACGACTAGAATGCAAAATGGATGGAGGGCGCTGGGAGCTGGGTTTCAATGTTACTCCAGCTATCCAAATTCACAAAGCTCAAATTCACGGCCAAAAGGGACCAAGTAAGCATCTCATTTCATTTCCCACATAACACGGGCTGCCAGACAACACCTGACTTTAGTGACTGTTAAAGCAAAATCATTATGAACCCTTAAGATTTTATTTTGACACAAAGAAGCCTACACAAAGAAAGCACAAAGCTGGAATAAAACACCACGAGCTCTGAGTGTTCCTACTCGGGCTTCACTTTGCATGGGCCTGAAAGGTCATGCAGAGATAGGCTCCTTTACATGTAAAACTGAGATACTTCTAAGTCACATTCTCAGTTCTTTTTTCCCTTATCTAGCTCAGAAAAAAACTGGCTTTGGCTCATCCCTTTCCCATGACCAGCAAGTGAATTACAGCTATTGCTATTCTCACATAAAAGATCAGTTCAGCCCTGACCTCAGACTTACCCCATGGGTCTGTGCAGAGTTATTATGAGTGATTAGCTCAGATTTTCCCCTCCAGCACTTCACAGTGATGTTACAAACTGCTGGTCACAGACTGTGCTGGAGAAAGCCATGTGAGAACTTTCTACTAATACCAAAATTCTCTGAAGAAGGAACCCGCTCCCCATCCACAACGGATGGTTTCCATGACAAGCATCACAGCTGATCTCTTAACACTGTTCAATCGGACACCTACAGTCACACCCCTGGAAAAGGGCGGCCCATATTAAGCCCTAGGTCAGTAGTCCACGGATTTTGAAAATGCTGTAGCTGTCTGCTGTGGCCATTTCTACAGGGTGTTCCATGGATGAAACTGAAATAAAAGTAACCAAGCCTTACATGGAAACAGGCTTTGTGTTGGCCTTTAAAATTTAAAAAATGGGACTGGTGCCTCTGTTGTATCTCTTCTCAGCTTATGAAGCGTACCTCAGTAATACTTTGATTGCTTCTTGTAACTTCTACTTTTAAATGTAACATTTTTCCTATCAATTTTATCACAAAAGACTTTCTCAATGCTTCAAGAATCAGCTGGAGCTACACATTTTGAGGCCAAACTTAAAACAAGTTGAAAGAAGGACAGGGTAATTTATCATATACAAAATTCCTTATGTGTTAAGTTTAGTAGCAATTTCACTCAAATGTCCAATGAGACCATGGAGAAAAAGTCTCTTTCTGGAGGAGTCATGAAGTTTTAGAACATTTCTGCCTCTGCTGATCTGGTGATGACTGCTCTTCCAAGAAAGCTCTCCAGCTGTATCAGGTGGGAACCAACAAAAGCACAGAGTCAAGCTTGAATTTAGCTCAAAGACTACATATAAGTACTATATTATTATTTAATAAAAATTTTTATATTAAAGCCTACACACACAGGCGTACACACAAAAAGAATGAGTGATGAAAAGGGGATTCAGTCACTCAGCTCACGTATAAAAAGGTCCTGGCAAAATGCTGCCTGCAAATCTGTGAGGAGGTTCAGCACTGACTCAGCCTGAAGCATCTGGCTCTCTCCTGAATCAATGCCACCTGAATTTCCTGTATCCTCGAGGCTTTTTAAACTTATTTTGGCAGCTTCACCTTCAGACACTGTACCCTGACTGCCTAGGCTTAATACAGGACTGGAGCTAAGATTTGGTGTGGATTTCAAGCTTATATGCTAACAGAGAGAGTGGTAACAGTAGCTACAGCAATAAGAACAGATTTTGTTAGCAAAAAGCACTGGGAAAAGACACCTTGCTTTTAGCAGTAACATGTGATTGGCAAGTACCATGCCCTGTCCTGGCACGTGAAACTGTAATGGCAAACACTCATCAGCTTGTGTTTTCCATACTGTAAGGATCCTGGAAGGGTCACTGTAACCACAACGACTTCAGGGACTGAATTTATCCACATAAATGGTAAGAGTTGCTACAACAGGGCAACTTTTACAGCATGAGGAGCAGGGTGAGGAGGAGCAGCTATACCTCTGCTCTGACAAAAGCCTGAATTTGATTAGGATTAAACCATAGAGGAGGTTGTTCAATTTTAGTGGGTCTGAACAACAACAATGAAAAAAACATCAATTTCTGTTCATAAATTGTACATGACTTCTTACAATATGTGCATAATAGTCAAAGTTCCTCATGCCCGTATGTAAAGAATGGCTGTATCAGAACTGGTTAAATATCCCTTAGGAGATCTCTTTGAAATTACTTCTGGAGAGAGATCTGTGAAAGTCTGTAATGATGGCAATCGGTTCTTGGGTTATTTAACACCAGAATATTCTGGGTAGCCATTCTAGGATGTCTGTACAAACCCTGCTGTTGATAAGGATGCCTTCCCTTGCACAACTCGGCTCTTTTCCAGTTGCCAGCTTTTCCCTACTCAAAGCTTTATGTGAGCAGGGGAAGATTTGTCACAAAGGTTTGTGACTGTTGCTTTTGAGCAGTTTTTGGGGGTAATCTGATCTAGCAATGATGATCAATCTATGAAACAGCTGTTTGCTGATTACTTGAAAATTGAGTTTTCAAAATAATAGATCTCAGACTCATAGAAGGAAAAGAGTTATCATGGCATCTAGATGCTTCCCAGACCAGGAAAATTTGTTTCAGTTGTTTCTTTACTAATGTTTCAGTGCAGCTTTCTTACCCTTTCCTCAGAGACTTTGTGACTCAAGTTTTGCTTTTCCTGTTTGCTTCTATTACTTAATCCATAATTTAATACTACACGTGCAGGAAGAAAGCTATTACAAAAGCAATTCAAAGGCTTATGTTAACTTAGAAAAATAGGACTGCAGTTAGCATTTTTTTTCCCCACAACAATATTCCAGGTGGTATCACATCAGAATTTTCTACAGCTACTTCCAAAAAGAAAACAGCTCTGCAATATCCTGCAGTATCACAGAATCTTAAGTAGTAGCTCTCCGTTTACATGGAAAGAGCTACACAAAGTGGAAGCTGAACCAGCATCTCTGTAGGGAAGTAGCAGGAAGAAAAGATTGGGAAAATGTGTGCTTTCCCAGGACTGGAGTAGGATTTTAAACTCCAGTCTAGATGCTGAAGTTTAAAATCTCTTTCTAGCCCTGAGGTACCGGTGGACACTGGGCACATCACTGGACCTACTGTGCAAAGAGTTTTAACCTTTCCTATTTTTCAACAGGGTGGTTCAGAAGGCTTAATCAAAATATTGTGAGAACATCAAGTGTATGGGGCTACACAAAATATCATTAATAGCAGGAAGACTTGACAAATGAATTCCAGCCTTCACCATACATGTTACTCTGAAAGAAGATAGTATCTCTGAGCTATAAAGTTGACTAGGGTATATCTTTATCCCTTCTGAAGCACAGTCTTTCAGCAGCTTTGTCCTCCACAATACTAAGGCCTCTGTAATCTCATTTCAAAAATATAATAAAGGCATCCCAAATCCTCAAACATTTATGACAACTGACAATGTAGGAAACTTACATATATATATATATAAATATACATATATATATACACAAAAACCATGCTGCAAAGATGACAGGAAAAGTAATCTGTAATTGAATTCAATTTACAGCTCCCAGATCATGCAGCCTCCCTGACTCATCCAAGCCACTCTGCTTTATCAGAACTGCCAGCATCACACTGAGACAGTGTGCAATAAAATATGGAAAATATGTTCACAGTGTGTGACCTCAGTGATGCTATGAGCTGTCACGAAGAACACTTTCTTCTCACAGTGAAATGCCACGATGCGGTTCATTAGCTTGGAAGCAGACATGTATTGCTGCTGCTGCTACTGGCAATGGTGCTGCCATACCTGTTTTGTATACAGAGGATTCAGAGCTCAGAATATACACACTCAGCCTCCTTCACCAGCCCAAAATGCAAAGCTTCACTTCTGAGTCCTGAGTAACATGAGATGGAATCACTCCCGTGCATCTAAAAGTGGAAGTGCTATGAGGTAACACCCTCATTTGCTCCTTCTGCCCTCAATATTGGGTAAAAATTGGCTGCCCATGAGGCAGACCTTTGCAGACACAGGAATTTAAGCAGCACAGATACTCCAGTAAAACCACATGACACTACTTTCATGCAACTCAGTTTTGTAGACGCAGATCTAGTTGTACCTGTCACTGACCAAGTCTGAACCCTCACTTTTCTCATTGAGCTCTAGCATCTCTGTGTTTGCCAAATAATAAATAAAGCTTTACCATTCTTTCTTCTATTTTAGTATAGAGCTTGGGTGCTAAAATAAAACCTGTTAGGCTGGCTACTGTTATTCATTCAAATAATACTTCTGCATCTGTGATTTTAGGTCAAAGCACTGAAATCTTTCTGCATTTCATGGCTCTATCATGGCATGGCAAGAGAATACTGCAGCATTTCTCCTAATGGCTCCAAAGCACTAATAATACCTGCAGCACTAAGAAATGGTGCATGTAGTACCTCCAGCAGGAGAGAAACACAGAATAATTCAAGTTGGAAAGAACATTCCTCTTTAATCCAAACTGTGCTAAAGTTGAGCTAACTGCAAAGTTAGGCCAGGGAGGCAGGGTATCAAGAATAATCACTTTTATCTGTCACCACTGGGCAGGACAGAAATTAAATTGTGTGGATTAAATGCAACATTTCTAAGAGCTGATGAGGAATAAAATTACCAGACAACATACATTCCACAGCAAGGAATCGATAATGCAAGATTGGTCTTAGCACTTCATATTTACTACATTGACACTTTCTGCTTTTCCAAAGATTATGCATGGCATGCACCTGATGTTTTTAAAGTCAAATTAAAGGGTAGGTAATTTCAGAGAGGGACTGATTTTAAATACCAGTGTTTCCTTGTAGTGCAAACTGTAGCTGAATACAACCAAAGACACCAAGTTGCAGCTTAGTTCGCAGCTCTTCTAGCCACTGGCTTTTGAACCAGTTGTGCTTGATTCACTGGCCAGGACAGAACAAGGCTGGTCAGGACATGTCTGAACTGCCACAGCTGCTGCAGGGAGTTGTTGTTCCACAACTGCTGTGTTCACTATCTTCCCTGCATAGCAGCCAAGCCACTTCTTGATCACAGTGCAGCATGGAAAGTGCTACTCTATCCACTAACTGGGATCAGGCAGGGTAGACTGTATGTAAGAAGTGAAAACAGATGTCTCAAAACTTCACACACATGTCAAAGGTAGGCAAAAGATTGCCTACTCTCCATAGAGCCTTCCTTCCACCTTCTCCCTCTCTCTTGCCTGTCATTTTGGGGGTTATGTAAGAACTTTTTTACAAGGAACGGTGCTTATAAAAGGTTATGTGAGGTGAGGATCATATGTATATGATAATGTGGTTCTTCCTGCTAAAACTTCTTCCAGAATGCCTCTTAGGCATATACAGCAGTGTGCAGTACTCCCTGATGTGCCTGTGTGTTTAAGGAAGTAAGGGGAAAAAGAACATACACTACTGAGTTAGCTGAAAAACTCATGTGAGATGGTGCAGCTCATGCACTCTGGTGCTCATCAGATAACTATGGGGGTTTTTAATCTTAAATTTCCACTCTCCCTAGACATTGGGTACCCATGTCCCCCACTGTTACCTAGGATCTAGAGGAGGGCAGCTCCAAGGAAAGGGCTCTTCTCTGCTGTCTCCACAGTCTCCTTCCCCAGGCATCTGGGGCTGCTACAGCTAGAGGTGAGGCACTGAGCCACATCAGCAACTCTCCCCTGCCAGGTGCATGTGGATCTGCACTGGCTGTAAGCACGGACAGCTGAGATGTTGCTGCACTGTTCTGGAAAAGAGCCAACCACCACGTACAGTTTGTCGAACAAGGCTCTGCTACAAGAAAAGCTATTAGCTAAAGGCACAAAAGCACCTGGCTGATGAGGCTGAAGGCAGTTTTAAGATCTGAGGCTTGTTAGTAAAGGCACCTGGCTCCTGGGATGCTTATGCTCCTGCAAAGAAATTACAAGGCAGGATGAGTTTGGAGATCCCTAGAGAAGAATAAGTCCACAGTTACCATCACAGGTCTTTCTGTCAGTACCAGCAACAGAATAAAAGCTCATACACTTTTTATTCTTTTTTTTTCTTTTACTTTTTTCTGTGCATGGTCCAAATGTGGAAGAAAGGTGGCAAAAAGACTTGAGAAGAAGATTGCAGCAAGAAACAGTCTCTGGATTCCACTAAAAGAGACAGAATCTGAATCTGGAGCTGTTCTAAGGGTCACACATTTTATTAGTAACACAGCAGAGGCAACATAGGCATATGTAGACTATGTTAGATTGACTGTGGACCGTCTTACTTATTAAAGCATGCTCAAGTCCCAGAGTTTTCTATGGGTCAAGTACAGTTAAGTAAAGCACACCATTCCACACTTTCCTGAATAGAGTGGGTTCCTGATAAAGAAATTGCCTAAGGATGTCGCATATAAACACTTTCCAAGTGGCAAGTCAGGTTTTGAATTTGCAACACAGCAGTTCCTCAGCAGCAGCCTTGTGTTCCTAGCCCATGATAAAATCAAGGTAGCTTCAAGGTCCTTGCTCAAAGGTTTCAGTAGGCTCTGGTCACACATGAAGCTTTTCTCGTTATAACTTGCTTATGTACTTTATCCTCAAATTAAAACATCTGCCGAGTCCACAGTTTCACAGAGCTCACACACAGTCATAGCAAAATCAGTTCTGCTTGGAGGAAGCCAATGCCCTACTTCTCAGGGTGGGCTGTTTCCATGCCAAGACAGAGTGTCAGTCGTTTGGGCTCCACCTTCCCTCCAACCAAACCAACCCAAAATTTCTAAAGGAGTTTTTTTCAACAGGAGCAGTGAATTCCCTCACCTTGCCTAATTCCCTTCTTTCTAGGCACTGGCAGAATCATTTCACACGCATTTAGGAAAAAGAGGATGGTGACACACACACAGAGGATCACATTTTATTGCATGTTACTAATAATGGAAAATGACAACTTGAAATAGAGCTTCAATTTCAAATAAAGTAGTTTTCAAACTTAACCGCTGTCTTGAGGATGGAAGTGGGATGTCTGTGACAGCTGTACTATGACATGTAGCTTGCTGTGTACAGTAGCTCTGCAGTAAAGGATCGCAGATGGTTTGCGGTGGTGGGAAGACCCTGCTCTTAGGGACTGCAGACTTACTGTACTTGCAGAATTCCACCTTAAAAGTAATTGGACGTCTCTGTAGCTCAGAGAAGGTTTGCTAAGCAATGACACACTGCACTTGGATCTGAAAACATAACATCTGGAAGCCAAATGTTAGAGGCGATATAAAAGGGCCAGCCCAACAAACCAGAGAGGCATTTCTAAGACAGGAACATCTTCAGGATGGACCTTTTCCTCCTCTGTGTGTTCCTGCCTCTGGTGACTGTGGCATGGGGCCAGTACAGTGACTATTACTACGGTCCCTATAATTATGGAGATAATGATGAATGGGTCAATGTGTACCGGCAAGGTTTCAACTTTCAGTGCCCACATGGGCAGGTGATCGTGGCCGTCAGAAGTGTTTTCAGCAAGAAGGAAGGCTCTGACAGACTATGGAACTATGCCTGCATGCCAGCATCCCAGAGCCTCGGTGAGCCGACAGAGTGCTGGTGGGAAGAGATCAACAGGGCAGGAACTGAATGGTAGGATAACCCCAACCATCCCTGGAGGGCACAGCCCTGATAACCCCTGTGAAATGAGGGTCCTAATACTGTGGTCAGAACAATGCAAATGCATATTAATGCCACGATAACCAGCGGCTTCACTGCCCTAAGACTCATTAATCACGATGCATGGGAGGTGATCAGCACCAAATCTGTCTTCTCTGTAGCGATTTCTTGCTGGAGGGTGTCAGTGTGCTTTACAAATGCCTGTCCTTTGGTCACTCACAACTTCAGCTGCGAAGTGGTTCGGTCTTGCTATTGTTTCAATGATAAAGAGAAATGAGGCAAGAACCTTTGGTGAGGAGAGCATAAAGTCCCTCTTGAAAAGTCACACTGAATCAGTGACTAAACTGGGGAACGAACTGCACTCCTCACTCCATCCTCATGCTCTTATCACTAGAAAAAATAATCTCTGTATTGCACTGGCTCTTTGCTTCGTGTTTTTGTGTTGCTAAGCTTTTTGGCTAAGGCACAGACAAATGTTGTTTTCTAGTTGTGCTGTTATTAAAGGAGCCAAAAATCCACACTAACAAGTGATGGTGGTGGCATATATATCTGCATGATGATAGAAGAAGATCATGATAATTTCCTAATACAGTCAGTTTGCTTAACTAAATGTTACATTTTTCATCAGCCTTAGAGGCAAAGGTGATCACATTATGTGGCCACAATAATTCCTGGAAGTGTAGTACTTCATATTCGGGCAAAATACCCAATATTTAATCATCTGGTTTTTTTCATGAAATGGGAAACAGAGTTTTGGACAACTCTGGGATTGAATTATTCTTTGGACAGAATGAAATGCATGCAGGAATGAGTATTTTCAAACACTTGAAATGGTTTTATTTCAGAAATTGCAATGTGATTTTTTGAATTTTGCTATGTGGGAATAGGTTAGCAATGAAATGTGAAGTTTCTGCTTTTTAAATGATTCAAAATTTTGTTCTGAGTTATTCATACTCTTTCATTTACCACGTGATACATGCCTATGGCTGATGCAATTGCTAAGGGAAAAAAAGATTGACCCTATACTTCATTTTGGAATAAGAATTGAAAAAAAAGGGGGAGAGCTGCAAAACAAGCAGAAAGAAGACATTGTGATAATCCTGGATGACTTCTTCATTTTTTATACATTGATGCAATTTCTATTGATTGCATACTAATTCTGAATTAGACATTTCTTTCGTTCAAAATAAACTTATTATTCTCTTTCTAAAAATCCCTGGCAGCAATTGCTCAAGTTCACTTCTCACAAACAGGATACTGTATAAGTCTATAAAGAACGTTTTCTTCTGATGTGTAACCATTCATCACCATGCTCCGTATGCTTAGCATGACTACATCCACAGTTTATTATCTGATTCTTGTTTCCTTCACCTCTTAAAAAAATCTTTTCACTTTGTCCTCTTTGTTGCCTACTTTTTTCCTATAGCAAACACTATATTTTCTCCAAATGTATTTCTTTTTCAGCCCCTCTTTAATTACTTAACTCTATTTCTCTCCTTTTACTAGCTTTTGGGGTTATTTTAGTATTTCTTCACTATCTCACCTTTCCAGTCCAACATCCTTACATCTCTCTGACTACTCTGCATAGATCTAATTCTTTCTTTCTTTCTTTCTTATATTTTGGGGGAGGGGAGATCACCAAACTGATTAGGGAACACGTACCCTTTTGCAGAGGTGAACTTGTGCTCCTAGTTACTGGGGCTATTTCCATAAATCCTAGCTAGCTGTGCCTGGTTGGCTTCTGCAGTTTTCACTTTTCCACCCCCAGCGCTGAGGTAGTTGTATCTACAGTTCTTCATGGGGAGAGGCTTTACTGTATGCCAGCACATCCCTGGCCATGCCAACACTGCTGCCCAAGAACCCAGCAGTCTCATCCCAGACTGGGGTGAAAGTGTAGGCCAGTGCAATCTCAAATTGATGTAATGGCATGGATATATCCTGGGGGACCTTTGAGGATCCTGCCTTCTCTCTTGGCATTCTTACTTCTCATAGGTGCCCCTCTTCTCTCTCTCTTCCACACCCACCTAAGTGCTATTTGCAGCCATCCCCAATTCTAAAAAGATTCACTCAGTAATCAAGTGGGACCACAAATATGAGTCACCATCTGTACCATTAGCTCCTGTTTGGCCAGCTCTCTTCCCTGCTGATCTCCCAACAAACCAGTCTGCTGGTGAGCAATACATCATTCTCATCTCAGCTGACACAGCACTCTGCTGGATTTGCTAGTTCATTTTCCATCCTTGTAGGATGGACTATAATATTCCTTCTTCAGCTCTGTCTCACAGAGTATTTCGTCTCACCTTGCACACCACATCCAGGGATATTGAATTGCTTGTACCACCAGTAACTACAAGTCTGCCAAGTTTTTGCTAAATTTTTGCAGAATCAATTAGGTTAGAAAAGACATGAAATAATTGAGTCCGACCCATGACCAAGCACCACCATATCAACCGAGTGCCATGTCCAGTCTGTCCTTAAACACTTCCAGGGATGGTGAACTCCATCACCTCCCTGAACTATTTAGTCATATATAATACTCCCTGGAGTATTAAGTAGGACTGGGCCCAACACAGATCCCTGGAGGGGACACCACTAGTAACTGGCCACCAACTGGATTCAGCACCATTCACCACTGCTCTCTGGGCCTGGCCATCCAGCCAGTTCTTAACCCAGTGAAGAGTGTACCTGTCCAAGCCATGGGCTGCCAGCTTTTCCAGGAGGATGCTGTAGGAGACAGTATCAAAGACCGCTACTCTGCTGCAATTTTGGCTTTTTATTCTTTGCCCTACCTTCACTGAGTAATGTGAACGAGCTTGCTGCATCTCTTTGTAAAATCTCTTTACCTTAATAATAAGTAGCAGCTATGCCTTTTCCTCACCCACGCTTTTGCTTTCAGGCTGAACACATCTCCGTTCTTCTAGTTCTCTGGAGGTTTTATATTCCAACACTTCTAAGCAAGCACTGATCATACCTACAGCTCTGCTCTGAATTTCCTCCAGTTTCTCAGCGAGAACCCTAGTCAGAAACTCTAGTCTGGCAGAAACACCAAAAAAATAACCTTTGACAAATTATGCTTATGGCATTTCAAATTTCAAATGGTGATTTTCAAATTACCTTTTCTGGGTGCTGTGCAGCTGCACAATAGAGACAAACCCAAGAGAGGTTTCTTTAGAAAAGACAATAAACAAAGAAAAGCTTAAGAGAGAAAATGAAGAGTGAATATAAAAGAGAGAAGAAAGACTCTCCAACTTATTATTTTCTTTGGCCTTTAGTATTTGGGGCAAAATGACAGACATGGATGGGGGGACCATAAGGGTAGGAGAGTCGGGAGCAAGAGGGAACCACTGGCAGAGCTTCTGGGTAAGTTTGCTTCCTTCACTAACACTAGGTATTATACAGACTTCGAGAATTAAACTGTAAAACTTTGAATCTTTCAGATATGAAAAAAACTATTCCACAGAAAGAGACACAGATTCACACTAGGCAGCTAATGCCTAGTGATGCTTAGTTTATGACCTTTGCCTCCTTCTAGGGTCAGTGGAGAGAACAGGTACTCTAAAAACTGCTCTCTGGGGCACCCCATCTCTTTCACAAGCAGACTCATGAAGACCAATCCCTTCTGACCTCTACCTAGAATTACCTAGTGGCGTTTCAGAATATATCCAACTATGGTGCTTCACTCCATAAATGCATCCCTGAAGTTAGTCATGTATGTGTACACTTCTGAAGAGATTATGTGCATTTGTGTTTTGCTGAAAGGTTATGAGAAGCTTGTGAACCTGTTACAAGACTCAAAGGGGAAATTGTGGCAATAGATTGGATCAGATGACCAGGAATGCCTTCTCAGCCTCATTAATCTGTGAATATGTTTAAAGTACATGTACAAAGGCTTTGTTGAATCTGTTTCAACATACTCCTTCAGTGACTATCTGCTAACCAAGATGATATTCAATAGTGAGAGAACAACTGGGAGCAAGAACCAGTTCCTGGATAATTTGGAAATACTCATGTCTGGAGTAGAGAAAAGTCTCCAGAGCATGCCCTAATTCTGCAGTTCTTCTACTAATTTGTATGCTGCAACTTCTCAAAGAATCTTGTCTTTTCAGGAAGCACAAATTTTATGTTCTTATCTCCATTTGTACTGGAGAAATTTTGACCTTGTTTAAATATTTCAGCACCTAAGGTCTGAGTGACTGAGGGTGAGACTGTTCTTCTCTGCTTTGTTGAATACTACAAGTTTTCTCTGCAGACTAACCTCTGGACAAGGTATTTAATAAAACTATTTTCTTTGCCTGAAAACTATCATACCAAAAGTCAAGGATCACACAAACAAAGGAATAAAAGCTTGCAAGTGAAGACCAGCAACTCTTCCTTCCAGGAAAATAAGTTTTGTTTACATCACATGATAGAGATGAAACCATGCCATATCCCCAGTATACTCCCAGTTAGCTGTAAAGCACAAAGCAGAAGCATTTCCAGCCAAGACCTATTTAGTCCATGTTTATTGCCTCTTTTCCATGTTTAGACTTCTGAGAAAGTGTTTAGATGGGACTTGAAGAAAACAGATATCCAGATTTTCCCTCCTCATTCCCATTCTCTCTCTCCTTTGCCCACAAACTAGGTGCAAAGACAGACAACTGAGCAAAGGACCTTCCTGTTCAGGCTCTGGCACCTCGGTATATCAGTAGGAACTGGTTTTGTTCCCAATCTCTGACCAATCCCAAATTTCAAATCTGAGGCTGCATTACCCAAACCCAATAATCCAGCTGCCCTTTGAAAATGTTCCCATTTGTGCTATCTATACAAACAAGTTAATTTTCTCCAGAGCCCTAAGTTTATTTTAAAGGAGTAGTGCTACAAGTCCATTTAGCACAGCTGCGATGGACCGAGTCCAGTGGGAGCATCTGAGGAGAAGAGGAGTGTTTCTGTAGAAAAGGAGGCCTCATCAGCTACTGTCAAGAAGAAATCAACAGGGTAAAAAGGGCCTTGCCTTCTCTTGAGCCGAGGAGAAAAAAGTAAGTCATAAATGCCCCCTAAATGAAAGAAAAAGATTGCTGAAGATGTTACAGATGTTGCCTTTGGCATGTGGAAGTCATGACAACGTGTCTCAGCATCCCACAACAGATAGGGAAGACTCCTCGTAGAATTGGCTTTTAGAGACTGACATGGCCTAATCAAACACATAAAAGTTGTTTCCTCTGTCTGGGCACCAGAGTTGCCAGTGTCCTGAGCCTGTCCTCAGCCTCCTATGTCTCCCCATTCACCTGTAACA
Organism: Rhagologus leucostigma; assembly: GCA_013397725.1. Taxonomy (NCBI): domain Eukaryota; kingdom Metazoa; phylum Chordata; class Aves; order Passeriformes; genus Rhagologus; species Rhagologus leucostigma. Next base: position 78,012 of record VZTD01003142.1, on the reverse strand, counting down.
GACTGACCATTGAATTAGCTCTCATCATGCAGTTAACCAAATTACACAGAGGGAGGACACTCCACAAAGATATCTCAGGAGAGCAGTATAGGGCCTCCCCTCCACAGGGACATGGAATGACACTCTCAGGTTCCCCTGTCATAAGGAACAAATCACTGTCAATGCAACATGACCCAGTGCCTACTGAGCTGTGTGTCAGCCTCTGCATGTCTCCAGGGAGCACTATCCCAATCAGTGCAGCAGGAAGTCAATGCAGGCTCTAACAGCACCACTTCCTGCATCTCAGCTTGGGCTTCCCTGGGCAGATTTGTAGTGAACAGGCTTCCTCTTTGGGTTGTCATCCTCAGGATAACATGGTGCTGATGTACCTGAAGAACACGGAGCCCCAGCGGGAGGTTTACCACAGAGCACCAGCATTAGACGGGGCACAGCACTCTGGGGCTTTGTCTAGCAAAATTAAGATGTAGGTATAAGTATGAAGTGTCACCAAAACTGGTTCCATTGCTCAAAACGATTCTATTGTTGTAAGCATATTTGTATTCAGTCTGGCAGGCAACTGTTGAGTCAGTGAGGTACACACCTGGTTGCTGAGGCTGTTATCGATGTTTGCAAATAATGAGGCACAATTTAAGAGGATCTATAGGGTGAAACAGGTCATGCACGGACCCAAAATTCACATATTCATTTTGGGTGGGTTTGTTTCACACCAGCTCTTGTTTGGTCTCACAGATAAAAGCTCACCAGTGAACAACAAAAGCAGTTCTGACCTGAACTAAATCTGTAACATGGATGCACGCTTTGGTCGCTTGCCATGACAGAACTCAGCTGTACCACACTCATTAACCAGTTCAGAAGAAGATTTGGCAGACAAGAGGCTTTTCACAGGAATCACAGCAGGCCAGAAAAGTCTCAGATACCATATCCCTGTTACTACACAGAACTCCTCCCAGAACAAGGCTTTCTATGGAACACTGCAGTCGTTTCCCACAACTGTACCCAAGGGAAGGGCAACTTCCCATTCAAGAGCACCTGATCTTCACCACCAATCTTCTCATTCCCCCCCCTACAAGCCAGCTCACCTCCTCTTCTCCCAGTACCAGATCCAAAAGGCAACTCTTCACACATCGCAACTTGAGCCAGCTAGAAAAAGAAAACCTAACCGCTGCCAAGTTTAATCCCACACAGTCCCAGCCAGTTTCTCACGTTCTTCTGCATTCACCTTGTAAGAGGCATTTTCCTCTCTTCTTAGCAGTCAGGATTTCAGGAGTGAGGAGAACTCTGAATACTGAACTACCCTTTAAAACAGAAGTGCTAAAGTGTGAATCTTGTGACAAAGGCATTGTTTTGACTTGGCTATAAATCAAAGTTCCTGAATCACTAGCTTTTATTCACCCTACTTGCTTCAGGATTTGCTGTGACAAGAGTGGTGAATTCAACAAAGAAGAAAAAAATTCTGACATATTAAGTGTTGTTTTCAGATCAGTGCATAGAGCAACGGACTGAAAAGGTGTGTGGGGAGGGGTTGTTCGTTTCCCTTGAAGAATTACTTTCTGCTTGTAGGAAAGTGGCCAGCTGGGAAAAGGAAAGAGAAGGAAATATTTTATATGAGCTCACAAATAAGTACTCCAAGTTCTGAGAGCATCTCTTCATTTTTGAAGGAATATCTGGATTTTACTGGAAAATTAGAAAGATCAAGGAAAAAAAATCTTACGTTATCTCAAAGCTAAAGAAAAGTACTTCAACATCACTATTATCTTTCTTTTGCTAAACCAAACACTGAGCTTGAATAATAGATTACAGGACTTTGTGTATGAGACAGAAGCAAAGAGAGAGATGTGAACATGAGCTTTAATGTGTATTTCAAATTTTACTTTGAATTATGTTAAAACAAGATGGCAATTTAATTATAAGACATGGCTTACGTCCAGCTATACTTTCCATCTAAGAAACTAATTTTTAAGGCAACTCCAGTTATATTTTTTTAATCAAACTTATCATGAGAAGATAGAATCAGAATCAAAAATACCACACTTTCCTAAAATCTTGTACCCAAATATGTGTGCATGTAAACATATGAATGTTATGCTAGCTAGGTTTGTTTCTCAATTTACTACAGAGAGAAGTGTCCATGAGCGATGACATCTCTTTCAAAATGAATCTTTCCATCACATTTGGACTGTATTAGTACGAAATAATGTGTCAAGAAAATAAAAACTGTTGTAGGACAAAGACAGTGGGAAAGAGGACAGGACTTCCCAGACTGAATGTGAGCAGGTGGGAAGAGAAAAGAAGGAAGAACCTCCTGCAAAGACAAGTATGAGCAGGAATATCAGATGCTGATCGGTGAGGATGGGAAATTGCAGGGCAGAGTTGAGCTTCTGAGACAAAATGCAAAGGAAATGGAGAAATAAAGTGCTCCCACTATTACACCTACACAAAAGAGCTAGAAAATCTCCCAGGGAGGACTTGAGCAGTGAAAATGCAGGGAACTGGGAAGGGTAAGAGACAGAAGAAGATGAGGCACAAGTTCATTGCTATTTTACACAGTTTACTGCTCATCTTGCAACAGGCACAACCAATCCCCACATTGCTGTGTATCAACCATTCTTCCATCAGGATAACACCAATCATCTGCAGCTATCCAATATGTTTACACAGAGTCTAAGCCATATGTTCCAATGGCCTATGTGCCAAAAATCAGAGCAACTTCCTATCAAAGTCCTGCTGAAATCCTCTGAGTGAAAGCCAGACTGCCATACTTGGTGTGATACCATAGCAACTCAGAGTCCTCATCACGACTTAACTCTGAAGGTCCTTGAAAGAGTCTCGCAAAGCACAACAAGTACGTGCGGCCTCATCAGCGTGGGAGATGCAGGGACACAAACAAGTGTAAATACTCGTCTGAACAACAGAACACAGGGGAAGGGACATAGAGAAGAGACCCTTGCATTCAAAAGTGGAGGCTGAAAATTAAGCAGGGAAATTCACCACTGCACTGGTCAAAATTGATCAGTTTTTCAGTTTTTGCATACGAACCCTTGAGCCTCAAGCTGTCTTTGCAAGCACTAACACCCCTGTACACAAATGGATGACTTTCCAAATGCCAGACTCCGCTAGATGATGTGTTTTCCCTTCTGGGAACTTCAGGTCTTTAAAATAAATCATGAGGTCATTGAATGAAACTAAGGGAAATTTTTGGTATTTGTTAATCATACAGTTACTTCTTAAAGTGTCTTTCAGTTATATCATTGTAATTGATTTTATGAAATCGCAGAGAAAGTTTGCTGCAGGTTTTCCTTGATCTCAGGAAAAGAAAGGAAAGGAAAAGCAGTGGAAGAAATGTCATTCCTGTAATTTTCACAGGAAACAGAGAAACAATGAGTCCAGGAGGGTGCTTGAGCGAATGAGCACACTCAATAGCTGAATGAATGACCTGTCTGTTTTCATGAGCTCTTCGTCTTTAGTCTCCAAGAAGCAAGCTATTCAAACTGATTACCACTTGAATTACTTGGGTATCAGTGTTCAGGTGCTGTAGGGTGTGCAGACAGAGAGGCATGCATGCTTTGAGACCATGTCTATTCTGCCTGAAGGCAGTGATTCACACGTATGACAGAACTCTTGAGTACACAGAAAGCATGAAGCAGCAGATTTTTCTTCTGAAAATTCAGTCATAAAATTTATGTGAGTCTTCAAATGCTGTAACATCTGAATCACAGTTTTCCTTATGTGATTGCTATCAAATCATGATGTTATCATTTGCCTAAATATTTTTAATAAAGATTTCCTTCTCCTGGAGACACATAATTGTGAAAGAAAACAATTAAAGAAGTTAATTAACTTCTTCTATTAAATAGCTTCTAAAGCTTCTTCTTTTTTTTTTTTTTTGGTAGAGAAGCAGTTGAAAAGGTTAGCTCAATAAAGCCCAAATCCTCAAATACCAACAGTCATAGACAAAAGTATTAAAGGACTATTTTGAAGTCAGTCTCATGATTTGTAAACAGTTGAGAATACCAACACCAGAACAATCTTCTTGCCTGGTTAGCATACTAGAATGATTAAATATTTTAGCCAGATTAAATAGTTTCAAGTGCAACATAAATATTAAGACATTAGTTAACTACTGCTGCTTTCTTATAGAAAATAGTTACTCAATACACAGCAAGTGCAAACAGTGCTTCTCAGCACAAACTCAAACCCTTAACTTCCACTCTGTATCAAAAATATTAATGCTGTTTTGAGAAATGCTTGAAACTATCAAGTAATCTAATACCACATTTTCCTTGTGTGTTCTCTTCTTTCCCTTCATTATTAGGTATCAAACCTGCTCGAACAATGGGCTGGTGGCTGGTTTCCAGAGCCAGTATTTTCCATCGGTGCTGGACCGTGAATGGCAATTTTACTGCTGCCGCTATAGCCGGAGATGCCCATATTCCTGCTGGTGAGTTCAAGCAGACACCAAACCTGTGAGCCTTTTTATCCAGCAGTTCCTATGAATCTCCTTGGCTGCTTGACCTGTCAGAAACCTTGTCTGAAAAAGAGTTAACTGTGCTTTAGGGAGCTAAGCATGTTATTTCCAGTCTGCAACAGGATTCTTAAGAATCGGCGGCTAAGGGGAGAAAATAAGGGCGCAGTTACACTGAACAGCACAACGCAGTAGGTGGCCTTCAGTGAACAGGTCTGGGGATCAGCATCAGCCTAGCTGTGCTGGAAACCATGACAGAAGTCTCCAAAGTGGAATGACATTTTCCCACTATAAATCTAGCACATTTACAGGAGTAGGAGCATCTCTGTGCTACGCGTTTGTGCTGCAATGACTTACAGGAGTGAACTTATACGGGTTACCTCAGAAAAAATATTAGTAGTGCATACAACTATCTTCCTCTCTCAACACTGTTTAAAGATCAAAGTCGAAATGAGCTACTGATCATAAACCCAAAAGAAAAAGGTGGTCTCATCTTAACAGAGTACCACAACTGGTGCTGGCAACTTCTCAGAGACTGTGGAAAAATGAGCTATGCATCCCAAACTTCCTGGTTTCTCTGAAACACACCACAGGTGTGGTTTCTCTAAATTAAAACCGAAGACAGGAGCAGACTGTGTAGAGGAAGCTCATATTGCTCTTGTCCATTCTGTCTAAGAGAACTCATGATTTTTGCTGCAGGGTTACACTCAGGTTAAATTCAGCTATTCTCAGGGATACAAAAAATAACCCGCCTGCAGGTAAAAAAAAAAAAAAAAAGAAAAGAAAACAAAAGAAAAGAAAGTAGGGGGAGAAAAAAGCAAATCTGTGCTCGAATCTCTTTCCACACCTCAGCTTTGAAGTAAGCTTCCCACTGAGACGAATACAAACTGTTTATGTGCCTGTTGGTCTTACTTGGCTGGCTGGCTACTGGCCAAACAAAACAGCACTGCCTTGCTTTTCATCCTTCAGTCTCATTGCAGCCAGGAGGAAAAGAAATGTTTTTATTATTATTATTTTTAAAGTCTTTATATTACAGGAACTCTGTAACAAAGTCTTTGAACATTCTTCTGAACATTTCTCTGCCTCCTTTCTAGCCGACATTGCCCACGGATGTTCTCTGCCTGGGGGTTTATTTACATACCTGCCCAGGCTCTTCCCTCTAAGGGAAACTCACTCAGACTTTTAAGCAGTTCTTCCAATCTCTTGTACCCCTCTAATATTGCATACATTTTCAGAGAGAGAACAGAAATCTCTGACTTTTTTTGTTATTGTTGACAGTTCTGCTTCCCTTAGACGTTGTCTTGACAACTGGGAACAGCTTTGTCTCTGCTTTGCAAATTGGCATTCAGAGTAAGGCAAATCCTAATGTAAATGTTTGGGGTTACTGAAGCCTTTAGTTTTCATCTCAGCTGCACGCAGGCTCCTATACTGCCCTTATACTTCCAACAGTGACAACACTCCGTTTTTATGCTTGGGAAAGAAAGCCTTATGCAGTTCACCTGCAGTTCCATGCAGAAAAGGGCACCATTTCAAAGGCAGGTGAAGTGTTTTTCCCTCTAAGCAGGGTAGAAATCCCATGTACTCACATTCTTCTGGGAGGGGAGAGCTGTAAAACTAGTGGGAAGCCGTGTCACCTGGCTTATGAAAAGCTTCTGGTGCATAGTTTGTAATGACGGGTTCATTAAAAAACCATTCTGCCGTTAGAGTTAGCAAGGTAAGCTCTTTCCACGTACAGTTATCCAAATTAGGATGTTATGGCCTGGATGGACAGACAACTAGATGGGCTAAAATATGGTGGTTTAACAGGCTCAGAGGCCAGGGGTTAAAGGGTGATACTCTGCCTAGGTCCCTGTCCTGCTTAATATCTCTATCAGTGACCTTGAGGAGGCAACAGAGCACGTGCTGGCCAAGATTGCATATGACACCAAACTGGGGGGTGCAGCTGACATGCTTGAGGGCAGGAGTGCTGCTCAGTGGGATGTAAAGAAAACTGCTTCTTCTATGAGGACAGATTGCTCATTAAGGCTCCTTGGAGGCTTTCAAGACTAAACTGAATAAAGGCCGAGAAGCCTGGTCTGACCTTGTGGTTGACCCTGCTTGGAGCAGAGAGCTGTAGCAGAGACTTTTTGACGTCCCTTTCTGCCACAGTTATCCTGGGGTCCCACACAGGAGGACTTTTTTACTGGAGGACCCACAACCTGCAGATAAAGTCTCCCCTCCAAAACAGTGGTCTCTTTTCTATCATCTGCTGGGAATGGTTTGTTTTCTGGTTTGCTCCCTTTACCCTGCCTAGACAGTGCACTAGCACTCTGGGAGAGTACTGGTTGTTATGCTAACCTGTAACCAACATGAACTTCACTGGGGTAGTGTGAAACCCCTTTGGACTAACTTTTACTCGTGAAGTCACAGGTGTGACCTGTCTGAATTGTTAAACTTCAGTGTACAGAAATCAAACTTCCCATCCTCTAAGATCAGGAGATCTCACAACCTAACTTCCATTGGCATTTCCAAGTTATTGTCACAAGACCTTGTTCACGCATCACACTTCTGGTCTGTATCTTGCACTCTGGTTCAGATGCATTTGACAGAGAGAATATGTTTTCCAAACAAACTGCGAAGTAGTTCTGAGCTACCATGGGTAAGACCTCACACAGTATATGCCTGTAAGACACAACAAAAATGTGTATGTATAGAGTAGCATTATTTATTGCAATTTCTGCCCCAAACTATAGCAGTATTTGTTCTGTTCCAAAAACTAGTTGTCAATAAAGTAACCGTGGAGAAATGGCAATCAACATGCTGCTGACTCCTATGTTCTGGTTGAAGCAGCTTATTTTCATGCAAAGGCTTCTGTTAGTATATGCCTACGTGGAAAAGTAATACAAGGAAAGTACGCAATGACGGTTGTACCTTGTGGATCATGCATTACACAGGAAAATCCATATTCAAAGAAAATCCACACTGCAGAATTTCTCAGCAGCCTTGAATTTTAATGTGCAATGTATCCTTAAATATGAAACCAGATATGGGCAGAAATACATTTTTAAGAAAACTGACAGTATTGAAGTGTTTCTTTGTTTCAAATTAGCTCTCTCCTTGGGTATTTGATTCCTTCCTCTTCCTCCATACATCTCTGGCAACTATAAAAGCAGTAACACAGCTGATCCTTACGTATGGTTTCTCTTGGCTCTTCTGCTTCAGGACTACATTCCTCCTGAAGTGAGATGACCCTACAATGACTAAAGACAGGTTTTTCTTACGTGTATGAGCCATGCAACTGATTTGTTAGAATTTGCCCTGATTTTTACACCTAGAACATTCTTCTGTCTTTTGAGAACTGCTAGTATTTATTGGAATACTAATTTATAACACCATCATGCTGACTGAAACCAACACTTTGCTTTCACTTTGCGTAATAGAATGATTGAAGTCAAATATATATAGAAGGACTTTATTTGGTAGCATTTATACCCTTACTCTTTGAACCCAGTAGTTCTGTTTCACAGATCATCTTCACACCATTAATTCCCAGTTTACCTCTGCAGTAAACTCATATTGAAAATAAGTCTACTAATCTTTTCCAGTCTCATCGTTTTGCACTTGCTTTGTAAATTTTTTTACAAGTACTTAGTTTCCTTCTTCGTCATGCCAAGACTTGTCATGGATTCTGCACATTTTTAACATACTGAAAATAATTAACATTCCTCACAGGAGGCAGAAAAGCTCTCTTTACCTGTCTAGGGAATGTTACCACAGCAAAATAAACTGTGTGCTGATTTGCACCATAAAGGAAGCAAATCTATCACAGATGCAGAGACAGTGTCACTAAGTGGTCCCATTAGAGCTCAGATTTTTATCCTTGCTGGGAAATGAAAGCTTGACTCCCTACTCTCAAAAACAAACACATGTCACAGAGCAGCCCAAAGTCCACACAGACTGTTTATGACTGTTTCCCTTCTCCAAACAACGAGCAGTCCAAATGCCAGAAGGTCTGTCTGGAGCTGTGGCTGCTCTCTGTCATAGTGACACTGTCCAGGCTACAATTACATTTTCCAAGAGTTATGAAGCTTAAAGCACTTATTTGTTTTCTTGACTCAACCTGCCACACAAGACATATTGAAAATGATGTGATCCTATGCAGGTTTCTCAAAGATAACCAGTAGCAGAGATACAAATCCAAGAGGTGAACTCAGAATAGATGTCATGGAAACATGTAGTTCTGGACAACCCAATTCCCCTCCCCTCTTTTTCTACTTTTTAAAAGGTATTTAATTGTTTGGGGGTTTTTGATTTTTTTTTTAATATTACCCATCAAATACAACCTTACAGTTCAATCTGCAGGACCATCTTCTAGACATATTTTAGGAGAAACACATTTGCTCTGACACTGGAAATCTGGCCAAGTTATTTTGGACATATCTTTCTTGAGGAACAGGCACAAGTTGCCCTGAGCTCTCTGCTGCTGCTTGTACCTGCATTGCACAAGCTCATGCAGGCCTTGAAGAACTGTGCTCCTGCTGTGCTGGCCTCGAGGCTCCTCAGCGCCAGGAGGGCTTGTGACTTCCAGTGCAACACAGTGAGAACATAGGAGCAGTGATGTGTCTGTGTGAATCTATGGGCTCAGAGGCTGGAGCCTGAACTCAATCCCAAAACACATTACATGGCCACACGAGAGGACTTCTCGTCTCTAGCAGAGCTCTAGGACATCTCTAGTTCTCTAGCAGCCCAGCAATCTGGGATCTATACTCAGAGCATTCGCCGGAATTTCTGTAGACAGTTTACTAAGACCTTCTTTGGCTTTTCAGCACAGTACGCGTTTTTTAAAGCAGACGACCTTTTTCTTCCAGCTGGAGGAAAAGTTGAAATTGATTAAAGAGGCGTACAATTCCCATGTTCACTGAACGTAACTTGCAGGCTTGTGGCTCTTGAAAAAAATTTCTCCTTTAGGGAAGACATACTCTTGAAGCACTTGTAAACAACATCTGAAAGTAAGGCCATTCAGGGGACACTCCTTGTCCTCAAAGGTCAGAAAGTTAATGTCAAAGCTTATGTTCTCCTCTTGAAATGGAACAGCTCTTTCTTTTGGCTGTGGCATTGTTAGAGAAAGAGTTCAGCGGCAAAGAGGAAAATGAAGGTTAAAGAGGAGCCATTCACCTTGCTAGCACTGTAGTTGCACAAGAAGTGAACAGTGTCAGATATTCCAAAGCCATGTACTTACTATCAGGGAATAAGTGTATTCAACAACTGGAGCCAGAAACTGTGAGTTCTACCCCTGACTATCTCTGACGTTTTAAAAGACTCATTTCTTTTGTCTGCTTGGTATCTGAAAGCAAGGCATACCCACAGTACCCATTTATTTCTTTAATTAGCAGGCTGTACATATTAAGGCCATTGGTGTGACTTGATCTTCTTATGGGTAAATAATAGACTCATGACAACTGTTTCTGAAGTCAATTGTTAAGAGTGCCACGGATCACTGTAGATTAGTACAAAATATTCTTCTCAGTGCTAAATGAGTAACTCTGTGTTTTCTATTAATCTCTACCATAGCAATTCTTCACCATGGAAAATAAACATCACAGCTATTTTCAGATTAAAATAAAAACAGCAATAACTCTGGTAAAGATTTAATGCCTTTTTTTCAATATCTATCCTACCCTGAGCAAGATTTATAGGATTATAGTGAAATACATTAGAAAAACATGTGGATGGTTGGAGCAATGCAAACCACTAAAAAGATAAATTATTCCACATCAACTCTATTCTAGCTAAAAATGCCATTATGAAAATACCTTTTTCTGTCACCTTTTCCTGGTGTCTCACACACAGGCCAAACTACTTACACCCCTTATCACAAGATTTTCTTTCCCAGTCTTTAACACAGAATTACCTTCTTTCTCCTCTCTCAACAATGCCACTACTGCTTCAAGTCTCTTGTGCCCAAATATCATATACTCGATACTATCCAAAGTAGATTTGAAAAGCTGAACCAGAGTTCCTGTTTTCTGTATTTTCTTGCAAACAGATCATACAGATTGAAAAGACTACAACTTGTTAAAGGTCTCACATTACTCTTTTCTCCCCTACAAGTCCTTCCCCAAACTTAACACCTGTGTGTGTACCTGGGTTTAACAAGCAAATCCACTAAACGCACCCTGCTAGCCCCTTCCCCTCGGTGTTTTTTTGGCACCAAATTACTCAGTGCCTAGAGCCCACAATCGGTATAACACATGCCTTCTCATAGCTGCTTTGCAAGCCTCTTTCCTAGGGCCTCCTGTCACATACCCCCTCAGGCAGCACAGGCACCCCAGCTTGGCCATGCAGGTCTTGTAATATCTCAAACAGCAGCAGCAACTTTGAGCACTTGGCAATTCCCAAGCTTCTCGCTGCTCCCCTTGCCCAACTCACTTTGCTGTGAGTTCAGTGTCAGAAGTGCTTACCAGGCACTGTGAAGGTTACTGTGCATGGCTTACTGTGCATGGCTTTTCCCAAATGAGAAGCCCATGGGCAGGCAAACCCTCACTAACTAGGGCAAAAAGCGTCTCTCACTTGTTTCGTGATTCCTCTCAGGTACAAACCATACATTGCCACACATGGCTTACAAATGCTACCATGTTTATAAACAAATGATGCGTCTGTAGGCTGTGGTAGGTGGCTCACAAGTTGATATGCACTTTTTATGCATCAGTGAGTAAAACATTTAACGTTTTCAGTTAAGTACTTGATAATATCGGTACAGACCAAGCTACAAAAAGTCCTGAGGGAACCGCTGTCCTGTGCCAGGCAGACCACTTTGGAAAGACCCTCAGTGACTGTCTTAAATGACCTCTCTCCCCTTCATGATGAGAAAACCACATATTGACTATCCTTATGCATGAAACACTAGAGCATCTCTAAGTGCAGACACATTTTTTGTGAATTATCCTCAGGATTCAAAAAATGGAGATAAGAGAAAAGGAATGGGACACACCACAGAGCCCTGCTCTGTGCATGGACATGTTGCATTTCCTTCTAAAGAACACAGTGCAAGCCAGACAACCTTGAAATGCACGGGCTTAGGGGAACAGTTTCAGAAGTGAGTACAGCAATCATCAAAGAGAAATGAATTAGACAGACCACACAGACTCATGTGAACTTGAACACTGCTGTCATAGCACTATTTATAATTTTTCTCTCCAGAACAAAAGGAGTCAGTAGGCATCTGTCTATGTAACAAGATACACTTCAGAGCAGCTCAAGTCCCCAAATAATTTACTTTCAGTAATTGTATATATTTGCTTTTTGAACATTTCTTAGCGGAGGAGCCTTAAGAGGCTGCATGGTAATGTGGAGAAGTTAGTAGAGAGGGAGGGAAAGATGACAGCAGTCAAAAAGAAAAGAGAGGGAAGCTAAATGAAAACTCCCACTGCACTTCAGAATAACACAGCATGCTTCTGCAAAAGGTCTGTGAGACCACAGCAATTCAGAAGCTTTTCATCAGATTTACTTTTCAACTGAGAGGCCCATGAAAGAAGTTCAAAGAACTGACTCTCAGTTCTGTTTCTGAGTAGAGCAAAGAGCAGCTTTTTAACCTTGTGTTGTGCACAGTCTCATCTGCCCAGCACATACTGCTGGTCAAGATTACAGAACATTTTCCTTGCTGAGTGCCAAACAGATGTTATGAAACAAATTTGGTAGAACATATAAAAACACGTCTTAGTGTTTTTTCATAATAATAGCTAAACAAAGTGTCAAAACCTGGAGTTAATGGGAGAATGCAAATTGAATCCTGGTCCATAGCTGGTCTTCATACCACATTTTTAAAACCTTCAGTGACCCTGGATTTTCTGAAGATGCACTATCAGACACTGAGGCTCCAAATTAATAAACTAAATATGGAGACTCTTCTCTGCTGAGGGAGCAGTGTACATGGTTTCTTCTCTCTCTCCTAGTCTGCAGCAGCTGTCTGCATGACCTGTGAAATACTGCTGTTATTTCTCACCAGTGGCAGAGCACTGTGAGGGCTTTGCAAATCCATGTGTCCTTGGTCAGAACTCTGACAACAGACACTGTGACCAGGCCTGATCTCCTGCTTCCCAAACACACTCTGGGATGGGTGTCCTTGTATGGTAACTCGGAATCTGTGTGATGATTGTCATGGCCAAAGGACAGGAAGCATGATACATTCAGATAGAATAAGATATATTCAAAGAAGTTGACTGATTAGACTTGAGGCTCTTATAAGGCCATGCTTGAATGTCACATGCAGACCCATTTTTCATTTGTCAAGGAATAATGATTTGTTAGGAATGATGTTCCAACTGAACAATGTTCTTTCAAAAGCTGAATATGACCTGGAAAGCAACCTGATAGTCCAGAGTACCTCAGTTTTCAGGTAAACTTTCAGCTTCTGAGTTCTCCAACAGTTACAGGTTTGGGCACCCAAAGCATCTCATTATAAAAACTCCAACCCATCCCAATAACTATATTCCTAGTGAGTAAAATATTTAAGCCTGTGCTTAAACTCCACCGATTTAACAAAATGTAAACATGCACGAGTGCTGGCTGGAATGTGTGCTTGGATCACCTTCAAGAGGCGTTCAAGTACTGCTGCTGGGCTGGATTAAGTCAGGAAAAGGTTGTCAGGATTTCTGTAAAGGTATCTTAACCCTGTTAGTCTCAACAGGAGTTGAGCTGTTTATTTCCAAAGGGACAGCATCTCCCTTACAGGGAACCTGATTCCTCCCTTTGCCATTTCAGAGAGTAGCTGACACAACTCCACTAGGAGCTCCCATGTAAAATGGTGTGATACAAGGAGTGCCAGGTTTCCATCCAGGCTTCAGATATAATGTTGGCAGAAACTACTGGTCAAGCTTCCAGCCCCTTCCTGAATCTGCTCATTATCTGTAAAATGAATTACAGTATTACTTGCCTATTTCCCAAGGAAGCAGCAATCATAATTTGATTAATAATTGAAGAAGCACTTTGAGCTTCTCAGATAAAATACACTGCACAAATATTGTCCAGGCCCATATGTTTACATTATAAATTAGGCAGAAAGAGGAAACAACAAAGAGAAATGGATTAATTGTTACACTTACTTAATACAATTCATAAATGGATAAATGCTTGGAGTTGTTTGACTTGGCAACATTTACTGCAGTCTACAGCCGCAAACCAAAGAGACTCACAAGAGGCTGGAGCAAATCCCTTCAATAAAGACATAAGTAGTAGACAAGCTTTACATTCTTGTTCAGATTGCTTTTATCACAGAGCTGCAGATGTATAGACATATATTCCAATACTCCAGTTTGCTCTTAACTGTTCTAAAGTTGCTGAATTTTATTCAAACAGCTACTTGAATTAGATGCATAGAGGAGAAAGGCAGTCTCATGAGACTGCATCTTGCGGTGCTGTTAAGAAACAAGAACATTCAAAGAAGCAAGGAAAATCTACTGATTGAGCTGTATTCATTCAACTGGACTCTTCTATAAGATGGTGAATTACATTATCTTCTTTTTCCTCAATGCAAAGGTTAACAACAGAATATCCAGGACACTATGGAGAAGATATGGACATGATGATGTACACTTATGACTATTACATCCGTGGGGCAACCACAACTTTCTCTGCTGTGCACAGGTTTGCTTTTCATCTGTTTCATTAGAAATTAAAAAAAAAAATGCTGTCTTTTCTATTTCCCCCCAACAGTGCACGGCTACACACCATCTGCTGTGGTACTCAGCATCCCACTAGTACTTCTGAGGACCAAAGTACACAGCACATATGATTCATTGTCCAGGGTGGTGTATCAGGAGCAGGGCATGCTAATGGAGATCATTTGTCAGGTCCATCTGAGCAGTGAAAAATACAGCAGTGACAGGTTGGGCTGAATCTGACCTTCACAAAAAGCAACAGATCTTCAGTATATTTTTTCACCTGCCTCTAGTTGGAGCATATTTCATTGAGCTCACTAAAAACACTCTGTGCCTTCAGGGAATGAGGGACCTATTTTGGTCCACTTTTCTTTGTAGAAAAGCAGGGAATCGGCCAGCATGCAAAGTTAAGACCATACAAACTGCAATGTGAACATTGTAAACTGCCCAATCCATTCCAACACAATTCTAACCATTCAAGCCGCACCAGGAATGCAGGCAATGCAGCGCACCTTGATCCCTTTCCAGAAAATGAGTTAACTACATTTTCTTGATCAGTCCTGGTTATTTCTTGGGATTTGCTAGTCCTCTTGGGAGAGTCCCTATGGCTAGTGAAGTCGTACTCATGCAAATGGATTCACAATTTTTCTGCTCAGTTAAAAAGGAGTGTTTCTCCCTTTTTATTATGCACAACTGCAAAGTTTTAAAATTTGGATTTAACGTAAACCCCACACTGTTGTCTGCCTAGGGCTACAGAGATCCTAACAGGGCAGGTTTAAGAAAAGTGTAAGCAGTCAGTGAAACCTGATTGTGGGAGAGGGATCTTGATTCTTTCAAGCTGACCTCTAATACATCAATTGTGAGCTATTTCTTTGCTGATGTCTTTTATCAGGCACCTCAGTCCAGTATATTAAAGCGTTTGTTCTCAAGCACAGCACAGACAGCAAGGCAAGGTGTGCTGCACTGCTCTGCCAAGACTGGCTACATGAGAAGGAGGAGAGAAGAGAGAAGTGGGAGTTTAAAGACACCAATATTTCAAGCTGTCTCTAGCAACACTCAAAGCAGCCAAAATGCTTTTGTCACTGTAATGCTCTCAGCTTGCCAAAGTTCACTATAGGGATCCCCCAACCAAAATGCTACCTAAAATAAGTAGGCTTTTCCAGAAATGACAGCACACTGTAAGACTGCTGCAGGTCCATAACTGTAATATCCTGGCTAAAATACATTATCCTGTTTATTACCAAATGGAAGCCATGTCTGCAAATTCTTCCTACAAGTGGAAGAATAACTTTCACAGTTACTTGACCCAAAGGTATCTGTTTATCGCTTTAGATAAAGAATTTACAAGGTCATAAGGGACAGCCCTATTCTGGGCTTTTCCTCTTAAATATTCCCCAGTGCTATCCTTAATCCTTGTTCATCATGGTTGCGGCAGAGACTACGGGAAATAATGCAGACAGTGCATTCCCCTGCAGCTGGAATCCAGACTCCATCGGATGTGGACCAGGGTAAAGTCTGGAATCACAAGGACAAGCCTGGAAAACAAAGCAGCTGAGGTAGCCTATGCCTCTAGGCAGATTTCTATCTCTGACTGCTGAAGGCAGCCTTCAGAACAAGGTGGCAGTAGGGGGGCTGGCCAGGAGCAGAGGCAGCATCAAGGGAACGCACATCGAGAGTACAGGTCCTCACAGGACCACAGTGCCTCGAAGAGGAAGAAGCCACCCGCACACCTTTGTCCTACCACTGCTCTGGTGGCAGACATAAACGTGCAATAGTAGCAGGTTGAAACTACAAAGAAAAAATTTTATTAGTTACAAACTAGAAAAGTTTTCTGTGCCAAAGAACTTTCTGGCCCTCAGCTTCCAGAACGACTAGAACCAATTTGTGTTGCCAAGTGAATGAAGTGAAAAAAAATTCTTGCTACATCACTTCAGAATTCAGATTTAGGCTGTAACACTCCTCCTGAGCAGTATGATCACAAGAGTCAGCAAAATTTGCCATGCTTAATGGTTCTTTGCAGCTCATGAGGCAGAATAGGAGCAGAAAAAGGTCTTCTGAGTCTCAGCCTGCCAGGGGAGTGCACATGTTCCACATGTCTATGTGAACATTTTCTAATTGCTCTTCATTTTCAAGCACATTAAACTTGTGTCCATACTATTTAGTTCATGATGGACAATGTTCTTGAGCTAACAAGAGGCAAAAAAAAAGCCTCTGAAGGTATTTCAGTTTAAGCTTTCCCAATCACTTCAAACAGGTAGGTATTTTTAGACTTTTTCAATAAACTTAGAGAAACCATATATTTCCTTCCTACTCCCTAACACACTGTATCACTGAGGTCACTGTTGATACAAAGATATTTGAGACAGCATGTGATGCTTGTGGCAAAGGATGTAGAAAGTTTAGAACTATGTTATCCCCACCAACACTTCTGTAATCACTCTGAGTTTCCATGCCTGTGTATCAGAATGAATGAAAGAATTACTGTTGATCATCAAAGGTTTTAACTGCTCGTTTGTGGAGAACAAACTTTAGAAGTGGTTAATATTTACATTTTCCAGTTGCATTTTAAACAGGTCAAAAGGCAAAAACAACTGTCTATAAAGCAAGACAAAAGCAGCTGGAAAGAACTAGAAGAGGCCTGAGGTATCTCTGGGAGCTCATTCAAGAGTGTGGTGATAACACTGTTGCAGACAGGATGACCTAAGGACATAAATAAGTGAACATTTGCAGGGAAGGGCAGTATCTTTGTTAGACAGACTGACACAGTCAAATTTCAGAGAAGGACATGGGGTATGTGAAGCAGGTTGTAAACAACTGAAACTGCCCACATACACAGGCACATTGCAAACCCCTGGTAAAATAGCTTCCGAAATTAAACCCACAAACCAAACAACAAAACAGCTTCAGCCTGAGTTCTGAAGAATGCCAAGTGGTGATGGCATGGCTTTCTGGTGGAGCATTGTTACATGGCTGTGATCTGGTTGGATCAGTCCCCTGAGCCCAGAGAGCACCACTGGAACACTCACAGCCTGACCTGCAGCATCTTGGACAGGGAGGTGGGAATTACCAGGCCTTCTTGGTAAGTGCCGCAGCTTGTCCTTCGCTATGTAGTAGAAAAATAGCACATGCAGACTGTCATAAGCTCATTTCTCTTACAAAACTCTTCTCTGCTCCATTTATTTGGCTGATCTGGACAGCCAGTTATTTCTTAACTGCTCAGACATCATCACTGAAAAATAAATCGACAGCCAGATACCCCAATAGTAAAGTAGGTTTGAAATGCCCAGACAAGCTGGACATCCACCAAGCCCAGCTGAGCTAAATTATAGGGTATTTAAGGTCCCTAATAAGTTTCATATGACCGAAGAAAGAGGATTTTGTCAAACTCAATATGAATAGGAATTCACATAGAATTTTTTAACTGAATTGGAAACAGATTATTCAACAAAATTTGGAGATAAATTTCTCTACACATCAAAAATTCAAATCTGACAGCACATGATAGCTGGAAAGCAAAAGTGACAGTTCAATATCGATTCCTGAAGCCAAGGAAAATGCATGAATTTAGGAACTGGGAGGGGATGACACCTACAAATTGGTGTTAAGGATCTGCAAAGGCAAGTTCAGATATATTCTCATAAGGCAATTCCTGACGGGATCTGCATCCCCACTGGTAAATTTGTAAGGGATCTACAAATTGAAACAAGTTGGTAACTACTGAATTATGCACACAGCAGCAATAATACAAAGAAATTGCCTGTGTCCTGAAAAGCTGGACATATATGCTCGAGTTCAAACACAAGTAACAGGAGAAAAAGAGGTAACACGACATTAAATGCATCAACAATGTACATATATGCTAGTGTCTGCAAGTCCAAATGACAGCTTTAGAAATAATTCTGTTCCAGTATTTTAAAGCATGTTATTAATTCAGGTGACTAAAATATACTTATTTTAAAGAGCTTGACTTTTAATTTCACAATGTACTATTTTAGAAAAATTACTTGACCTAATATGTTGAGCTAAAAGTCTCTCTGGCAATGGGTGCTAGCTTAGCAGACCTTAACTTTGACCAATATAATCCTGTTTTCCACAGATGAGTCCTCTTAATTTTTTCTCTCTTGGTAACTTAGTGACCAAAAGAGTAATAACTGCCTTTGAAGAGCATGCACACAGACCAAATAAGGGATTCTTAAAATAAAGCTAAAAATGAATCTTGCATTTCATTAACCTTTGCTAACAGTTTTATGAGAAAATCACAATTTAAAAACATCTAGGAAAGATCTAAAGAAAACCAAAGCCAAACACTATATAACTGTTACATCAGACTTGCTGATGAGCATGAGGCAAACCCAGTTCCAAATGACACTCAAGACAAACTGGTAGTTCAGTAGCACAGCAAATTTCCAACTAAAAAACCTCAGCTAACAAAAGCTGCAATGAGACATTTTATACCTACAGGATAGGTATAAAATGTATACCTACAGGGCTTAAGAGTCAAAGTAATCTTATTCCAGGACAGAGTCACACAGTCAATGACACCGTGTAAGTACAGTTAATACCAAAATCTGAGCTCAGGGGCCTCAGCACATTCCTGAAAGGCAGCAGTTTGGCATCAGTTTGGTGTTTAAATGCAAGCTTCTATTAAATCACCCCAGCAGCATTACACGTCCCATGCCTCAGCTTTAGGACATCAGTATTAGCAGAATCCAAGCTTTCAGAAACCTCTTGGAGGACTACCCACTACCAGTATAAATGACAACTGCCATCTGCAAGGACTGTACTTTGGATCTAAATTCAAGTTAGCCAGTATCAAGCAGCCTAAATTCAACATTCCCTTCACCACAGGACAGTACTTGATCCCCTGAACTCATGCCTACTAGTCAAAGGAAAATTTAATGCACAATAAGCTAAGGTGGAAATTAAGTTTTTAGCCTGTTGCAGCTGTTGGACACTAAATCATTGGCCTCCAGTGTTGAATCCCACTGCTCCAGTCAGGCTTCTTACTAACAATTGTTAGGTTTCCTATCACTCTTTTGAGAGGGAATACCACTCACAAACTGGGAAGAGCATAAACTCTCCTTACATTCATAAACGTTACTCTTCCTCACATGTGACTTGATCAAGGATGAGAAGTGAATTTCATTTGTCTCACTATTGATTCCTTCAGATCTTTAAAAAAGGACACTAACTGGAAGACCTACTAGTGAAAGACATTAAAGAAAAAAAAAAGTGAAATTTGCTGTGTGGATAACTCCCCTCTCAGACATAGCTTGAAAATCACCCAAGTACTTTTTACACATTACTGAACAATATATGACATGACAATAACTTTTGACAGGATCATCCTTTTCCTCTTGGACACTGATTAAAAGTCAATTCAGGACTGATCATCATCAATATACATTGTCTTCTGAAGGATACTCAGAGACCTACTTATTCAGAGACCTGATTTTCTCACCTTACAAAGGAGTGTGAAAGAATTGTAATTATCACACATATTTAATGTCCTTTCAGCCCATAAAAACACAAAGCACTCAGATGAAAGTTAGTTAATGGCAGACAGATGTTTTTGTTGCCACAGTACCTGGTATAAAGTTATTCTTACTTGTATAGCATCTTCTGCAGATCTGGCTCACTAATGCCTCTCTCTTGTCTCTTTTTCATGCAGGGATCGTCAGTGGAAATTTATTGTCTGCAGGATGACAGACTATGACTGCCCATTTCAAAATGTTTAAAAAGATTGAGTGTACTCCACTTGGAAAGCTTGAGGACAGACAGGTTGGGACGAGGATTAGTGATTACAGGAGAAGGTCAATTAGGCTCACAAAAAGGTATCAAGACTCATCAGCTGTCTGCTGAAGATGTAATTCCCCCCCTCTGGAGCTAATACATTAATTGCCAGCCCACATGCTTACAACAGTGAATTCAGAGGATTCTTTCAAGCTGCACTGACAGTTGTATCCCCCAATTAAATTTGCTTATGACATACATGTTTATGATACACAAATCTATGGCATATGCACAGTTACCTTTCTTATATATACATATAGGCATTTTAAACACGTACAACCTCCTTTCACATAGCAACTCTATAAATGGCTTCCCAGCGCAGTTGCTCCGAATGAGGTGGAAACATACTACACAGTTCTCAACATACACTAGACTTGTCTAACTTCTACTTTGTACTTTGAATTAATCCAGTGATCCCTACCAGCATCTCAGAGTTTAGGAGCTGGAAGTGTGCAGAAAACGGCATCGGGAGGTCTCTGATGGGCTGCATCTGGCATTACCTGTTACAGCCCTCAATGTAACTCCACTGCAACAAAGGTCTGCTCACGCAGGGGAATTCTGGGTATTTACAACAGGGAAATACCAATATCTGATAAAAATGAGAGTAGATCCATCAATAAAAACAGAAATCTAACCCAGCTTTACTGAGAGTTTCTTTTATACTGTCTTAAAAATCTCTGACAACAAGACTAACCACGAGCTCTGCTCTGGGCAAACCTAGGAGTAGGTCAGGCCCCTCACTCTCAGTAAATATGGACACTGCATTCTTCAGGAGTCTGCTTTTCAGGTGGATTGGGTTCCCACTATGGGTGCCTGTACAACATCCATCTGCCCTTGGTAATACATTCTTGGCTTAGAATAGACAAATAAAACTAGTGACTTAGGTGACCTTATTTCCTTCAACTTGCAAATCCTATTCCCTGTAAAGTATAAACCGACCATGTTTCAAGAGTGTACAGCACTTGTGCAGCTGTAATCCAACAAGAAATACTATTGATCTGTTTCAGGAAGATCTGAGGTAGGATTTTTCACTCTTGAACAAGCTAGAATTTAGGGTTCAGTTTCTTAGCTGATGACTTCAATGGTGAACTTAGCAATGATCTTGATGGTGCTGGCTCAAAAGTCCATGATGACTCCATGTGCCAATTTAAGGTTGCAAAGCTTCATCGGAAACAGTGGCGTCAGCCAGTGAGTTTCCATATTCCAAGCATTTTTAGTGTGTTTACAAGCATACCCTCAAGCATGAACATTAAAACTACACTTGTCCAATAAAGGAATGATAGGTTTTGCATTGCTGTAGCCTTGTTCTTTATTGATTTTATTTACACCAGCTAATTAATTTGCACACAAACAAACCCCTGTCACTCTCAGAGACCACGAAGGTGACTAGGGAGTTCTGTGAGAGCCACTTGCTGAGATATGTAGGTAACAGTGAGAAAGAGAATTTGATAAGCTTAGGAAAGCTGGAGAAGCTTGTTCACTGATACTAGTAGGCAGGCAAAGGAAGCCAAAGGAACTCCAAACAGCAGAGCACCAGAAGAGAAGGCACTTGTGCCAGGGAATCAAGGGAAAAGGCTGGGCACTAAAATTAGGCACAGGAGGATCATCCCTGACAACACCTGCTCTAGATGGAAACCCATCTCCCACACAACTTTATCTTGACTACTTAGGCTGCTCTTCATTTTGTGTTCACACCATGGGCTTATGAAGGCCTCTGAGGGGACAGTACAATATCATCTTAAACTGGTTTAATTTCACAGAGCCACAGAAAAGAGCAGTTCTGGTCTCTTGTCCTGGAGTGTCATATTGTCCCATATCATACAATCACTAAGGCTGGAAAAGACACCCAAGACCATTGGGTCCAACCTGTGATAGAATATCATCATGAGAACTACAGCATAGCACTAAGTGCCATGTCCAGTCATTTCTTGAACATCTCCAGGGATGATGCCTCCACCATCTCTCCCTGGGCAGCCCATTACAATGTCTAATCACCCTTTCAGTGAAAAAATTCTTGCTGATGTCCAACTTAAACCTCGCCTGGCACAGCTCAAGGACATTTCCTCTTGTCCTGTCACTGGTTGCGTGGGAGCAGAGCCTCACCCTCACCTTGCTACACCCTCCTTTCAGGTAATTGTAGAGAGTGATTAGGTCACCCCTGTGCCTCCTCTTCTCCAGGGTTAACAACTCCAATTCTCTCAGTCGCTCCTCAGAGGACTTGTGCTCCAGACCCTTCACCAGCTCCGTTGCCCTCTTCTGGACTGACTCCAGCATCTCAACATCTTTCTTCTCATGAGGGGCCCATAACTGGGCACAGCATCTGAGCTGCAACTTCACCAGTGCCAAACACTGAGTGACAGTCGCTTCCCTAGTACTTCTTGACACAATATTTTTTATGCAGACCAGGATACCATTGGTCTTTTTGGCCACCTGAGCACACTGCTGGCTCATGCCTCCTTTCTCCCTCATCCCTGTCCCAGTCCCTTGTTTCCACCCATGCTCTATTCCCAGCTCCACCCTAGCAGTGCATCTGTGTAGGATACATTTCACAGGACTCCTCTTCAGAAAGTTAAGTAATTCTCAGATGAGGAAAGGCGTGGGTGGGAAACAGAATGTATCTTGGGGGAAGGCAGAAACGGGATATGGACCAAAAAAACCCCCAAAAAGCAGAAGAGAGGCAGAGAAAGAGTGATTCCTGTGAAGTCCTAGGACAGCTAGTTAGCAAAACTAGGAACTAAACTTAACTTTTATCTAAGTTTTAATCTAAGTTGCAGTATCCACTTCTAGTGTTGAGGTAACCCTTCTGTATGGGAAAATATTGTTCCAAAGCTGATAAGGTTCCAGCTCAAATTCCTCAGCACAGACTGAGGTGATGACAAGCCTGTCTCACAAAAGTTTGCCAGCTTCAAAACTTCATCAAGCTTACTTTAACTTTCCTAAAGACATTCTGAAAAAGTGAGCCTTTCAACCTGCTTGGGACACCTTACCAAACGTGAGCCACCTTTCACTATTTCTGACACAAACCAGATGCCATTGCAGGGAAATGATGAGTTGTGCCCAGTCAGACAGTACAGTGTACAGTGCCAAGTACAGCTGAGCACAGATGCGCAGCGCAGGGAACCCACTGCACTCCTTCATTCTCATGTGTTCCATGGCACAGAAGCACCACACCTGTGCTTGTACTTTATGGAGTACAAGTCATCCCTGACTTGAGAGCAAACACAAAGCCTAACGTTTTAAATAAACCCTTATTCTTTAATAAGTAAGACATCAGGAAATAAAGTTTTATTTATTTAATAAATAACAACCGTATGGATTGAATTCAAACATCTGAGAGAAAAACATTCCTTTGTAAATGCTGAGCATTGCCCCAGCCATGCTACAAGGGCTGCAGATGGCACACTGTCAGCACTGTCAGCAATTTTTTTAGATAAACTAGGGCATGGTAATCTTTGCATTCACAAAGAGAAATGCAGCAGACTTCAAAAAACAGGGGGAACCTTTTGAGCTTTTCTAAATGGAAATGCAAAAGGTGAAGTGGGGTGGGCTGGCTGTGGAAGAGAAACACCAGCGGGTACCAGACTCCCTTTGTGGGTCTCCTTTAACCTGAAACTCAGCGAAGGTGGGTGCTAAGAGAAATCCACATCCTCCATTTGATCCACTCAAAGAGAGGTTTGAATAACAGAACAGTGTAAGTAACTGGGGGGAAAACAACAGTCAAAGAGAAGGACTTGACTGCTCTTTTTCCTAAATCTCAAGATTAACTTAAAAACCATGGGGCTTCTGTTAAAAAACAAAAAAAGAGTGAGCTCTATTTTTTAGCATATTCTGATTTCTCAGTTTGCAGAGTACATAAGCACTTAAAATATTTTTCACTTTCAGTAATTTTCAAGTGCTTCAAACAGTATTTCCAATTACATCTCAACAATGCTGAGCCTAGAAATGTGTTTTTTAAGTGAAGATTCTTGTTTAATCACTTGAAAATGAGAGCTGGGACATCAGCACTTTCTTTATATTTTAGGTCCTGTTTTACAGGACGTCAAATACTATGAAACTCATGATAAATATGCCAGACTTGGCAACACAGCACTGATGAAAAAAGAAATAGCAAACCATAGCCATGTTGAAATAAGGCTTCTTTCCTGTAAGATCAAGAGAGACCTTTCAACCTCTTCCAGCCCAGTGTTAAGGATTTTGTAATATGAGATAAATCTGGCAGAGAGTCATGGCATCACCTAAGCAGGGAGATGCCAACACAGCTGAAGGGAAACCAGTCTGTGGGTGAACCAGAAGACCTGGCAGAAGACCAGTTGGCTCTTTGGAAAACTTACTTAGACTTGACCCTTGACTCGTAGCCATTGAATTTTTTCTGTTGTAAAACTTGATTTCAAGTCCATGTTTATTGCATTAGCAACATGTTACTGTACTGGCCTGCATCTTTAAGGCTACAGTACTGTTTGCAATCAGAGAGTATGAACATTACTGGTAGTGGCACTTTGTGCCAGAGTTGTTGGCGTGAACCATAGGCAGGAGGAGTTCTGCTAATAACACATTATCAAACATAAAACAGAGCTTGTGCTTAGATTTACTTCTCAAGACAGAGTAGTTGCACAGGGGACTGCTACTTTATTTTTCACATTTCAGGGTTCTGGTACATGTGCAGCGGACGCCCTGAATAGCAATCTGGACCTATGCTTTGAGAAGTTTAGAAAAGGCACAGGGCTGCCCACATGCTGAAAATAAAAGACTTAAATGAGTGCCTTGTGGGTCAGAGCCATCTGGCTTGTCTTTGTCTTTCTGAGCTCCATACCTGAACAGCATCCATTTCAGTTTTATGCAGCTTGTGAACCTTGGCCAAAATCAATGGGGTTCAGCCTTAAGCAGGAGTTATGCATCTAAACACTTTTCAAGACCTCAGCTGCTATGTCTCTGCAAGGAAGACTGGATAGACTGGACCTCACGTTAGAGGGAATCAATCAAAGAGTGTGCCAATATACACATGAATGGCCAAGGCAGCACATATTCTGCACGTACTTTCTTAAGACATAAAAGCCCTGAATTGGTCAGGCCCTGGGACTGAATGGCCGCTGTAGGTCACTTCCAATTGAAACAGTGTATTGCCTTCCATCTTACTTGAAAAATCTGACTTAACATCATGAAGACCAGGACTCACTTTGCCTTAGGTATCTTTAAATCATTTAAGAAAAGAACTTTTGCTAAGCTTAGCCTAAAGACTTGTCATAAAATAAATCCCAGTATATAAAAAAAGTCACAGCTATGTTTTTGTAGAATGTGAGTTTTAGTTTACCTGCAGGATCAAATTCTCCATGTCTTGCCTGAACCAGTCAAATCGCCACTCTGCAGAACGTGATCCGAAAGGGATCATCTCAAATCATGGAGAACATAGAAGACACTGGTGCAGAAGAGATGATTCTATCTCAGAGGAAAATGAGGGAAACTATGAGAACCAAAGTGAAAACAGTGAAAGAGACATGAAGCCACCTGAAGAATATGTCATTATGTAATTTCTTAAAATAAATCCATGCTTCTCTATCTTAGGAGATGAGATGACTAGGATAATTTAATACCAGCAAAGAATTTGGAGAAAGCTCCCCAAATAACTTTGAAAAGAAAAAAGCCAGCACAGTACATCAAATACCACCCTTGAAAAGCAGAGAAGTTGTCAATAGAAGCAGAACCAACTGATAACATTGATATAATTCTTTTAATCTGTGTTTAGAGCTCTTAACCCTTGACCAAAGAAAACAGAGAGGTGAGAACTGAAGGAATAAGCTAACAATGAAGTATAAGTGGAAGGAGGAGGTGTGATCGCAGATTAAGAAAGGGACAAGAAAAGAACAAAAGCAAATACATTCTCAACAAACTAATGAAAATGGGCCTCTGGCATGACATGTGGCCTCTGACCTGAAATTCTAGTTTTCTATGGTCATGTGAGGCTGCATATAAAGTTTCGCTTCAGTTAATATAAACACATTGCTCAAACTACTTTAAAGGTCAAAGTTACTTAAGACTCTGGCTTGGGTTCAGACCCATATTAAAGTGAACAAGGTTTGACTTGGAAATGGATATATTCATCAGCAAAAGAAGATCCTGCTAGAATAAATAAATAAACTCTGACCATGACCTTACGTGGAAAGCAAGACATAATAATAATTCTTCCTTTATTTATCTTTATTTTACTTATTCAGAGTGAATTTGACGGTGATGGAGAACTTGAGGTGGCCTTGAAGAAACTCTTACCCATATAACAAATCACTTTTCTGTCACATATTTCTGACTTCCCCTGGGTCCTAGAGGATCTCCTTGGAGTCTAGGAGGACTGCTGAGTGTCTGTGGCTTATTCAACAACAGCTGTATTCCTGAGGCAAGCAACAAAGGGCATAAGTAACTCTAGCTGCCACCACTTCTCTGCTAGAAACTGACTTGTAACCACAAAAGTAATTCAAGATCAGCAGTGAAATAATTATTAAATTGTAACAGACTTGCACTTGTTACACTGAACTGTAGCATCATCAAGAAGAAATTTTTCCCCAAGGATTTTATTTGCTGAATGTGCCGCACTGGGTTGGAAAAAGTCACCTACTCCAATATATTTAATTACAATTCAGAGAGAGAACTAGATGAGACAAGACTGATGCAAACATTCTTCTGTACCGCTTAGAAACGCTAAACCTGAACCTTTTTAGCATCAAAACCTGCAGTTTGCTCTTTGGCTGCTTCAACATTACCTGCTTTCCAGATGCCTCTGACATCTGCCTTTGCTGCAGATGGGAAGTACATCATATACTTCACAGACTCTGCACTTAACATTGCAGCACAGCAGACATCGAATTCACAGCCCAATAACCTGAGCTATCATTTGCATTTACTTTCTGCATTATTTAACCAAGCAGACAAGAGGAAAAGGGCTCTGAGTAATTAAGTGCTGTTTGGCAGGCACGGTAAATACATAGATCTCCATGACATTAATTTGAAATGGTGGCTGAGAGTGCTTTGGTGTTCTGCACCCACTTCATATACACACAGCACAGTCCCAGGATCACCAGCAAGAAATATATGTCATGGCTTCAGGTCATTACTTTTCTCTGTAAAACCAAACCAGCCTCCTGGTACACTATCTGGTACAAATGGACTGAATTCTTCAGCAGCAGGGGAACATCTCCTGCTTGGTGTGAACTGAGCACATGGCCACACTGCTTGCTCAGGGCCTTAGGTATGTCACTGCCACTGTTCCATCCAGCCTCTGTGCTCTGCCCAAACTCGATGGAATGAGTTTGACCAGGCTCCTGTCAAGCCCCCCAAGATGTCTGTTTCACCCTCTTTCCCCTCACACCACAGTAACAACAAAAAAGACTAAACATTATTAACATAAAAGCATTGGCATCAACAGTGAAATCTCCTAATTTATACTTATGCCTGGTGTTCCTCCATCCCAGGTGCAGAATCCAGCATTTCAACTTCTTAAATTCCATCCCGTTAATCACAGCCCAATGGTCCAGTCTATCTAGATCCCTCTGCAAGGTCTCTTGTCCCTGAAAAGAGTCAACAGCACCTCCCAGTTTGGTATTATTAGTGAACTTGTTAATTGTACATTTAACTCCTGCATCCAGATCACTGATAAATGCATTGAACAGCACTGACCCTAGGACTGAACCCTGGGGAACACTGCTGCTGTCTGGTCACCAGCCAGATGTAGCTCCATTCCCTACAACCCCTTGAGCCCTGTCCTTCAGTCAGTTCATCACCCAGCACACCATAAACCCATCCATCCCACATGTGGGAAACTTGCCCAAAAGGATGTTGTGGAGACCAGTACTAAAAGCCTTATTAAAATCCAGAAAAATACACCTACCACCTTCCCTTCACCCACCATGCAGGTGACCTTTTCATAGAAGGATGTCAACTTACTTAAACAGTATATGTGTGCACTTGTTCTCCATTTGTTGTGCCTGTTGATTTCATTATTTGAGTTAGATTTAAACAGCTCTGCAAAGCCAGATACATTCACTTGTACCACAACACTCAAATTCTATATACATATTCAACAAAGTTAATAACATATTTCCATAATGTGCTGTGTGAATACTTGGAAAGATAATGAGCTGTTCTTACACTTTTGTGAGCTGAAAGTTTACAACATAAATGCATTAATGAATTAAGCCTTTTGATCAAGCAAAAATAAAGAAAGAACAATGAACTGATATGTATTATTCTCCTGCTTGATCTGTTAAAAAATTGATTCAGCCTTCAGTCTGTTGCTTGGAAGACCATACCAAATAAACAAAGAGGGTAATGATGCAGTTACTTAAGAGGGTAATGAGCAGAACCAAATATCAAAATATAAATGCTTCCACAAAGCCAAACACCCTGGGTAAAAAGGATGAGCCATGCAAGACACACCTGAATTCCCATGCTGGAATTTTCCTTTGCCTTGTTTTGTCAACAAGGGTCTTAGCCATAACAGAGAGCAGACTGCAGTGTGGTGCTGACATACTGGAGCATCTTGAAGTGAACTTGTTAGAGTAGTCCAATTCCAGCTGGCCAGAGCATGGCACTAAGGACTTGATCATGATTCTTCTGCTGAGTTGATTAAAAACTACAAAAACCAGCTAGTGCTTCGGAGAAAGCTGTCACCGGAAAACAGACTATTTTCTACTGTTGGGTCTCCCTTTCTGCTGAGACTTAGATGTTCCTGATAGAAAGCCTAGTGCCTAACACTCTTCTAGAGGAGAAAGATTTAGCCCATCCTACCATGATCAGGTACTTTTCTTTACCCCAGCTAGTTTGCTCAGCATTTACTTGGGTGTTGATTGGTGTTGCTCTATGGTGCACCATGTACAGTACAACGCAGACAAACCCTCAGTCCTCTTCACTCCTCATCCCTCATACTGCACTTTCCTGATTTCTGCATGGACAGTGAAAAAAGTGTTAGAAATTGAGATCAGTAGGGGATGGGAAAGGATAAGAAGGTGACATCTGCCTCATTATAAGCATCAGCTTGGTGTAATGGACATGGTCCCCCATTCAGCCATATATTTGAAAGCCAGAGCCAGTCTGAAATAGCATAAGCCCTCACAGGGAGAAGGACAGCTGAAGTATATACTCTAAACCCATGTGCAGCCCTGACAGTAGGAAGAGAGCTGATATTTTCTTTAAATGATGTATGAGCACACTGATGATGTAGGAATACTCCAATTAAAAACAAATCAAGACGGAATATTCATCACGAGGCTTTGCTAGAGAAGCACTTAATTGTTTGAAATCTTAAAAACTAAAGAGTGCATGTGTGGGCATAGGATAATCAACCTGAAGATAATTCCAAAAAATAATTACAACCACCTTTTCCTTAGGGAGCTGTCAGGCTGAAAGTATAGTGCAGAAACACCTGTGTCATCTACCAGGCTTCACCTAGGCAAAGGCCTTTAACTGATTCTTGCTAACTCCTTCAGCTGACGGAACAAATCCATTATTCTGTTTAGAGCATCAAGCTCCAACAAGCTGTTCAAGCTGCAATTTGCATCTTGAATGCTGTGCAAGGCAAAAAAAATGTCTGAGTCATGCCAGAGAATGTTTCACAGCAAAAAAAAAGAGGGGGAAAAAATGGGTGTAAGAAAGAAACCTTCACAAAATAAGGGAATCTGGGGGAATAACCACCCACAGCAGGCCTGAGATGTAATTAGCCCCATGACAAACCTTAAGTCATCATGAACAGTTCCCCTGTGAACAGTCTTTATGGAAAGAATTCCCAGTGGTTAAAGTGCTACCCAGGAACTTGAGAGGCTCCTGTTTGTCCATCCACCTTTCACATGAGGAGAACAGGGGCACTTATGTCTCTTATGCTCCCATGCCTCTTGTAGAATAGGACTAAAGGTCATTCTGTAAACTTTAAGCAGGATGACATTCCTAAAATCCACACACAGACATGCTAACACATATTTTCAAAGCAATACTTTCATTATGCCTGAGCTGCTAATTAATCCAAGCACATACTTCAGCTAACACAGCTTGCCTGATTCCAGGATAGCTCAGTTAACACTGTGATTTGTTTCACGTGCAACTTGGACATACGAAACATGCCCTGTGTCTCTCTGAATCTCATCTCTCCTTCCATAAGTCAGGTGTAGAAATCATCACTGGCATCATGCACAAATAAATGTAATGACAACAGTGAGGCTTTAATATTATATGACAAGGAGAAGGCTGGGAGACACCTCTAAATATGACAGATCAGATGAATCTCAGTGTGATAGTGCTAGCTCCACACTCTGGCATTTTGTGCTTGCCCAGAGTGCTGGTACCAAGGGCATCCTGCCTGGCTCCTCAGGGCTCTGCACAGATCCCTCCAGAGCCAACCCAGCAGCATGGCAGCTTCCCAACCAGCACAGCCACCACAATGCACTAAACAATGCTAAATTCCCTGTTTAGGTGACCATTTCTTATCTATTAAAGGTGGATTTGTCTTCCGGGAGTAAAAGCGCATTACAAATCATTTGGCCAGCACACCTACCATGACTTTCGCTGCCAGGTCAGATACCACACGCAGATGGTATCAGTGAGCCAATTGTGAAAAGGACTTGGCTGTCTACACCCTTCTGGAAGCTTGCTGAAGAGGTAAGCTGCACTGGTGGTCTAGGCAAGCACCATCTTTTTCAGTCATTCCAGTTACAAATTTTCTAGAAAGGCTAGAATCTTTCAGGACAGAGCTGTGGAGCTACTCTGCTGCCCCTAAGTTACTAAGGCTGCACTTTTCATCCATGGAATACTGACTGCTAAAGCACTGCAGGCAACACATGTGGTACAAAGGACACCTTCCCCAGCTACCACTGCACCCCTCCACTGCTGCAAAGAGGGAAAATATTCTTGAAGGATCAAAGTGTGACTTGGATTAAAATACTTTATAGACACTGATCTAGGGAGCTGCCAGACATATCACCCGTGACCAGATTTGCAACAGCACTAAGACTCCAAAGACAAAGAAAGCAGCTTGATAATTCACATTTTCAACAGTAAAAAGCAATTTACTTTAACAAAGATTAAGTCTTCCATGTCGAGGAGAGGGGCTTCAGCAAAATGAGCAATGCAGGCCAGAAGTGGAAAACTGGAAGGCAAATTCTTACTAAATCAGGCAGTGCAGGGCCGTAAACTGGTTCTTAATCCTAACCACTGCTGTCTGGTGCACAGCCTGAACCAGACCACGAGCCCTGGGAACACCTGTAAAATTGGGTCCTGCAGGTGAAGATGCCTAAGATCCTTGTTGGGTTTTAAGGTTGGAGCGAACAGCAACTGAACATCTGAGTTTGTGCCCAGCAGCAGAAATTAGTCCAGATTTTCATGGAAAGTTCATACACATATGGAAATCAGGCACATCTGACTGAAACAGCTGCTTGGTGGGGTTTGAAGGGATGTGCCAAGGCACTTAACTGGGCACTTGGGCTTCTTTGTGGTTCTTCTATAACACAGCGCAATTGTATGTGCATTTCCTATAGTAGCCCAAACAAAAGAGATCAGATTCTGAGTTCTTGATACTGTTGGTTTAAAGAACATCAGTCTGCAAAGTCCCAAGTCAGATGCTGAAGGTCAAGGGCTAGATGTAACTTGAAGATGTTGACGTAAAGCTGCTTGATAGGGTAGCCAAGAAAATGTGAACCCTTTTTAGCTCCCTGTTCTCAAAACTTGCCTCCATAGATAGCTAGTGACATATGGGCATAGTCACTGTTCTAGTTAGCGCAGCTTCTCACAGAGCTTAAAGAAGCTTCTGAGTGTGGAGTGCTGTGACCTAAGACCCACGTGCTGGGACTGGCACTGGCTGGTGGATTAGGCTAAATGCTCACAAACCAAGTCATAGTGCTCCATAGCTAATGACTTGTCATTAAATCATATTCTTCTATGGAGGAGGCTGCTATGTTTTTCTAAGGAGGTTTTTCTACTTTTAAACCACAGAGTGATTTAAAAGGGGTAACTCGATAATGACAATAATAAAGGCATGAGAACATGGTAAAGGCACTGCATTTTTATAAGGCCAAACTATAAAGATATTTATAACAGTCAGTACCCTTATAATCTCCAAAACACAATCACAAACAACCATGAAATTAATATGCTTAGGCAACTGCTGGGCTTAATCCAGTGCAAGTTGAAATCAATGGAGGGACATCAGGGACACTGGACTGTGTCCAGAAGTGAACGAATGAAAAGCACAGGACAGAGAGTGGTGGTCCAGACAGCCTTCATACAGTAGGCTAAGCACATCAGACACTGGCAGACCTTGCCCAGGAATTCTTAATGGAAAATCCTCAGTAAGGCAGAAATTGCCTCATTTTTGAGCTATTCTTGACATATTTTTCGATGCCAAATCTAAGGTTCCAAAACCATAACTAAGGCTTTCCACAGGGCTTAGTGGGATTACCGTGAGTCAGGTTTACTATAGCATCATTCCCCTCTGCGAATCCTGTTAAATTTTTTCCACTCTCTCACCACTGTGTTTCCAGTAAAGATGGGTTAGGCACAGACTAAACGAAGCAAAAAACCAGAATCTCAGTTGCCTGGCAGTAAAACTTATGGATAGCTTCTGCAAACAGCTTAGATGTTTTGACTGCTTGAGTGCTGAAGGGCTGTACTTGGGCTGTTTCAAACAGGACCGAACAAGAGAAAACATTCACAATTCTTTGTTTGCCACTGATTCTCAGCAGAGTATATCTTCTGAGATATCTCTACTTCCACGGACATTTTCAGTAGATGTTGCATAAAGAACATCTACCTCTGGATCTCCTAACGATGTCCAAAATACTTTTCTCTCTCTCTCTGCCCTCGTCCTTGTGTGTACTCCCTGCTTGTGACTAGCTGGGAGAAACTCCTCCTGCGTATCCACATGCTTCTGACATGCTCTTCTCCTGACTCTTTCCTGGGTAATAAAGACTATCCCAGCTTGACAAACCAACTCTCAAGGAATCCAGCAGGCTTTAGATCTGTGTCCACATGGGGACAGAATACGAAGCTGATAATTTAAGGGAATTGCCGTGATTGTGACACATGCATGGAGCATAAGATGACTTCTTGCTTGACTTAGAGAGGCAGTGGGATGATGCACTCGCAGACACACATATAGAGCAAAACTTCCTGCTCACTGTGACTTCAGCATCAGAGCACCGGTGCTTCTTTCACTCTTTGTCTGTCTTCCCCTAATAGATAAGTAACAACCAGGTAGACAACACAAGAGACACTCGTTGCGCAGGGGGAACCCAAGCAACACGAAAATCTGTTAAAGGATGCTGATTTAATGAACACAATAATGATAAATATTACGTGCACAGAGGGAAATGGCCCAGCATAGTGGTGAAGTTCTGTGCAGATACAAAATAATGTGGTTACCAATCGAGAAATTTGGCAAATACATTAACTCTAAGAGTTATATGTCTTCTGACATCATCTGAACATAAACTATTAATTTTCTATTCTTTCCCTCTAACCTGCTTAATAAGGCTAGCAAAATATTTATTAGGTAACACAAAATACGCACAACACCACCTTTAACTGTGTGCTTGTCACAGAATACACACATTAAAAAAAAAGACAGCTTATGAACCTTTGCTAAAACACATTCATCTGGGCTCAAGCAATGCCTATTGCTACACATATGTATTTCCCCCAAGAGAGTGCAACTAGTTATTCAACACTCTTCTTAATGACAACGACAGTAAAGCCCCAGTAAAACTGGAGAAATATCTTTCTTTTTTAAAGGTCAGGTTGAGTTTACTAGATATAACAGTATGCTGCATGTAAATGGAGTGAAACCTGCAAAAGATGTGAGACATCTGCCAGAATTTATGGTGTGCACAAACTGCATATATTGTTGGTCTTGAACAATTATAAATGTTCTTTTTTTGATGATTGGAACTAGATGCATGAGCTCTATTTTTACACAGATTCACTGAAGGAGAAAAGCTGTCGACCACCAGCTGATGTGCACACTCATCAGGGACTAAGTGCAGTCAGGGCACATTTCCTCGGTCTGCAGTCAGTGCTTAACAGACTCCTAGGTAAGGAGAAGTCTGTAGTAGAGACAATGAAGACAGACAGCTCTTCCTTTGGGAAGCACCAAATCAACACAGGCTCTCCTATAATACATTGCTCACAGACAAGAAGCTCAGGCACTGTAACTTGAACAGACACCAAATAATGATTCACACACAGACCACAGCTCCTGGGACCATGCCGCGTGACGTGGAGTCAACCACCCTCCCTCCTCTCCTTGGAGCACAAGTATTTCCAGCATCCAGCCAAGGTGGTGCAGAAGTGAACTAATGAGACAGAGGAGGCAGGGGAAATATTTTAGCCTTCACCTGACACACACCGGAAAGCGCCCTCACTGAAGCACTTCCTCTTGAATCTCTGAGAAGGCTCCAAGTCTTGATTCTCTGGCTTCAGCTTTGCATGTTTTCTTCATTATAATCAGCCTTACAATGCAGGGGAAAATGGCAGAGGGATTTGTTTACACTGTACATGGACTCCCTGCTCACCTGTTACACAATTAGGCGGTTACATAAATGGCCCAAGATGTCACATTCCTCACCCGGGCACTGACCCTTGAAATAAACCAGGCAATGTGACTCTGAGTAGCTGAAGGGTCTGTTTGTGAGAGAATTTGCTGAGCAGGGCTGTAGTATAGAGTGTTCTTTCCATCTTCATGACTGCGTTCATCATTTGCAGACAGAGAAATTCAGACAGCGATGATGCAGAGAGTTTCCATGTTCTGTTCCAAAACCGGATGCACATCAATGGGATACCAGTAACGTTGCCCTCACCTTCCTTTTTCCAAGTAAAAGGAAAAAGGGCAACCAATCACAAGTGCACCAGCTCGGTTTCTTGTTTAAAAACAAGTAGATGATGACCTCACATAAGATTTTCTCTCCCATCCCTCTCTTCACACTTGCTATCTGATCCAGAGCCCACAGAAATCTATGAAAACTTTTAACCCAGATTTCAAAGGTCTCTACCATCAGCCCTTTTTCATTTACCCCTTTCAAACATGCCCAGCATTTTATGCAGCACAGCGTATTCAATGAATCTGGTGCCCTTCGCCTACAGACCACAAAGCATTTCCCAGTCGTTAACAAAACACGACAACAGAAGCAAATATTATTCAGTGGCTGATTCTATGGCTCCTGAGAATGAACCCAAGTGAGGCGAAAGGATTTATTCAGAATCATACTGAGTTAGTGCCATGACTTCAAAAGGAATCCTGCTCTCTCTACCATAAGGAACATTTCCTTTCCTTGCATACTGGATTCATTTTGAAAAGACTGTGAAGGAAACAGGTAGTGAACACCATCCCTGCTTCTCATGGCACCTTCCTGAGGGTGCTTCTCACACATTGCCCTCTAACACACTATCAGAGTGTATTGTCCGATTCTCAGAAAGGGCAAAGCACCTGAGCAAGGCTGCTGGTAATGCCAGCAGGCCACACAGTGATGGCCCAAGGTATACTTGCCTCTCTGCTACAGGTTGTTCAAGCATAACAGTCCATTAATTCACACAACCAGGAACAGCACTTGTTTAGAGATTATGTATTCCACAACCTAATGCCCTGTTATCCTGTGCACTACAGGCTTGCAGATCTCCACAAGTAGAACTCACTTGGTTTTGGCCACCAAAGAAGAAAGCTTTTCTTCTTTTTTTCTTGTCATTTTCAACAAATATAAAGAAATTATTACAAACATAGACCGAAGTGAAAGCTAATGTACATTGTTACTAATCCTTAGTAGGATAAAACCCTTGATATCTCCTAAGCAACGATAAAGCTCTGACCTGCACTTACAATTTATTCCCTGTCTCTACTGAAGGTGAGTTTATATGAAATCTCATTACACATCAATTTGCAATGTGCTTCAGTTTCTCATGAGATATTGGATCTAACTGATCTAGTATATTATTTCCCAGAAAACGAGTGACAGAAAGGGAAGGGCAGGTATTGGGTTATCTGGGGGGAATCTCTTATAGAAGCTATGTGACATGATATCTTGCAGCTGTTTCAATGGATGGTCTCTCTTGCACTTCTCAAAGACAAGTGATACCCCAAACAGTCCAACTGCTGCTCCCTCTATTCTAGTTTACAGGAAGTCTGGGATTTAGGGAAAGGCAGCACATGAGGGATTTGAAAGTTGGCTGCAACTCCCGAACTTGAATTTAAGTTCCAAGCCCATCTAGAACCTAATGCAAAGCTCTGGGAAAATGCAGCTCTCATTCTGAAGAAGCTAACAGAGTCATATGGCTGTACCAGAGTCTCTACCTTTCTGCATTTGTTCATTTGTGAATGCTATGAGCTCTCTAGCACAGAGCTACATTTTCAACATTCTTGTCTTTCATTTATTTACTTGTGCCTAGTCCAATCCCTGACCAATTCCTCTTGAGGCTGCAAAGGTGACCTCAGTCCATTCAGAAACAACCAGCATATATTTCAGCTTAGCACTTTTGGTAGCACCATATTCAGTTTAAAGGATTATTTATCTCCAAAATGTAACATTTAACACTGATATTTGTTTCTTGAAAGGTTGCAAGCTAAAAAGTATGTAGGAAATAATATCTAAACTCTATGTAAACTCCCATAAACTCAGCTGCTTTACCTTATCATACATTCCCAGCCCATGAGGCTTTTGGATGGAACAAATCAGTGCTCCCTAATTTTCACAGGCCTGAATAAGTAAGCAAAATGCTATCAATTTAAAATAAATCCACCATACAGGTGAAAACCAAACATTTTCCCTGCTTTCCTTAGCACTGAAAGACAAATACCAGCTCACAACTGAACGTGAGCTCACAGAACAGCAGATTGGTTGACAATGACAGAACAGCTACCTGGTTTAGTTGACAGCAGCCAGAGCAGATCATGCAGCTGGCAACAGGAAGAATCATTTTCTTCTTATCATGTATCCCTTTCTTAATCTAATCACCTACACAGCAGTTTACCTACTTCTTTCAGATCAAAGTGGCTTCATTAAATAAAGCTGACACCTTACAAGGTAAAAGTTTCCAGTGTTACTCTTAAACGAAACTATACCTGTAATAGATTAACTGCAGATTTAGGTTTTAAAGACAGAAAACTAATACCAGAGCCAATCTCAAGGCTGTCTTTTAAAGAATACGTGCTGGCATGCAAACACACACACTCCACATGCTGTCACCAGAAACATTTTCCTTTGAAATAAAAAGAAAACAGTAAACACGAGATTCTTAGAATGCAGAAATTACACGATACTTTGGATCTGTTACCATCTTTCCTGAACCTTGCAGGATTTTTAATTCAGACACAAAAAAGTAGCCAACAGAGAAGGCATTTGTACAAGTTTTTCATCAGTAGGGATCTCCAAGACAATATTAGGTTAGTCACCTGGCAGTGAGTATCAATAAAATCCTCTCTTCTTCCTTTCTGCTGTGACCAAGAAAGCTATCTTAGCTACGTGTGTTGATAATGAATATAGAGAATGTGTAGATTTCTGATATATTCTTATTTTTACATGTCGAACTCCCATATTTTGATACTCTCGCATTTTGGGAGCCAACCCAGCAACTCACTTTGTAAAAGCACCTTCCCATAATGCTTCAGCCTAATCACACTGAGAAAGTCACTGTCTGGAAAAGCTGTATTGCAGTCATAGGGCTTCTCAAAATCATATGGATTTTCAAAATGCCTTGTTCTATGAGGTCTTGTCAGGGGAAGCTGTCCCTGGCCTTCTGCTGTTAGGAAAAGCAATTACTCCTACCTCAGGTACTGCCACAGGCCAAGCAGGTCATTAAAAATAGCTAATGGCTTAGTCAGCCACCAAACCTTGTCACTTGCCCCATGCATCCTATTACATTCTCTCAGCACACTGGAATTAAATGAAATTACCTTATGACAATCAATCACATCCTTTCATCAAGGAAGAAAATTAGGGGAGTAATTGGGTAAAAGATGATTTAGATGGGCCTTTCTGACACAGGAGCAAAGAATAATTTTCACATCATAACAACACCAAATCTTTTCAATATAACCTAATCTAAATTTCTGCCAAGCCATAATTCTCACTTGGACTTTTCTCACATTATTACAGGTTAAAAAAAGGAAGAAGAAATAAATTATAAAAATGTGTGGGTGTCTGTAGATACACAATGGAATAGTCACTCAGTTTGTTTCCTAGACACAATAAATCTTTGTATAAAATGATAGGTTGGAATGATTTTCGGTTAAGAATTGATCTCATGAAACTGGAAACTTATTAGCAAAATTACCCTTGGGCCATAATTTTGCTGGTACCTGTGGACTCCTTTTCGTCCTTTCTATCTTCTATTTTACTGTAAAAGTGCCAACCTTCTTGATCATTTTATAATGACAAAAAAGCATCTATAGTAGAGATGAAGAAACAAAACAAAGATGGCATGAAAAATAAATTGCACAAAAATTAGTAACAGCTACTATCACTATACCAACTAAAATTAAACTGAGGGAAAGCACTTGCAAAAGTGAGGAGAGAACAGGGAGTTAACCTATCTGTGGCAGTGAGTGACTCACCATAGCTGTGAACTGATAACATTTTCGGTCCACACGGCCAATCTAAATCTGGCCCAGTTCACAGTGATCAAAAGCTGGTACAATCTAGTGTGATGTCCTTTGGCTGTAGAAATCAGCTGATGGTTTAAATCTAATTCTTCTCAGAGGGCAGAAGTGGGTAGTGTAAGGATGCTGCCCAGGAAGCTCAGAAAACTGAAGGTTATTTGCCCAAGCAAAAGCTTTCTTGCTTATTTGTTCTTGTCACAGCTTAAGGGGAAGCCTGACCAAACAACTGAACACAGCAGAGCCACATCTGCCTATTATTTGTATACTGAAACTGTAGTATCACACCTCCCATCCCCTTTAGGCAATAAGAATACAAATAAAGAGAATAAATATACAAAATTTCTAATCAGCTCAGAGGCCATTTTTTCTGTCCCTGAGAAGAAATTCACTAAATATGGTACTTTCTCATTCAACATTCATTGCCTTTCATTAACACCAGATGAAACACAAAGTCTCTAAAACCAGAATAATATTCCCTTCATTCCCCAAATGATGGCTTTGCAAACTCAAGCACACATTTAGCAGCAAATTAAGCCTTTCTTCTGGCACCAATCAGTACAGTCTGCAGCCCTGCATGATGTGACACAGTCACAGATCCCTCTCTCTTTACATGAGGGGTATGTCATGGCCGTCCGTAAACCTCTGAATCTGATGGACTGTCATCACAGGGTTAAATCCCAGTTCATATCTTGCTGACTGTATGGGAAGCACATAATATTCAGTTCTCTCTCTCATGAAGAAATCTATTTGGAGAGCTAGAAGGAAGCACAATCTGTAAATATTTATACTGTTTGTCAAAACTACAATGCACATGGGACTCAGAATGCATCCCACGAGCCAGCCTGCACACTAAAGTAGCTCCATGTTCGCTTGCCATAGAATGGCACCCTCACACCCCTGCACCACTTAACCAAAACCTGCTGAAGAAGCCAGTCACAGAACCAGCCTTACTACCCAGAAAACGTAGGTAAGGAAAGGTTGTATCAGGCATTTCACCTGAAAAATCACCTGCTCTGGCATTCATCTCCAGGACTGTTCAAGAGCATCCTGATTTATGCTACCATGGCTAATACACAAAGTGTAGGCAGCCAGTTCATTTTCATAATTGTACCCTCTGCATAATGAAATTGAAATGAAAAGCAACCACATCTCTTACTTCATATTTTAGTACCCATCCTGCCTCAAATAGGAGAGTGTCAAAGGAAAAAAAGACAGAAGTGAAACATATACTTTGCGTACAACATTGGATCAGCTATGAAAACCTCAGCCCATGGAAAGCTAGAAGCATGGCAAAAAATGTCTTCTGTAGTTATCAATTTGGGAAAATTGTATATTGGACTTTTAGAGGGGAATGTACACAAAAGCAGCTGTTAACAACGTGCTGACAAAGTGCTGTTAGGGTGCAGATCAACCACTGCCACTACTGTGGACTGCTGCTTCTAGATACTCCTCTTACAGTACTGTGAGGCTACACAAAGAGTGGTCAGGAAAAGCACAAAATCTTACATACTACAGCATAAAAGAAAAGACCTGTTCAAGTGAATTTTGCAGCAAGGATGGAAGAAAGCTCCAAATGCTCCTACAGCCTGCTGACTTATTGCTAACATTTGTCATTCAGATTGATCTTCTTCTGAGAAACTAATGTTAAAACGTGCTGCTGTAACTGATTTGTATCAGAAATGCAGAGTAAAACAATGAAGTCTTCTAGTACTTAATGAAAGTAGCTCCACTCCATGCTGTTTTGCACCTTCTTTGCTTCTCAGATCTTTCATACCCCTCCTTATGATCCATTCTAAATGATTCTCATCAAGAGTCAAATAGAAGAAGTTTTTATGGAGTAAGCACAGGACCACTGATTGTGTGTCATGGGTTTCCAAGCTTCTCAGCAAGCTCATGTTTGCAGGTTGGCTACTGCGCCCCAACTATTTGTAGGTGTCCTCCTCTAGAAAAGCAGTGGACTGTGCCAGCTCTGTGTTCCAGAGCAGAAGCTTCCAGGGCAGAAGCTGGACAGAGCAGTGAGGACCATGCCTGTGGCACAAAGAGGAAGCCTACAGCCTTCATACAGAGAGCTCAGCACCTGCTGCCTATCAATCTCTACCTTCCATCAGATTTCTATGTGTGTCCCCAGCTTTTCCATGAATGTCCTCCAAAAGCTGAAGCAGCAGTAACACATGCAGGTACTGCTGTGCCCTGTCTGGAATGCAGCTGGCTTGACTGTCATCTTTCTGCCAGTTAGCCAGAGAGCATTTGCATTTTCAAGCTATCACCCGCAGTGACTTCACAGAAAGATCAAGTATTATCCAGCACTATTCAATAGCATTAATCATACGACAAACCCTGTTCTTGGGCTCATTTGCTTCATTCCAGGCTTGTACTGGTGCCTGACTCACACTTAATCACAAATTCCCACTCTTCTTCACCACTGAATAGTAATTTGATGGACACTGGGGATACCACCAGCAGGACAGCCTTTCAAGCCAGTTGGCACGTCAAGAGCTAGCGATTTTATTAGTGCCTCTAGCAACTTAGAAAAGACAGTCTCTAGGGTTTTGTAGAAGGAATGCAGCTCCCAGAGTTGCTGCTACCCTGACTGCCTTGTAGTGCTCTTGGAAGCAGTTCTGGGGCTGGAGAATGGCAAAATGACACCAGGCACAGCTCCAGCACAAAAAGAGGCTGCAGAGGTTTGTCTCCCCACTGCAGGCAGGCTGGTGAATAAGTTACTTGCAGAACCTACCGCCCTGGGTCCTACAAGGAAAGTGAATTGCCTGCTTAGTTTCCTGGAAATTCTACTTTGTTTCTTTCCTGAACACTGTTCTAAGATCAGATGAGAGCTAATTCTACAGTGTCATATATAGTTTAACATCCAAATGTATCCAAGAAGAAAAACAAAATTCTGCTTGCAAGCTTGGCATTTTCTGATGGCAACAGCCTGTTTGCTGCTTTTTGAGTTACAGCTGTACACAGCTGCTAGTGATCAAGTGCTGCAGAACACCCAGCAGCCACTCAGCCCTTCACATGCCTATTCTGTGCTTTTCGGTTATTTTGTTTCCTGCTAGGCTGCTCTTATGGCCCAGATGTTGCTATAATACAAGTAATCCACGCTGGAGACTTGGTGGATGTTGCATAGGTCAATATGAGATGGTT
This sequence comes from Rhagologus leucostigma, assembly GCA_013397725.1. Lineage (NCBI taxonomy): Eukaryota > Metazoa > Chordata > Aves > Passeriformes > Rhagologus > Rhagologus leucostigma. The sequence continues at coordinate 36,368 of VZTD01003142.1, read as the reverse complement.
TGGCACTGGGGGACAATATAGATAATGGGAAAACATCCAAAGCTGACCTACAAACTTAAGGGACACCTTCACAATCAGATTCCGTCTATCAAACAGGATTTTTATGTTTGCATTCATAACCTCACCACTGCTAGAGAGGGACGGCAATAAGCATTTCAACTTAACCTTACATCAGAACTAGAACTTAAATATAAATTTCTCAGCATGATCCAGACTGGCAATATGGGAAACCTTGGCTGGAGGCAAGAGAATGAAAAACCCTCAAGTCATGAACTCAGAACAAAACAAGTGGAATGCAAGAAGAGCCTTTAAACAAGCATGGAAATGCCATATTTTGTTTTAAATTATGCTGAAAAAATGGGAGCACAGCCAGAAAACTCAGACAGATGGATATTCTTCTCTGAAAAACCAAACTAGCCTGCAGATTAATAACTAAAACGAATATTTTTCCAGCACCCTAAGATGTGCATTTTTCTCTTCATTAAATGCACATTAATAGTGCAATTATTGCTTCGATGCTAGTTTGTACTTCTTTGATCCTGTACTATAGATTGTCAGTGGAGATTTTTACCAGATTTCTTCTTTGCCTTCAGTAACTGAATGCATTTCATATCGTGCATACATAAAAAAAACTTCCTCAAATCCTGATGGTTGCCTACAAAAAGTGATGGTTCTTCCTGTAGTGTCAGTGTAACTCATATTCTTTCCAGTTCCTTTCACTAAATTGCGTATCTAAGGGGAGGTTAAGACCTACCACTTCGACCTAGCAATGGGTGTAAGTTTTGTGATTAAGCCCTCAGTGCTGAACTGAGGTCTAAAAATATAGTTCTCTACCTGTGATCAAGCAGGCCTGAAGAAAGGAAAAGAAAGCAAGGAGGAAGAAGGCAAAAAAGGAGGAGGAGGAAATAAAAAGGAGAAGAAAAAAGAAGAGAAAAAACCCAAGAAAGTAAAAAGGAGAACAACCTGTTTGGTTAACAATTTGGTTGTATTGATATGCATTTCAATCTGAGCAGCGTGCAACATACTTGGTTTGCTTGATTGGTCACCTCTGTCAAAGGTGAGATTTCATTTCTGTGCTTAGTCTAACCCAACATTCTTAATAAGAAGCATGATTAAGCAAGCACTGGGAAACAAAATTGCTCTGGAAGAGAAGGATAATTCTTTTGAAAGGAAAGCACAGTAGGCCTCACGAGATAAGTCATTCCTGATTCAGAACAATTAACAGTTTACATATAACTTTTACAATACCCTGTAATTGTTTATGCCTTTTATGGGAGAACTGGATAGTAGGGAAAATAATCTTTATGAATTCCTTTAAAACAGATGTAGTCAATTTTAGAATAATCCTAGCATGTAGCATGCATGCTGTGTGATGGGTGTAAACATGGTGAAAACATTTAGTAATAGTTGTGACCACAGGTACAAATTAGTCAGGAAATAAACATAAATTGTAACATATCTGGCCTCCCAGCATTAGCTTTTTAAAAAATGTTAAGGATCCAAAATGCAAAAAAGGAAATGAAAATTACTTCACTTATTGTCCTTAAGTTGAATGTGTAGACACTTTTACAAATGCCATGAGGCACCTCTGTGCATTCTCAGGAATCTAATTATGTTTAGGAACCTGACATCCTTCACTTAAGAAGCAACTTCTGTAACCAAGCTGTTGGGATTGTGACGTTGCCAATATATCAGTCTGTACACAGCCATGTCCTGACCTGACACACACTTAAGATACAGTTTCCCAGTCATTATCTCTTGTGTTTTTATCACTCTTCAGCCTCACAAAGCACCAGTTTCTAAACTGGAATGGTCTTCAAGATGCTAGCAGCAGTTTGGGATGCAAAAATGAGCCCTGCAGTGCTGCATTTCGCCACTCCTTTTCTTACTAAATGCCTGCCCTTCCCACATTGTTTTACCTTCCCTGCCCCTAGTCCTGGCCATTCCGTCAGGTTTTCCCTATTGGTTCTGTTACCCCAACTCCACCTGTGTACCGCCCCTGCGCCCTGAGACCATTAGTCCATGTGCTCTCTCCACCCCCCTCGTCCCCATGTAAAACCCCAGACTCTCCGCCATTTTGGCTCTCTGCTTTTGGGAACCTGCACGTCACCATGTGAACAAAGTTCTTCCGTGGTGCCCATGCGGGGACCCTTCTCGCCCCCCTTATTGCCACTGTGTTGTGGAGCCGACAGCCAGCCGGAGCATGAGAGCGGGGCCACCCAGAAGGGCTACGGGAAGCAGAACAGCCGCTCTCCCCAAGGCAGCCCCGCAGCGCTCTCCGGGAAGGTTTGCGGCTTGCCACTCCAACACAGAAACAACACAGACCGCAGCAGAGCCACAGACACCGCCAAGAGGCATTTTACACTTTTAGACTGTAGCACTGCATCTCGGAACACAACCTCTTTGGATCATTAATAAAACCTTCCCAATGGAAAACCCTTGCCCTGGGTGCAGCGCTGAGATCTGCAGTTTGCTGGGGTGTCTCCTCCCGCCCTCACCTCAGGGCTCGAGGTATTTATCACACTTCTTTCCCTCATTCCTCCTTGCAAGGCAGCATTCAGTCCTTTCTCCCCCAGGCTGTCCCTGTGGCTGTGGGGCTCAGCCGTGGTGGATCATTTGGAGCTGTCTGGAAACAGCTGTGCCCAGCAAGGGGCACCCCTGTCCTCTCCTCACAGGGGCCACCCTGCAGTCCCTGGTGCCACAACCCTGACACCAGCATCAGATACAGTCAATACCGTCAAAAATTTTCACTGGGGACTGGTCCATGACTGAGAGCTAAGAAGCTTGAGTTGGTATATTGGAGGGAAAATGATCAGCTCCCACAAGGAACAGCTCTGAGGGATGTGACAGGAGGCATGTGCACACTAATAAGGAAAAGATACAAACAACGTATATTGACAGTACTCACTGCTTATTTCCATGGCTGCACTTCTGCTGGCCTTCCTCTCCACCAAGCAGGTATATTCACAGAGGCCTCTCAGGGACAAGGCAAGGCAATTATCCTCTGCTTCAGCAAAGTGAGAGATGACGTGATCCAGGATGTTCAGGGCAAAATCACTGCATTTTAGTTGTCATCATATCCCCTGGTTGTGGACGTCAGTCTTCAATCTGAAGCATTTGTTCTCTAATCACAAACCTTCAAATTTTGGAAAAAAAAAATCAACAAATTACCATTAGCAACAGAGAAATTTTAAAATTACCACCCTGTACCTATGACACAAGTTGACAACTGTAGAGCTGTGCTGCTACAGTTACACTACCATCATCTACTTCTAAGTGGCGTGCCTCCATGAAAGACAGCACACTGGGCAAATTTATACCTGCTCAAGGTCTGATGCACAAGGTCTGATGCACAAGGTGTGCACACATCTGCTTGTACCATCACCATATATAGCTTTCCCTGCAGTTATACCGGATATTGGAAATGCAGCAATACCTCATTTTGATGTCTCTCTGTATTTTCGTGCCAGTCACTTAGGAACTCATCATGTGGGAAGAAGAGCCACAGTGTCATAGAGATGGCAGACCTCTGTTTTTCCACTCATCAAATATGTTTCCATCACACTACAATGACCTTTCAGCCTAGCTACAGAGTCAGGGAACAGTTTTGTCTCCCCGCTGCCCTGATACTCTCCTTGTTACGATAATAAAAAAATCCCCAAACCCAGAGCATCAGCTATGCAGAAACTTCACCAGAAATCCAATTGAAGCCATCCTAACACCCACCAGAGAGGACATTAGAAAGCTATTAGAGGCAGGAACCTTGGGGACAAAATGGATAAATATCATTAGGTAACAGGTGAAAAGTATCCTCCATTACATGTTCCTGAAGCAGCTTTTCCCCTGTCATTTCTGCTCTCAGCAGGTAAGCGAGCAGAATGAGAGCAGAACAGCATTCTGGCACTATTGCAACTTGTACTAGTGTTTGCTCTAAGCAAGAGCTGAAATTTCATACTGGAAACAGTTATTAAGGCCTCTTACAAATGTAAATCATAGGCAAAATAGACTAAGCCATTTCAGCAGGGTGTTTATGTGCATTTGAACAGCTGTTCTAAAGTAACAGCTCTTTCATCCACATAGCTACTTCTTGTGTCTTGAATCTGGGATGAAGATTTGGGAACAAAATATTCTTGCATGGAAGAACACCACTATTTGGTAATTAAGTACATTGTGATTCATGACACCAGAGGAATGCCAGCAAGGCAGGATTGTCCTCTGATTAGGATAAAAAAAGGATTCAGAAACCATGGTTTGCTATGGTTTTCTTGTGAGACTCTTTAAGGCTCTATTCTCTGCCCATAAAACAGGAAGAGGAGTGCTCCCTTGTGAGACAGAGAAATTTATCTCATTTGTAGTGTCCGGACTCTGTTCTATATGTTATTAAACATTATTACATGCTACTAATAAAGCTGAGTTTATTGTGGTGACAGGTGCAATCAACAAATAGTGTCATGACACTCCCAAGAATGTTGTGGAAAACATAAGAAAAAGCAAAACCTGTAACAGGATAGATATCTATGTCGGTTTTGGCTGAAACAGGATTAATTTTCTTCATAGTAGCTAGTATGGGGCTGTGTTTTGAATTTGTGCTGGAAACAGTGTTGATATCACAGGGATGTTTGGAGCAGCGCTTGCACAGAGCCAAGGCCTTTTCTGCCTCTCACAGCACCAGTGAGTGGGCTGGGGATGTACAAGAAGTTGAGAAGGGACACAGCTGGCACAGCTGACCCCACCTGACCACAGGGATATTCCAGACCAAGTGGCATCATGCTCAGCATATAAAGCTAGTAGAAAAAGAAGGAAGTGGGGGACACAGGTTACACATGATGGAGCCCTGCTTTCCTGGAGATGGCTGAACACCTGCCTGCCCATGGGAAGTGGTGAATGAAAGAACAAATGAGTTCCATGTTTTGATTTACTTGCACACGTTGCTTTTATTTTACCTATTAAACTATCTTTATCTCAACCCACGAATTTTCTCGCTTTTGCTCTTCAGATTCTCTCCTTCATCCCACTGGAGGGGGAATGAGCGAGTGGCTGTGTGGTGCTTAGTTGCCAGCAGTGATTAAACCACAACAAGATGTTGAGGAAAACATGCTTTGCACGAATGTTTGAATACTCCTGGACCATTTGTGATAAATCGGCTGTGGATTCTGGAAAAAACAGTTGGGTAAAAGTAACTGGCCAAATAGAAGAAGGAGCACCCTGTCAAATAGCACAACAGAAAGTGCCATGGCAAACATCTTAGTGGCACGTAGAACTAACCTTTCTGTCCTACATGAAGTCTAGACCCAAAAAGAAAGAATAGGGTGTAAAAAGTTTTCCTCTGCTATTTAGCTTTACAAAGATGGAAGTAGAAAATCAGTGAAACAATGACTCTGAAAAAGAGTATCTGAAACATACTAGCAAAACAAGCTAAGAAAAAGTGCCTATAGCCAGAGGTCCCTTGTGCTGAAAACTTCGAAGGGTCACTTCAGTGAACCAGAAAAGCGTACAAGAAGCAGCCAAAAGGCTTAATAAACTGAAGCACCCTGAGCAATTTGGGGGATTAGGCATTGGTTTATGGAGTTTTTTTCTGGAGTTCATAACCTTGTCTGCAGGAAGGAATAAGTGAAAAGTTATTCTAGTGGTTATGGGCTGGTGAGGTGTGAAATGCACCATGTGTAGCTGCCTACTCAAATACAATTTTCACTAACACACAATACCACCTAGGAAGCCACTGCCTTCAGTTGTGCCCCTAGCGTAGCATACAACCCTTTTTCTAAAGGAACTAAAATTCCATTGACCTAACACTGTAGTTGGAAAAACCCTCAGTTGTCTTGTTGGATTATGTTTCTCTTCAGATACAAGAACGTGTAGATGTGGAGCTTTGGGTCTTTTCAAACCTAAATGGTCCTATGAGTCTACGAAATTATGCAAACACCTCTGCAAAAATAACAAAGCAAAATTTTCAGCTAAGAATAAACTAAAACATTTGAAATGAGACCCCAAGTCTTTAGATAACAAAAATCTGTGGAAAAACAGCTTAACATACATCTTTGCTTCTCAGCAGACCATGTTGCTCTCTCCTGACTGGATCAGAAGTGGTTAAAACCGTACCATCAACAGAATCTCCAGCTCACTGTGTGGAGTGTGCAGAGTTCATGGATGTTTGAAATATGGCTGGCATTTCAATAGGACTAGGGAACAGCAAAGACATCTAAAGCCTATCGCAAATGCATGTGGCTAGATGCCAAATACAGGGTGGTCCTGAACAGGGGAAGGATATGAACTTTTCCACTGCTCATATTGTAATGAATTGCAATTTACTTAACATGGTACTATTTTCTATGGCCTAAGATCTTTATTTATTCCTCGGATTTCCCCTATAAATAACCCTGCCTGACACCTTCAAAGGCTAGATTAAGCAGAGGTACTGCACAGCAGTATTGTTAAGGCAGCCACTCTGGACAATTGGTTAGCAAAGCCTTATTAAAGCAAAGGTTTGAGTTTGGGGCTTTTGATCACACCAGGATAAGTTTCATCTTCTCAGTTTGGGATTTGGTCCTCAGAAAGAGCAGTCCCAGACTGTGGTCATGCACTGTCTGTGTTTACAAAACAAAACAGAGGGGAAGTTGACCTTGCCTGCAGAGAGGACCAAGGGGCAGACTCCCGAAGTCCCCTGGCATACCTAAAATCAGCATGCCTGTTGTTTACAGCTTTCTTTTCAAATTTAGAAACAGAGCCTTTTCTCATCTCACTTGTTCCTGGCTGCAGAAAGGTCTCCAGCTATTTATATATGTTGCAGAGGTGCCAAAAGACACACAACGCGGCTGGCAGCTTCCAGGGGGCTTGGCTCCACTAAGACTGCAACTATCCAGAGTTTTTTTGGAAGCTACTTTATTCCAGCAAATCTTTTGTTCTGGGAGCACTTTGATCTGGGAATTTCTATGTAAATATACTTCCTAGCCTGGTACTCTTTTAGATTTCATAATTAGAAAAAGGGGACAGAGCAGCTTCACATTCGTGATAGCCTTTTAGCATTCAAGCATGAGCTTGTTCAGATGGAATAAAAGTTTTTTAACCTTCCACGTAAAATATGAGATTCACTGCAATTTGGTAAATGGTATAGTTTTTATGTTTTCTTTACATAGACTGCATCTTTGAATCTATTGAAGTAAAGATGCATCCAGAGACCATGAGCCAATTGTCCATTTTGTCAAGTGCAGTGTGGTTTGTAGTTTCAATTCATATTGCTTTGGTTTGCTTCTCCAACAAACACAAAAACTTTGGCTTTCTTAAAAAAATAAAATTATGAAGAAAATTTGTAGTGAGATTCAATATTTAACTTCTGCTTAGGGCTCTTCACTAAGAGCCCTAAACTAAGTTATTTTTCATTTCCCTCTCTCTTTTTATCTTTTTCTTTTTAAGCTGGGAAAAGAAAAGAAATCAGAGAAAACATAACAGATCTAAACTATAACTGGTTCACACAACTCTCATCTATTTCTTTTTTACTTTGTCTGCAAGCAAAAGAGAAGCTGAAAAGACTGAGAACAACATAATTTGGCTTTCCATTCTTTCCCATGATACGGTTTGGGTTTTCTATGAACTCTCCCGTAATTAGGACTCAGTCATGGTGAAACACTTCTGTCCCTTACTGTTTCTAGGTAACCTCAATTAAAAGCCATGCAGAGTGACAACAAAACGCTGCCAACACATCAGTACAGTCATGCACTATACTATAAAAATAAGTTCTTTTTGTGTGTGTGCTTATCTTTGAATGTAAGACTATTTGTCAGCTCAAAGGAGCTGGGAAGGGTTACTTCAATTACTTTTGTTACACATTAATGCTGTCCTCTTTTCCAGTTTTCCCAGCATATTGCACCTCTCATATGCCCTTCTCATTCAGATCCCCTTCCAGTATCACCACTGGCTTACACATTAAGCAGAATTCTTCCTGCAACTTCTCATGAACCATCTCATTGCTGTGTGGACAACCTCCTTACTCGCCATTGCTCCCTGAGATCCCATGTGTGCTGCTTGTGGGTGCTGTAGTCTGATATGAAGGTGAACCTCAAACAAGAAGTGACAAGTAATGCGTGGGCCTAGCAGCTGCTTCAGCCACTCACCATGGGTGACATGCAAACCTCAACTCAGGACCGGATGAGTATTTTAAGAACCACAGATGCACAGCTGGAAAGTAGCCTGTTTAACCATGGTTAAGATCATGGAGCAGATCTTCCCAGAAACTATACTAAAGTACATGGAAAATAAGGAGGGCACTGGTGACAGCCAACATAGTTTCACTGAGGGCAAATTGTGCCTGACAAATCTCGTGGCCTTCCATGATGGGTGAGGGCATTGGTGGATGAGGGAAGAGTAACTGATGTCATCTACCTGGACTTGTACAAAGAAAGCACACGACACTGTCCCACACAACATCCTTATCTCTAAACTGGAGAGGCCCAGACCACATGACGATAAGGATTTGGCTGGATGGTCACACTCAAACAATGCAGTCACTGGCTCAGTGTCCCAGTGGAGACCAGCAATGAGTGCCATTCCTCAGGGGCTGGGACTGGGACAGTTTAACACCTTTGCTGACTACATGGACAGTAGGACTGAGTACACTCTCAGCAAGTTTGCCCACAACACCAAGCTTTGAGGTGCAGTCAACACGCTGGAGGGAAGGGATGCCACCCAGAGGGACCTGGACAGGCCTGAGAGCTGGGCCTGTGCAAACCTCATGAAGTTCAACAAGGCCAAGCGCAAGGTCCTGCACCTGGACCAGGGCAATCCCGAGCACAAACACAGGCTGGGTGGAGACCGGAGTGAGAGCAGTCCTGAGGAGAAGAACTTGACAGGTGTTGGTGGACAAGAAGCTCAACATGACCCGGCCCTGCATGCACACAACCCAAAAAGCCAGACACACCCTGGGCTCCATCAAAAGTAGCATGGCCAGCAGGTCAAGGGAGATGATTTTGCCCTACTCTGGGTCAAAATGGAAATGCCTTTTGTCTTCTCTGTTCTGGTGAGACCCCACTTGGAGTTCTGCATCCAGTTCTGCGGTCCCCAACATAAGAAGGATGGGGACCTGCTGGAGTAGGTCCAGACTAGGGCCAGGAAGGTGGTCAGAGAGGGATGGAGCACCTCTCCTATGACAACAGGCTGAGAGAGTTTGGGTTGTTCAGCATGGAGAAGAGAGGGCTCCAGGGAGAGCTTAGAGCAGCCTTTCAGTACCTAAAGGGGAAAGGGGCCTATTACAAGAGCGTGTAGATTAGATAGAAGGAGGACATTCTTTGTTATGAGAGCAGTGAGACACCGGGTGCCCAGAGAAATTGTGGATGTCCCATCCCTGGTGATATTCAAGGTCAGGCTGGATGGGGCCTTGAGCAACATGGTCTAGTGGAAGGTGTCCCTGCCCATGGCCGGGCACGTGAAGCTGGATGATCTAAGGTCTCTTTCAACCCAAACCATTCTAGGATTCTGTGCTGATACCAGCTGCAAGGGATGACATACATCAAGATGTACAGCTTAGCAACAGAACATTGAAAAGAATGTGGTGTTTCTTAGCATAAACTCAAGCACACTGACACAGGCTGTCCAAGCCATGACGAAGCAGCATCTCACATAGACAGTAAATACTAGTGGGCTCTCTCCAAGCAGCAAAAGCATACAGGATTGTTAGAGGGAAATTTTAGCATATATGGAGCAGGCAGATTCAGTCTGGAACTGGAAAGTTCAGAGTGGATTGTGGGGGCAGGGAAAAGCTCCTGGCAAGGGAGGAAACAATGAAACAGAGTGAAAAAACAACTGGAGGCTAGAAATCATAGCGAGGGAAACCCGTGCACAAACCGTCTGCTGAGCTTCTGGGCATGAAAGATTGGGCTGAGCCTTGAGAAACCCTCAGCATGCTGACTGCTCTGACTGAAAATATGAGTCATCAGCCCCTAGGATGACTCACGGCCCTCTCTCCTCCACCCTGAGTGGCAAATGAAAACAGAGATGAAGAGGAAGGTCGGGCTGAGGACAGTACTACAAGCCAGGGAATTTCTCAGCCTCTCACTATGTCAACACTCGTGTCATGAATCCTTTCACATTCAGCAGTTGGTGGCTGAGGAGGAGACAGCAGTGACCATCTGGGGAAGGAGAGGGGTGCCATCCTCCCTCATGTTGCCTGCCAGGGAGGGAGACATTCTGGCAACAGAAGAAAGCACCTGAGAGACAGAAAAAGGGCAACTGGTACGCGTAGCTAGTTAGCAAATGAACTAGAAATAAGAAGGGGAAAATCACAAAGGGTTTTGCGTATCTTGGTTAATTGAGTTACAGCTGTGAGGATAGCACTGCTGAATAGCTTGCCAGGCTGAAGTCCTGGCCTCATTAGAGTCAGTGGAAATTTGGCAACAGACCTGAGCAAATCTGGTTTTCAGCACAAGTTTAATGCCATGTGATACAGAGAAACAACCAAGGCTCGAGGTCCAGGCAAAGGCTGAGCTGCATTACTGGCTACGTGGGTGCAGCCCAGCCAGATCTCCCCGAGCACCTCTGCTCCAGTGGTGCCCAGTGCTGGGCAGAGGGGCTCCATGCCAGGCTGTGCCTGGGTCCTGAAGCTGAGGCAAATCAGTGTGCTGACAGGGATATACAGGCTCTGGGAGCTGAACTTACAGACATCACCTTGGCAATTGCCACACAGCCAGGCCATAGGAAGCTGCCGGCCGTCACTCTGCTGCTAGACTCTCTGCTGCAGTGGCAGCTGTATTTCATTAAATTTCCATCACCTTTCTTTCAGTGCAGACTGACTGTGAGGAGGGGATGAAGTTGCTTGTGAGCCATTAATGCTCGCTGGACTGGCACATTCCCACATCAGACCAGGCCACTCTTGTTTCTCACTCCCCTTGTTTTTCTCTTACCTCTGTTAAGACAAGAAATTACTGGAGCTGTGACTCCATCTCTTGGGCACTGTTTGTCCAACAAGGCCCCCATTTCCTCTAACTTCTGGATCTACCAGTGAGATAATATTAAAACATTCACACGTTGTCTTGTCACATAGCAGAGAATTGGCTTGCTTTGTAATGAGTTTTTCCTAAAGTCTTTTGGGCACTGGTTGGATCATATTCTGTTCCCACAACAAAGTGATTTGGGTCATTTAGTAGCATGTAAGAAAATTATTAACACAAATATGAGCAGCAACATTTTAGCTTCTTTTCCCAGACCAGTGAAATTCAGCATTAACTCTATGCGCAGTGAAGCATTCACTTTACTTAAGTACTTCATCTTCTTTAATTACCCTCAGGCTGGAATCCCCCTCCCTTTCCATTCCTTTCAAGCAGCTTTTGGCCTCCAGCTAAAACAATGCCCTTTCACTCCCCTTTTTTATCAAAGCATTGCCCTGATCACAGAGCCAAAAAATGTCAAGATAGATATACTTTTGCAGATACACTTAATGCTTGTGTAAATGAATGAATGCTCAGGAGAGAGCATGTTTTATGGGTAACAGAAAAGTTAACAGGAACTTGAGAGGCTTGGGATTGTCTTTGTGCCTGTCATTCCTGCCTCAGGACAGTTCGGGGTTTGTGATTCCATAGTCAGCAGTGGTTACTGACTGACTGTTCCTAGCCATGAGCGTTGCTGCATGGACTGAGCACTGCATGGACTCAACCTTGCCCTTCAGAGATGCTTCCCTCTTCTCATTCCTACACAGAGTCAGTTTTCACTGCCTGCCAGCTCCGTGCTGCTGGCGCCCAGCTGAAAGGAGTGGCCAAAAGCCATCAATGGCAGCTCATTACATGCATGGAAACTCAGCCAGGAGACAAGATAAAAGGAACAGAGGTCTAACTGCAGTCTAGGATACTGTGACAAGGCTAGAAACATTTCCCCTTTTCCAAGAACCAGCCCATAAGGGAGAAGCAACTAATAGGTGAATGCTGTCCTGAATGTTTTTAATATGCTCCTGAATCTCACAGAAAATTTAGGAAAATTTGAGATGTTTTGAAGGCTCTGCTCTATTTTCCCTCCTGTTGATGCTTTGTTTTCAGTTTGTCTGAGGTCATGTTCCTTGGCTTATACCAGTATGATATTCTCTGTAGCAACTAAGCTATTCTACATTAAAAAAAATTAGAAATCAAAGGCAAATGGCTCATCTAGACCAGTACCTGCCAATTTGCATCATAAAGTGGGTCTCTCAGTGCAATATTCTGTCTCAGAAAACTACTCTGTTGCCACACTTCATAATAAGACATAATGCCAAATTTTCCCCATGTCACAGTACCCCCACTTGTGCAATGTTCTCTAACGGACAAAGGGGTAAAAGAAGATAAAAAAGAGTACTTATGCCTTGTGGCAACCGTCTTGAAGCTTGATGGTCTATTTTAGAATGTGCAATTTGAAGAGCTCTGCTTGTTTAGCCCAGCCAAGCAAAGGCTGGCACAAAACATGATTATCCCAGGCATATTTATAGAGGGGATACACCGGGGAGGAAGAAGAGCTAATGAAGAAAAAATGGCACAAGAACAAATGGGAATAAGAGAGCCACAATAAAATTAGGCTGGAAATTAGTAAACAATTCTACCTGTACTCTTCTGGAAGAACCTCCTAGGAAGAGAACAGTGGGGAAAAAAACATGGTTATTTTTAGAAACTAACAAGACCAGTTTAGGAAAGTTTTATCACTGTATGGCCTGATGGCTATGAAAGCAGAGGATCATTTCAGGAATCTTCTAGCCCTGTATACTTCTCTTTCTAGAGTGTTTACACTTCTTCTGGAAAGAGGCTCCCCACAAGGGTTTTAGGATATGCTATGTCTTTTTGATCAAACTTTAATCCAGTCTTATTTAAGGTACAGACTCTGCGGACTTGAATGAAAAATCCAAAAGTCATCTGCTCGACCAAATCAATCCGATGTCTGTCCAAAAGACGCTTTCTGATTCACACAGGAGTTAAATCGCATGGCTGGCAGTCCCCAAGAGGCAATCTGAAGTGATCATTGAGTACCCGTTTATATTAACTCTGTTAACCTCTGCCAGTAGCAGAAAAAGGGCTCAGTGCCAGCACATCTTACAGTTTTAATTAGTTTGCTTCCAGACGTGGCAAGCCTCATCCTGCGAGACCTCTAGCGGTGCCCTCCATGCTTGTGGGCCGGGCAGAGCCGGGCCACCATCGGGGTGGGTGCTGCCACAGCCAACCCATTCCTCCATCTGGTCAGTGCCACACGAGTAAAAGCCACAGTTTCCATCCCCAAGGAGTACCTGTGGCGTGCATTTCCTGCTCTGATGAAAGACCCAAAGGAGAGTACCCCCAAATTTCCCATTTCCCTCCCAAATACTTCACCTGGCTTCACAAACAGTATTATATCTTACAAATCACACTGAGCTGATACATGGCAGGATTTGGGTATGTGAGAATCAGGCCCTGATGGTTTACATGAGCACCGACATGTTTCTGTACATATCATATGTGAGCAGATACTGTATGGCAGGGGAGTAAAACACAGCTGGAATCACCCCTGCAGTGCTGCTGGCACCTGGGGATGCTGCAGAGCCTACCAGAGCCACCGCCGCTGTGTCCCCAGCACGCTGCCAGCAGCCTCCCTCTGTCACAAAGCCAGCAGCCTTGCTCAGTGCCCTCCCAGTGGCGCTGGGCTCTGCGGCTCTTTGTCTGCTCACGTTCAGGAATTCCATGATAACTGCTGGAATATATATATTTTTTTAAATGCCATCCCTGCACACAGACCTCCATTGTCACTGCTGCCTGGCCACAGGGGGAAAATCCAAAGAGGCACTTCGCTGTCTTTCTATTTCCGTCTCCTGGGCTGCGGAACACCTCATAGTTTAGCCAGTTCCTTGCTGAAGTCTGACTTTCACAGCACTAAATATAGGAATAGTGCACTCTGCAGGGGCTAAATTTAGCTGTGCTGCGTTAGAAGGGGAGGTACCTCATTACTGGAGGCAGGAAAGCTGAACCACTGCAGGCAGGGAAACTTGGGTGATGCAGTAACGGCCACTGCTCTGTTGTGCCAGTGCAGGAAGGAATTGAATTAGAAAGTTCAGTTCTGGGGTTGATTTTTTTCTTTTTAAATGAATCTGTTCAATGCCTCAGCGAGGTTTTCCAGAAGTTCACTTCCTCCAGAAGAAATTACATACATCCCTATTATTACTGTAAAAATATTTAGGAATATTCCTCATTTAAATCAAGAAGAGACTTTTAAATAATACAAATTAAATTTCAAGGTTTCAGGCTTCTGAGCTTGCTACAGTTGGCACGTAAAGCCGTGCATAAAGATCCTCAGAGGCAGTAAATCATGACTACCTGCCATAAGCCTGGGCAGGCTTTTCAGGAATGTTAATCACTGCTAAACAAGGAGGGCCAGTCGCCTCACAGCTTCAGCCTTTCACCTTTAAGTCACTTATTCTAGCATAGTTGGCAGGGGGGCACACGGCCTGGGCTCTGTTCCTAAGATGTGCCATTCACTGCAGATTAGACACCATGCCTCTGTTTCCCTATCTATCAGCTGCGGGTGGCAGAATTTCCCCTGCGCTGCAGAGCATTTTCAGAGCCCAGTGACAAGTTAAAACCATCGCCCTGGCTTCTCTTTCAAAATCACAAAGCCCTGGGAAAATTTGAAAGACAGGATTTTGACCAAAATGCGATGCAGGAAAATGCCTGACTGCTTGAAAACACGTTTCCTAGCAGGTGTCATCACCCATGAATCAGCAAAGGCAGGTGAGCGCCAGAGGCAGCAGGCCGAGGCTGTGGGTGAATCATGGGAGATGTAGTTCAAGGAGGTGACCCCACAGTGGAAGCACCTGATATACATTAAAACTCTTTTTGGGTATTAAGATGGCATTTCAGAAGTGTAAGGGGTAGGTTTTCAAAATTTTACAGAGTCACATTTTTCCACTGCTGTTCTCATTTACCTGCAGTGTTCACCAATACAAAACAGAGCAATGAGTCAGATCAGCTTCCATGTGGAGAACTATTATGTAATAGGAAAACAAATCAAAACACCACTAATTTAGTTATCTCATCTTCATACAAAAGATGATGATACACAAACTACACAGTGGAGGAGATGACCTGTTCTAAAAAGAAAATATTGTCAGGATCCACAAATTTTCTTGTCAGAATCAAATATCATGGTGAAAAATACCCTTTTACGAGTCCACACTAGATTCAGCCCTGGCTAATCCATGACAAGCGACAGCTGCACAAACATTTTACTGCAGACTGCTGACAAAAGTACATTATTCACTGGAAACCTAATGTCTATACTGGGAAGGTAAATGCACCCCCAGCACTTGTTCTCTAGTACAGACTGGACCTTTTTCACACACTCTTATAGCCCAACCTCCTTATAGCCCAAAACATTTTGGTCCTTGTTAACTTTCAAGCTGTGCCTGTGAATTGTCTGAGAGCATATTATTTGGCTGGGGCCAAAATAGATCAGTAACATTAGCTGAGCACTTGTGGGAAGATGACTGGGGCTGAAAAGATAACAGTACAGAAATTACAGAGGAAAATAGAGTGGCTATTCCCTGGGTGGAACGTGGTCAGTACACCCGACCTCCCACACACACAACACAGTCTGAGGGGAACTAAACAGAGGGTGGAGCAGAGTGGAGAAACCATGGCCAGGCTCTGTCAAAACCCTTGCAGAGGAGGGAACTCAGTGGTACTTTCTAGCCAGTAAGCTGCACAGCAGCTGAAAACCAAGGGAAATAGAGGAAGATGTCCTGCTGTTGAATCAGCAGCTGTGGTGAAATCACTCTCCTTGGACTGACCCATGTCCCCATCCAAAGATTTTCTTGGGTGCCACACTGAGGTATCTGCCGCAAGGTATGACCACCCCTCAGTAACTAAAATGTAAGACTAAAGTCACTCAAGCTCCACTTAAATGTAATGAAATAGTACAAAAGTGAATCAAGAACGGGGAGAAGCTGGGAAAGACTCCATCATAACTTCTGGGATCAGCTGATGGGCTAAACCTGTCTTCTCCCCCATAGGGACGCCTATTGGTTAAGAACTGTGCTCTACACACACTGAAGGATTATTTTGAGCTAACTTTTGTTAGGGATTAAATCTTGTCAGTATGTTGCTTTGAATTATATTGCTTGTTATTCTATTGCTTTGAATACGTTTTTGAAGTGAGATACCACCACCAGCAGTCTTTGAACCTTGACCTGTCGCAACTATATTAATAAAGAGTGTTATTCCGTCACCTGTTAATGTGAATCCTTCAAGCGCACTGGCAGTGGGTGAGGGTGGGGAGACCCAGGAGGAGGTTTCTCAGGCATGTGACCTTAAACAAGTCAGTCAAACTGCCCTTCAGCCTAGTGAACTGCTCAGTGAAGGGTCCCCATAACAAGACACTGACTGGCTGGGCACAAGAGTCCCAGTTTTCCTGGGAAGCTAACAGATTAATCAAACACTAAGGGGTGGAGTAAATCTCCCCTTTTCATGTGACAGTACTATAAACAAAATCATACTCGGCATGTGGAAACAGCCTCTGGGACTGATTATTAGCACAGATATAGTCACTGAGTTTAAAATAAGGAAACCAAAATTGTCTGTCCTTTCCCTCAATGCATCCAGTAAAGAATGTTGGCTCAAATACTGCTTAGTCTCACTCACAGGCTACACATATCTACCAGCCCTCTCATACCCCATCACTTCAAATTTTGGTGCTGGGAGTCAATGATCATGTCACTAACACACTGAGGTCTTGGAGTAGATATGTCTTCAGAAAGGAACAATTAGCAGGATTTTAAAATTCAGGATACTTTTGCCATCCACCTATTTACACTTTCTATTGCCTCTTTACAAGGGACAAACCACGCTCCCTTGGTCTCTCGCACAGCCAGCCTTGGACCTCCAGAAGGCCTTACAAAAACACCTTATGACTGCATATTCATGAAGTAACTATCAAAAGAAAGAAAAGGAGAAACCATTTCCAAGTATAAACTCATTGAAACAAAATTAGAAAGCATGGGGAAAGGAAGGGACTCCATGCAGGACCATCCCTAATTTGAATATTTTTGTGGGTTTTATTTCTGTCCCTGAGAGACTGACGATAACTCCACTCCTTCAGTTAAGCCTCTCATGACCCTGAGACTCTTTCCATATTCTGAATATTTCAACTGGTATAAGGAAAGATATTACCAATTCCTTCAAAACTTCTGCCCTCTCTGATACCAGGGGGTCATGAGCACAAATCCAGTGACTAAAACATCAGAGATGATATCCTGCTTGTACACCTGCTTCCCAAGATCTTTTTCTCACACTTCTCACATGTGCCAATGGAGATTTCAGATACTGATTATTCACAGCTGTACAGCATGGCCAGTGACAGCACATCTGGAAATAAGCCTAATGAAACATGCAATATTATACCACGAAGCAACATTAACGAAACAAAAAAGCCCAACAAACAAAATATGTCTATGTAGAGAGAGAAAAAAAAAGAGATAAAATTAAGTAAGTTGAGCTAGGTCCCCAGGAGTTCCCTTGCTCAAAGACTCATACCAAGATTTTTTTTAGTTTCATGTAACAATTCCAGACTCATCTGAAGCTACAGGCCATAACACTTAGTCCTCTGTATTTTCAAAAGGCAAGGGGTCTTTTATCCTGTCCTGATTTGGGCTGGTGATTTCCGGTGTGATAGCTTGCATGGTGTTATGTTTGGGATTTGTGACTGAACTAGCCTTGATAATACAGGGATATTTTTTGTTAAAACTTCCATAGGAGGCATTTCTGTGGGTCGTATCTGTAGGAATTTCAGCTGTGAAAAAAGGGATAACATTTACCTTGCACTCCATACTACTATGCATTTTTTAGACATTTGATTATTAATCATAGTGTTGGTATTATTCTGAAGTATCATCTTCTTTGATTTAAATCTTAATAAAGACTCTTCCCATTTTTTAGCTTAACACTTGCCATCCCTATCAACAAGAGTATGTACTCTATTTTAGCTGTCATGTAGATGAATGTATTGATTTAATCTTTTAATCAATGTCAGCTGGGAGAGCAGTTTTATGAATGTAACTGAAAATCCCCAGTTCTTTTGTTGCAAAGCAGATTGTATAGCTGAGCTCTGCCTTCTCCAAGAAGAACATCTATGAATTCTTCTCTGATTCTGTATTAATAGATTTAGAGATACTTTCCTATTTCCTTATTCCCTTTCCTGTATGTGCGAGCAGTAAAGGCACACAGAAGGAAACGCAGGGGAAGTCAATGAACTCTTGCTCAGGTCAGCACTGACCACTGAAACTTCTGTAACAAAAAAATCCCTGAAAAGAAAACATTTCCCTACCTGCCTATGTATCTGACAGGCAGAGTGAAGGAGAAATGGGCTAGGAGGCTTTCCAGCTTGCAAACAACCTGGATGGTGCTACTACAATGTACTCTTAATATTGTATATCTAAACAGTCACACAGATGATTAACATCCCTATCTAAAAATCTGATACAGAACATATATAATGTCTGCAACGTATACAAATAAATGTTTATGTGCTTAGGTAGACCTACAACATAACCTGAAATCGTTTGCCATAATTATGGTGTCACTGCCACACTGAGGGATCTTCCTTCAGACGTGGTTTTGGGTGCCTCTTTGGTGTAGACCTTTCAGCTGTTGTGGATTTGTCCTTGACAGAGTGTTTTTCTGTTACATATTTGTTTATTATCTGCCACTGGAGGACTGGAGTTTCTGGATCTTATTTTGATGACACAGAAAATTCTTCCTTAGGCCAAAAATATCCCTCCTAAAGCTTTCAGCTGAAGTGAGTGCTACACTTATATGGGGCCAATAGCTCTGAATAATTGATGAAACCACTGACAGAGACAAGATGTGCAATGCTATTAAAGGATCACCTATGATGCAAGTTGTACAGAAGAAAAGATGCATCCCATCTTCAAGCTTACACAGCCAGTGCCATCTCCTTTGGAATCAGGAGTGATCTGCTGACCCTACCTTTGACAGCAGCCACCAAATGTTTGATTTGAAGGACTTATGAAAATGCCTTGTAACTCCTTGTCCATGAGGTGATTAATTGCTAGACAAAAAAAGTGTGAACAATCTTCAGATATGAATTCTTGACAACGTTAGGAACAAGATGAAAAAAAAAGAAATAAAATACATGACCTAACTCGAATATGCCAATATTCAATCTTTAACTTTTAAGGTAATTTATTCATCTGACAGAACCTTGATGTAATTATCTTGCTGAGCCCAAGATAGCATGTCAGTGACCACAATATGTTATTAAATAATAATTCTATTGAAATAGGAGTTCACAACTTGAATAATAAAAGATGTGCAACCAAATATTCCACACCTATATTCTTTTTATCTTGTAGAAACTTTCTGTGGTTTTGTCTAGTTTGTCATATGACTCCAACCTTAAACAACAACGGCAGAAGAGTCAAGATTTATAATTTGGAAAAGGAAAGAAGAAAGCATAAATGCTATCATCCTGTAACAAACCACAAAGACAGACATGTTTGGATGACATCACTGTCAGAGATGTTAGATGCACATTATTTTGCTTGCAGGAGATAAAATGAAGGCAACTGGTGAAACAGCAGAGCCTGATTCAGGATAAATTACAAGAATTAAGGCAGTAAAATGGATGCATTAGTGAATCTGCTTACTTTCTGCACTTCAGTCAATCTGAGATGGGCTTAGTTAATGTGTTTATTTCCCATTTTATCCTTGTGTTTATCTCCTGTCTTTTCACAATGTAACTTCATATTTCCAGTTAGATTACATTAATAAAAACATGCAAAGAAAGTCAAGTTTCATTTCTGTTAAACATACATGAACTAGCTTTTTAAACCACACATTTTTAATTACATCATTTTACAAAGTTTCTTTGCAGAATTCTTCCAGATGAACCAAACCCTCTAATTCTCTAGTTTAGATTCCTCATTGAAGAGGTATATTTTACCACACTGAGAAGGGCTGACTTTAAACAAGAGGGAGTTGGGCTCTACGTTTATGAAACTGGTTGATCTAAAGTTAGAGTTTCTTAAGAGCTGAAGAAGAAATGTTTCAAAGCTTTCTTTGATCAAAGCTGCAAAGACTGACACTAGAAACAGCAAGGGAAAGAATAAAAGGAAGCAAACAAAGCAATATTCCACGACTTCTGTCTGCCAATTCAACCTCCTAGTGCCAAAAATGGGGCAGAACACAGACTAGCTTATCAAACAATTTTTTTTGAAGAATCAGTTTTGAGTTATTGCTCTCCAGTTTATAAGATGTTTACATATCTAAGTGGCTCAACATAAAGGAAGCATAACTTTGAACTTCACAGGACTACTCCTTGCGAGGAAGTAAGCAGGGGTGGATTTGCCAGCAGGAATGTGCATCCCATTGGTACAGTCTCATGGCCTAAATAAGCTCAAGGCCATGCGAGGAGGGAGAGGACCTACTGCCACCTGAAGTTCTCATCCAGAACAGTCACTTATCCAGCACCAGTTAAACACCCATCTCCTGCACTGAGTTTAAATTCGTGCTGGTAATTTGAAGTACAGACAGACAAGAAATAAACCTCTTAAATTAGTTTCAGTAGGAAGAAAAACTAGATTTCTATTGACATTAGAAATCTGAGCTCTTACTCCAAATCACCCACAGCAATTTTCTGTAATCACGGCTGACTACTTATTATTTTCTTTCATTTCAGCAATTTTTATATTTAATAAGGTAGCTTTATCTTTTTTGAAACTTCAGTTTGTTGTAAGTAAACAAGGTAGAGAAAAATCACTTATTCAAAGTATTAGAACAGAGGTTTCAAGTTTTTCTCTGATTATATTATTATACTTACAGAAATGAACCTATTTTGTATTTCAAATTAACTTAAAACAACAAATGTTAATAATGAATTATAATACTATAAATCAAGCAATTTAAAACTATCATTTCTTGACCCACTGAGCTTTTGTAAGTAGTTACAGAAGTTAATTTTTTTTATGGAAAGAATGGGGTGAAATATCTTTAACTAAATTATCATATTCCTCTTTATTTATGAAGTAAAACAAACCATTTAGTGAGTTAAGAAACTTTCTATTCATCCAAATGCCGGCACCTACAGATTTTCTATATTGGCATATTCACTGCTGTTATCCAGAATTCTTTAAAGCGCAGCTCCTACTGAAGATTTCGAAACTTGTTCAATGTGGAAAATCTATTAAGTCACATTAGAAATTATTTAGAATGCTGGTTTTCAATGTATAAATCTGTGTTTCAGTCTCCCTCCAAGATTAACTTGATACAAAAAGTAAATAGAAAGGTAATTGGGCCAGAAATACAAAACATTTCATTCCCCTTTTCCTAAATCTACTACAGTGGGAATATTAGAATGGAAAGAAAAAATTTTTAATTGCTCAATGATACACAGAATATCTCCATTGGATAAAAAGACCCCCAGCCATACCGTGAAAAGATTTTCACTTGATGACAACAATCAAATTAAAATATTTTATAGTTAGTGCCACAATTCTTGATTTTGGAAAATGTGAGTACCAAAAAAATGTAATTAATGTCACTGAATTAAAAGACAGTTTTAAGCTTATTCATTTAAAATTGATGTGACTTAAAATCAATCCTTAGTAGATCCTGTTGAGTGAGACTCTGATTGATAGAAAATTATTTGATCTGATGCAGTTTCCTTCACTCTAATTTGAAAACAAATTGTGAAAAAGCTTCTGAGATAATTTATTGTATTAAGGATAATTATTATCATTAATATTATTTCTCAAATAACTGTGGGTCAGCAACATCTTATTGATAATTTTTTTCTCTGAGAATCCAAAACTGAAATTTTGAGTTGAATTTTCTCAGCCTCAGTTGTATAGTTTCTCAATTGTATACAATTTCTCAGCCTCATTGTACAAGTCACACAAAGTCTTCCATTTCTACATCAGACAAGTACAATTTTTACGTTTAGTTTTTGAGCAGAAATGCTTGTACGTGTAAAATTTTTCCCACTTGTGTTCTCTACCTTTCCTTTGATACATCTTATGTAGACCTCTGACAAACACTCGCACAGGAGATCTCTAAGAAGCAGCAGAAACAGTATTATAGGAACTTCAGTCTCTCCCTTTCAAAACATATCTGGACCAATGCTTTACGGCCAAATTGAAAAATTTAAGTGTAAATCCCTTCTGACCAGTAGGATATACTGAATCCAGAGGCAGCTGCCTATCCCCAGCAGCAGTGCAGTATTTGGACACAAATAGTACAGAAATATCAGCAGTTCTTTCAGAATAAAGTGCAGGATGCAGCTGGTTACAGTGTCCTGTCACTAATCACCCCACAAGGAAGGTCCTTCTAAATAAATGAATCAATGAAACAAACTCATTATTCAGTTAAATCTGTCCTGCAGAGATCTGAAATATGCAGGAGAGTAAATGTAAATTGGACTATGCACTCTCCCCATACACAAAAACTGCTATCCGTACTTCTATGCTCAAATGTTACAGTACAACACCATTTGGTTTCTTCACAGAGATAAAAATGTACCAAGAAAGACAGAAATTTCCATTACTGTACATGCTCAGCTTATTCTAGCTTACAGCACATGAGGGAGGTGAAAACTTATAGAGCATAGCATCAGTTCCTACAGTTTCTATCAGTCCAAGGCTGCTCCTCACTGGGGTTGCTGCAAGGCACTCCCGTGTGCACCCACGCCCTCACGGTGTGTTCCACGGGGCTCTCCTCATGAGGTGGAAGCACCACTGCCCCCAAGCTCCCCACCTCCACCCATGTGCCCAGAGCACCCAGTGTCCCCACTGGCAGTGCAGCTGGCCCCCAGACCATGCCCAGCGAGCAAAGTCTGCAACAGCTCAGAGTGGAGACCACGCAGGCACAATACTAAGTCCATCAATAACTTGCACTGAGACAATTCTTCATGTATTTATAGTCAAAGTAGACCTCTAAATAGCCAGGAGATAGGCCAAATACCATTAAAAAAATCTCACAGAAAAGAACTTCCTCCTAATAGCTAATCTAAACCCACTCTCTTTTAGTTTGAAGCCATTCCCACTTGTCTTGTCACTACATGCTCTTGTAAATAGTCTCCTCCATCTTTCTTGTGGGTTCCCTTCAGGTACTGGAAGGCTGCAATTAGGTCACCCCTAAGCCTTCTCTTTTCCAGGCTGAACAATCCCAATTGTCTCAGCCTTTCCTCATATGAGAGGTGCTCCATCTCTCTAATCATCTTGGTGGCCTCCTCTGGACTCGCTCCAATGAGTCCAGCCTCATATTAATGAGGGGCTGCTTTTCCTGCTCATGAACAGCTGACTAAGAGGCCAAGGACATTCCCACTTCCGTAACAGAGCTACAGCATTGCAGCACAGGCACTAGGGGCTGCAATCAAGCATTACTAATGTGCTCAGTAGCTTAGGTATTAAGTTCACTAAAGAATAAAAGAGGCATGGAAAGAACACGTAGGCAAAATGTAATGGATAGCCACAGGTGGGAGGAAAAATCAGCTTTGAATTCTCCCTAGAATAATTCCTTGCATAAGACTTTATATAACTGACAGCCTTTCATATTCTCAGAATAGGATCCCAAAATTCACTGGCAAGGTCTGCACCCTCCAATAAGAACGGCCCCAAGACTGCACTCACCAACTACCACACTGTTTATTACAAGGGAAAACAGGGACAGCCAGTTTCAGGTGGGTTTGGAACCCAGTTTTGACAGCATTTTGGACTTTGACGTCACCCACTGGGTCAGCTTACAACCTGGCAAGCCTGGAGAGGCACATCACTCCCTGTCTGCGACTGTCTGGAAAAGAGATATACAGGCAGGGGCAGGAAGCAAAGCTGACCTTGATCAAAGCCTCTCTGGGGTCCAGTCTTTTAAAGAAAACATGAGAAAAAACTCCAGCTGTCTGTGCCTTCTGGAACTGCCACTCTACAACAGTACAGGCGCAGGCAAAACAGGCAGCACCAAGGCACGCTGCTAAGCCACTGGTGTGTTTGAGCACGCACTTGCTTGCCAAAAGCCCCACAAAGAAGGCTGGGCTCACACAGAACTCTCCAAAATGAAAGAAAAAACTGTGAAGCCTGTCTAGCTTTTTCCCATGTGAGAGCATTTGTCCTCCAAAGGGCTCTTATATATTTCAAGCCACCCAGTTGTTTTAATGAACAAGACCTATGCTCAGCACCTCATTTCAAAGTGAGTCAGAGGCACGAGCAGCAGGAGAAGGTAAAGGTTTGGTTTCACATGCCGGGCTAACATTCGTCTCATTTGTTTCATTATTTGGAACCATATGCCCAGCGGAAGAAACAGGGAAACAATAATACCAGCATTATTTTAGAGCGGTGCCCAAGGGACTTGTCATCTGACATTCAACGTTGCCAGAATTCCTGGTACAATGAGGACAGTTACATTCCCTAACTTTGCTTCCCTACTCAGGAAGTGTCACACCTGCTTTGTGGAAGATAAGAGCAGCTTTTGATTTGTGTTTTACCTTCTAGAGTAAATAAGGTTTTCCCTCAAGATCTTGAAGAAAATATTGACAATATGACATGACGATATCCCTAAATACACAAAATTCTCAGCACAGAAAAGCAAACCCTTCTTTTGATAAAAAAGTGCAGTGGTGTTTCAGTCTAACCTCATCTTTTGGAGATCTTCAGTTTCAAGGAGTTTCGGATTGGAAAAGTTGGTTATCATATATCCAAATCTCTGAAAAGCATGTATTTTAAATAAAGAGGAGGAAATCAACGTTATTCTTACTGGGCAGGCATAGTAACATTTTGCATGTAAGCCACACGCAAAAGTTTACAAGAGGAAATAAGTAGCAAGCAACACAAATCCAGACTTTCAGAATATTTTTGTAGAGTTTTCTGAAAAAAAAGTGAGGCTCTTTCTTTGCATAAAGAACCACTATGATGACTTGGCATAGCATCTCTTAATTGAAGCCACCAACAGACAGGAAGGAAAACCAAAACCTGCCCTGGAAAGGACCTGCTGGGTAACCTCATTTAGAAGGGCAGAGAGGTGGTACATCTGCACACAAGCTGAATCCCCAGGTATGAAACAGAGGGAACAAAAACAGGTAACCTTTAGAAATGTTCTAAGTGATCCTTACAAAGTCAGGAGGTTCACATTCCTCACCATTTCATAAATCCAGTAGGGGATATTATTTACTCTTTCATAACAGAGAGTATAGCAGACTTCTGGAAAGCTCCCTCAGCTTAATCCCAATCAGGTTCTGGATGTGCTTAAACACTTTCAGAAGCCAATACTTCTTATTTCTGAACCTCCAAAGATTACCAGCTGAGAAGTCCTCTTGATCCAAATGGTGTGGGGAAGGGTCACTATTTAACAAAGAAGACACCAAAGAGGATGGAAATTAAAGATAATTACATTTGGCTGCCCTGCTTTGTTTCAGCTGTCTTTTTTTTTTCCCTGGTGTTCCAATTCATTTATTAGTCAGGTAAAATTGGAACAATACCACACACCACATAGAGGACATGAAAAAATACATGTGACCCTTTGTGCACTTCTGTGCTATTCATGTGTTCACTTGTTCACACTGCACCAAGCAGGTCTGATATCGTACAATCATATGGAGGATATGAGAAAACTCCTCTGGAGCAGGTCAAGCCTATGGTGAAAGGGGCTTTAGAAGTTTCTAGAAGATAGTATAGGTCATACAGTTAATTCAGAATTAAGATCATGATGTAGCTGACCAAGGAAAATACTGTATTATTTTTATTATTCTGCCTAAACCAGATTACTTGCCCATGCTTTGGCCTAGAAATTAGAATCATTAAAGTGCAGTGATTTGTTTGTAAACACACTTAACACACAGCCTAAAAAACAAGATTTAAAAGTAGGTGTTCCTCAACAGTCAGTTTCTAAATGAGGGAGCTTCACATACAGACGTTTTTACATCAATAAAAAAAGCCCTCAGAGTAATTTCTCTCCCTTTCTGAGAGCACAGGACATTATCTCTGGCTGGTACACCCTGTTGATTTTTAACCACCTCTGTTCTGCCTCACCAGCTTCCTGCCTCACTGGGCTCCAGCTAGAGCTACCCATCCAGAGCAACCAGAGTGCAGAGAGCCTTCAAGGCACACCAGGACCATGAAGGCACACAACCTGATTCTCACCCGTTTGAACTTGATCCTCTTTCCCCCTGCTGGGAAGAGGCCTAAACAAGGTCATGCTCAAAGTCATCTGAAACTGAATTGCTGCAAGGCAAGCTCTGCTGACGGGAAATGGCTTTCAGCAGCTTTTCAGGCCAGAAAGGACCAGCAGACCACAGAGCCTGACCTGCTTGACAAAGGCTGCTGCAGAGAATAGCTGTGAGGAAAAGGCACCTCTTTCTAACCTGGAGTGAGGCCAGGCCAAGTCTAAGATCAGAGTCTCCAGCCCCTGACTGAGAAGAATTAGAGTGTTCACAATATGGCCAACACCACTCCGTTTCTTTCCTCTCAATAAAATAAGCCAGTTCAGGTTGCCCTTGAAATGCTTTTTATGAGACTGCATGTCCCCAAGGCAACCAAGCCTCTAAATCCTTGAAATTTCCTCCTCTCCTCCCTTCAACTGTTCTGTCCAGAGAGAAGAGGCTTAACATTTGCCTGCCAGTTTTTTCTCTTTTCCATCTCTCTTTTCCCCTGGCTCCTCAGGCTAGCTAGCTCTCCCAGGTTTAAGGCCCTGGGTTCGTGGCACGCCTCTCAAACTTTTTTCCCCCAGGGTAAAGCTTAAATCACAAAGCAGATATTAGGCAATGAGGAAGTAGATGAGCTATTAAAGGCTATGACTTGCAGGGACTAGACTGCAGCTACCTCTGTCCACTTCCCCTGACAGTGTTCTCTGGAAGCTCTACATTCCCTCCCGACAAGGTGGTGAGTGCTTGTAGGAGGATGGCACAGTAGCACTTTGGTCTCTGTACAAGCCACCTACATTACAAGCCAAGGTCTGGAGAAAGGGGGAGCACCCTGCATGACCCACCTGTCACCCCTCAGACTCCTCCATGACCCTGTCACCACCTGTTCTCCTCAGAGGAGAAGCAGATGGACACAAAGAGCCTAGAGAAGTTAGGCAGAGCTTTGGACTATGATCCAGCTGATGAGCTGTTAAGTTGATTTGCAATGAGAGTTGTGCTCCCTCACAAAATAAAAACACAGGAATGAATTATATTTAGTCACAGGACATAGTAGAAAGAAGAGAACGAGTAAGAGCATGAGAGTGCTTCAAAGATGAAGAATAAATCACAATTGTGAGGTCAACCAAGCCTGTGACGGAAGGATGGAGGCACAAATTTAGACAGTACTGAAGAGTTTGCAAACTTCCCAGTTCCAGTTCTCTATGAGGGAACTCCTGCAGTTCCACAAGGAGCACCAGATCTGCACACCTCCCATGGGTTTTGCTGCCAAACAATACAACACACAGACAAATCTTACTTAAACAATAATAACTATAGCAAATTGTCACCGAAAAATGCTACTGCTAACCCAAGGGGCAGTCCAGCTCCTACTTACTTCACAGTAGCTATTTTCTAATGCCTTTAAGACCTGGGCCATACAGTTTCTTTTACATTAATGGAACAACAGAGCACTATTTACTGGCGGAGCACAGGAATCCAGCAAAGGCAAGTGGTGCCTGAGAACTACAGTGCCCTCTTCACAGACAATTTGAGGAACAATGCACTGCTGCAGCAGTAAATTCCTCTTTTTCTAGACCCAAGACCTTATCTCTTTTGGGATAGGAGAGCTAATTAAACTGTCCAATACTCTTACAACCTTTTGAGAATCTCTGGAGAGAAGGGCTATGCAAGGCTATGCAAAAAGGTTGATGGTTGTCTTTGCTTACACAAATCTGCTAGTTGCACATGGCAAGAAAAAGCAAAATAACTCACAGCTGGACTGAGAGAAGAGATAGAGCAAGGTAAGGACTGAGATAAGTAGGCAGGGCAGTCCCTGAATTTTGCAACTAGCATCAATCAGGTGACTGATCCCATTTCATTTGAGGCTGCATCAATACCTGCTTAGCCCTGATGTACAAACTACCCCCTCAAGCAGAGATTAGGTAATCTTTTCCCACATATGTCTTTGACAGTGTGAGAGCGATGGCCTTCATTTCATTCTGTGTACAAAACAGGGAAAATACTCATTTATCTCAAAGAAGGTGGTATAGGGAATGACAGCATTCTCTGTCAGTAGATGAGCCAGTGCACAGAGAGCAGACAGATAATCTGACTCTAGACCTGGCACAAGCAGGTAGCATTACTGGCCACGGGGACATGTGGCTGATTTGGGCTGAGTTCGTGGAGGAGAGGAGGGGGAAGGCATTCACCAGGCCTGATAAGCTTTGCTGCACTGGGAGGAGAGCTGCTCGTGGGGCCATGTTGAACCATGGGTGAGGAATATAGAGGTCCATGACCATACTGAAAGCGGCCAAATTAGGTGCAAGAAATATGATAACCATGGGAGGGAGCTCTTAATTTATTGCTGTCTTACACATGCTGGGGGTTTCTGCAGCCCTCAGTGGGAGATAAAAGTAGTTTGCAAAGGAAAAGTGAAACAGCATTTAAGAGTCTGAAACTACAAAGAATAAAATTAATGCTAATTTGAGGGGGAAAATTATCCCATCCCCCTTGCCTCCCACATGGCATCACTCACTGCAGTGAACTCAGGAGAATAATACAGACTGATGAATTTGTCTAACACGTGGTTTCATACTCATTGACATTACAAAGGAGGGAAAAACCATAGAACAAATAAACCTCAAGGACTCTGTTTTAGAAAGTTCAGAGTGGAAGATTTTCAAGGGTGGGTATTTGCTACGCACCCTGTAAGCTCTTTTTTCCTTGACCCTCTCACTGAAGCCTTCATCTGCACAGTGACTCTCCTGCTATTATGGGCTCACTGAGCAAATGGCTAAGGAAATACAGAAACCAGCTTATAGAAAAATACTCCTTCTTAGTCTGTATCTATTTGAGGGTACAGCTGCAAGAGCACCAAGTTCCATTTCATTGCACAGGTGGGGATCAAGTGCTGTGGCCAGTTTTAAGAAGTTCTAAAACACTTCGTGGAACAGGATGTGGCCCAAAATTGTCAGATTATAGTAACTAGTGTGAAGCAAGATAATGTATTTCACCAGTGGCGTGGTTAGAAAGTGTGACAGTTCTTCATCTTCAGAGATGAAGTAGAAAAGTGCCTATTCCAGAGGCTAGTGTAATTCTCTCTGAAGGAAGGAAAAAAATGTCCTCTTTGGGAAAAAAAAATCCATGGACTTCTCTTGCAAAAATTCTGGAATAATCTCTTCTTATCTTCTTCTCTGTGTTTTTTGGTGGGGGGAGGGTTTTTTTATTTGTTTCTGGTTGGTTGGTTTGGGGGGGAGTTGGCTTTTTTGTTTGTTTTGTTTGGATTTTTTTGTTTGTTTGGGGGTTTTCAGTTGATTGGTTTGGGGATTTTGTTGTTTATTTGGAGGGGGGTTTCGGTTTAGGTTTGTTTGGTTTTTCTTCTGGAAGCCATAGGGGTTAAAATCATAATTACAAGTTAAAATTCGTCATATCTGTTTAAATTTTGTGGTAGGACCTCATGAAGGTTTGGTTATTAAAAATGTTTACAAGGTTAATTATTGTTTTAAACAAATGCATTTATTAGAAATCAGCTATTCAAGGGGGGAGAAAACCCAAACAAAAACCAGAAGAAAAATCCCAAGATTCCCTCTGGCAAAGTTCAAGGAGGTGACATTTTCAAAAAAAGGAATTTCACATTATTCATGTGTCTCTTAATTTTTTTTTTTAATCCACTAGCCACTTTCAACTGATGGTAAACAAAAGGCAAAAATCCCTATGAATTTTCCAAAACCTAGCATCTCAATAGCAGAAAGGCTCAAGATGGTGCCTCCACTGTGGGGAAAACCCAGCAGAAAAGGGATATTCAATGCAGCGGGTCTGACAGCACATGTGAGCTGGACAGCCGCAAGCATGCACAGGGGATGCATGGTTTCCTTTGGCACATGAAAACAGATGCTGAGGAGTTAGAAAAATTATTGGGTGGAGGCAAGAAGTTAGCAGATAAAGGACCAAAAGTTGAATTCAGGTTTATTGGTTCTGCTTATTGCTTTGCTCCCTGGAAGCTGGTGCTTTATTGTGATTCTCTGTTACACAGCCTGCCCTTCAAATGTTCTTTAAAACAGATATGATGGCAGAAGTATTTAATGGCAGTAATAAGAACAAGTCCGTATACTTGTAAATAATAGCACACGCTATTATGTGAGAAGCATGCAAATATCACTGATGTGTGTTCTCGTACCTGTAACTCCCCCTTTTCCCTAACAATCTTAGACACACAGATTGGCCAAGAGGCTCTCTCCAAAGCATGAGGTACCACTGAGAAAACTGCTATCCACTGAGAAAAAGAAGTATCTGAACATCTTCAGTTTTCTGAGAAAAGCTCAGGTTTACCCAGAAGCAACATACTGGTTCTGATTAATTTCCAGTGCTTTAGGCACTGACTATCCATGGTCCAGCTAAAGTCATTTATTTCTCACAAAATA
Organism: Rhagologus leucostigma; assembly: GCA_013397725.1. Classification (NCBI taxonomy): domain Eukaryota; kingdom Metazoa; phylum Chordata; class Aves; order Passeriformes; genus Rhagologus; species Rhagologus leucostigma. The sequence goes on along the minus strand of VZTD01003142.1, from coordinate 5,865 downwards.
GTCTTTATTCTTCTCCTGAAGACTAACAGCAAAGACTTGGTTCCCATCCTTGATCCTACAGATATGGCATGCAGAAAAAAAGAAGCATTACACAAAATCTGCATTCTCTGTTTTATGTGACAGCTGAGGAAGTGGAAAAGAAATAATAATAAAAAAATCCAACAAAATGAAGAAAAAGGATAATCATATCATAGAATCATAGAATGGCCTGTGTTGGAAGGGACCTTAAAGATTAAATAGCCCAATCTCCACTACCTTGGGCAGGGACACCTTTCACTAGACCCAGTTGCTCGGAGGCCCATCCAACCTGTTCTTGAACACTTCCAGAGATAGGGCATCCACAGCTTCTCTGGGGAACCTGTTCCAGTGCCTCACCACCCTCTGAGTAAAGAATTTCTTTCTAATATCTAATCTAAGACTACCCTTGTTCAGTTTTAAGCCATTGCCCCTTGTCCCATGACTACATGTCCTCGTAAAAAGTCCCTCTCCAGCTCTCCATAAGCCCCCTTCAGGTACTGGAAGGCTGCTAGAAGGTATCCCCACATGGATTGAGAATATTCCACAAAGTCCCAAAGGTATTTGACTCCTGTTTCAACATGTGCAATATTTAGGTAGCTTCACAGAACCGAGCTGTAGTCACCTCTGTGTTTCTCTGCAGCAATAGCATTGCACGAGGTTTAGTCACGAAGGTAACTTAAATCCAATATAGACTTCTCAAAGAACCAAAGCTCACAAGATTATAAAGATGAGGATCAGAATATTCCTCTTGTAGATCTCGGGTGAGTGTATAACTAAACCAAAACAAGCTCATTGAACTAAACCAAAACAAGATAACACTGAATGAAAGAAAGAGCAAAAACCTCTGGGCCCTTTCAAACCAAATCATTCCCAGTGTAATTTTATGTATCTGAATACTTCAAGTTGAATGACTAAAGAAAGATTATGATTGATTTGATTTTTTACTATTATTTAAGAGCACATAATACATCAAGGGAAGATGACAGGACCAGGGAAAAGCTGGCAGGAAAAAGCTGGCAGTGTAGTAGTGGAAACAGATGGTCTACAAGCAAAACCTCTATTATGATTAAGAGAAAGTATTGTTAATAGGGTTACATTTCTAAAGAAGGACTTCTGCCAAAACCAGCACAAAACAGAGTAGTTATTAAAAATGTGATTGAAGCCATCAATTTAGATTAGAAGTTATTATCTCTCAGCTGAGATGTGAGCACTGAGAATGTGTTTGCTTCTACTCCACTACAATAGCAATTAAAATACTAAACATAAACTACTATTTCAGGTACCTATGAAATCAGAATGAAATCTACAGAGCAAAAGTGATGAAAATCAAGGGAAGAAGAGAGGGGACGGAAATCATGGAAACATCACAGCTGGATGTCACTTTCTGGTAATTCTTCAACCAGTACTCCAAGTGCTAAGAAACAATGTAAAATCAAAATACATTAGCTAACTTCACTTACTTACTGTGTCCTGCATAAGACACATACACAAATTGCTTCTGTAGATAACAGAGGCAGAAACCTTTCCCCTGAGGGTGACAAAGTCCGTCATAAAACCAGTTAATCTGAGATAAAGAGGTGCTTAAGATGAGGTTTTTAAGTCCCCTCTTAAAGTCACTGAATGCCCTCATTTAGTCTTCAAAAGTGATTAAAGTGACCTGATGGCACAAATGCAACATCAAGGGACTGCTAAACATTCACTAAAGATGCTCGTTTCTAGGAGTGCATAGGAATTTAGTTATTCATGAAGATGTTGGACTCTCTTTTCAAAAGCTGACTACGGGATGAGAAAATCCAGTATTACAGACTTCTTGCCTTGATAAGTAAATTCTTGATACTAGGCACAACTCTGCTTACTGCATATGTCTCTTCCTTCAGCAGGGCTGCTGTCATGAAACAGGGTACGTACCACAATTAGTTCAGTAAAACCTTCTTGACCTTGTTAAAAGTTAAGAAAACTGTTGCATTTAGCAGTTGTCCCTGGTTCAGGATAATAATTACTTAGCAACAACTGAAACACACGTGTGTTATCAACATTATTCTCATGCTAACTCCAAAACACATAACAGTACCACCTACTAAGAAGAAAATTACTCCGTCTCAGCCAAAACCAGGACACTCTCATGATTTCTCCAGTCCTTGCACTGACAGTTGTTCACAAGCCCAGGCATCAGGCAGCCTGGTGGTTACCTATTCACACCAGCACCAGCTGGGTTTTTCTACAGAGCTGCGGAGGGCACATGAGAAGATTTCTGCTGTAAGGCTCAGGAAGATGATGCCAGCTCAGGTGCTGCTTCATGTGTAGTCTGGAGATCCACAACTGGCCTGACAAATATTTGCAGGCCCAAAGCCATTGGCTTGTAACAGCGCTGTGCAGAAACTCAGACCACATTCGATAGAAAGGACACCTAAACCTGGGTGATAGGGTTGGCAGAGTCTGCAAAAAAGCCTGACTCTTGAATTTCAACGCTGAATTGAAACCCTTGTATTTCAGTCATGCCTGACTGGCAGGAGACACAGTGGATCTGGATCTGTATGCAAAGGTCTGTTCAACCTTGCTTCTCCCAGCACAGTGATACCAGCTTTGGCTGTATCAAATCACAGAGCAAACACGAGCGTTCTGACAACTTCCACTGCTCATAGGAAATAGCAGTGATGCCCCTCCACAGCTACGTGCTAGTGTGACCAGCCATCCAGAGCTGCTCTGGAAAGAGCCAAGGTGTTCCTGTTTCCATCAACCTTTAGCTCACAGTTCCCCTTTCCAGTGGTCCACTGGTCAGCGAGGGAACTCTGAATGTCACTCTGTGTCTCTGCAGTGTGGCTTAGCTAAAGGTCTCAAAACTGAAGTGTGAAACGACAGGAACATTTCTTACAGGTTTCCACTACAGCACCAAGAGCTCTCACTTTTTGCAGCTTGAAATAAACCCAACTCACAGCACAGCAGGGCGTACAACCACAGTGGGTTTGAGCAGGAAAAGCCTTCTCAGGGGGGCTAGTGAAGGACTGGTGGGGGAAAGGAAGTGGCTCTCTCTCACCAGAAAAAGTACTGCCACTCAATTTTACCACTTACAGTCAGGCCTATCATGACACCCCAAAAAGGAAAAGAAGAACTGACCACTGAATGACAATATATAAACCCTGTGAGAAAGCCACTTTCTGCTCTGCCTTGGTACGGAAGCCACAGCAATGAAGCTCCACACTGCAGCAATCCTGCTCCTCTTCTGGCTTGGCATCTTCACTGTGCACACAGTGAAAGGTAAGTTTGCAACTCGAGAAGAAGACAGGAATTGCTCCACATTGCACCCGTGGTCTCATGAGCAAAATTCATTGTCACAGACAGCTGATTTATAAGGTAAAGCTCACAAGAAATCCAGATAAAAACTGCAAGAAAGGCAGCTTTATGGGGGATTTCATCTGATGTCCTGCCAGGTGGTGGTTGGTTTCTGCTTTAAGGCAGGGAGAGATTCTGTACCTGAGAGCACTTCTGTGCAATATTGTCTCTCTTAAAATCATAAAACCTTGAAGGCACAATGCCTTTTAGTCTCAGTGATGACATAGAGCCATAAGTACTGAATGTTAATAACATCTCATGAAAAATATTTCTTGAATAAGATGTACATTTTTTCGTTTTCCAGATAGATGATTTTAACATGAATTTTATTGTATTGTTTTTCATTTGTCTTTCTCTAACTATATAGCCTTAATCCCTCTAATGTCCCTATTTTAAAAAGTTGTTCCAGTTCTGTATCACATATTGCCTATTGTCTTGTTTCCAGACAAATCTTTTGGTACAGACAGGCAAACTATCAATGAGAAGTAAAAAGGGGAATAAGAGATTTATACAGTATCTTCTCTCTTTTCACTGTGTCCTACAATTGAACATCTTCTTTGACATCAGTTATGAGCACTGAGATGAGCCATGTTTATTAGCCATGCTTTAAACAGGTTTATCTACAGTGGTGTTTAGGTCAGTGACTTTTGGCTACAGGTAACACCCATTACCACACATTCTTATCACAATTAGATTGACTCAAACAAGCACATAAAAATCACGCAACACACTGGTATGCAAGCTGTATGCAAACCCACAAATATGCACTCAGAAGCACAGAGAAAAGGTATCCTCACAAAACCACACCAAAACCAAACTGAGACCTGCTAAGCATTCACAAGACTGTGGAGCTACACAGCCTTTATGCTGACCCGGTGCCTCTCCAGCTACATCCCACTACTTTCTCCTTTGATTGGTGACACTGCTCTTCATCCTGGCAACAGTGGCTTCATATCACACACTGCCAGTTCCCAGTGTCATTCTCTGGGCCATAAGTCATTCTCCATTTGCCATAAGTATCACCAAGTATCTGAAAAAGCACACTGAGATGGTCTACAAGAGATAGTAAAAAGAACTAGAAAGAATGGTAATGAGAACCAATACACTTCAAAGAGGAGGTTATAGGTGCAGAGCAGTTGGGTTTTGTTCCCAGGCTCAGAGAAGCTCTGCTGCTACTCCCTGCATTCGTTCCCCAAAGATCATGCAGTAGCAGAGGAAATATTTCCAGGACTACTAAGGATTGCTTGGCTGTCTTTGAGCTCTTTTAGTGGCACATTTTGAAAAACGGTCTCAGACAGGAAGAAATGTGTAATGAATCATAACAAAAACTACATCGTGTTACTCATGACTAAAGCAAGATCAGGAGAGATATCCCTTCAGGCAAACAAAATCTCAGGAATTACCAGCTCTGCCAGTACCTGTGCACTGGCTATCCCACAGCTTCTCCAAACACTGATGTGTGTTTGTCTCAGCTATTCCAATTATTTCAAACAAAGAACAGCTCGCAGATAGTGAGACTATGTGCAGCAGGTTTTATATTTAGCAAGGTGAACCAGAACAGCTCTTGGACTTTTCTCAAGCCAGTGGCTCTATAAATTCTTTATAAACAAACCACAGAGTAGAGCAGTGTTCTGTTTGTCCCTCACATGCTTTCCCAAACCTGTCTTTCATGAATGGGAGAAAACCAGAAATTAGCAAGTGGAGACTAACACTAATGTATACTCCACTGCATTTGAACGAGCTCCCATTTTTAGTTACCATCAGGTAAGATAACAAGTGCCCAAGAAGTTTTATACCAGTATTGTGATCCTCTTTTTTAATCACCAGTGCATTTCTCTGAATTGTATCAAAATCTCAGAGGAAATCAAGGATTAAGTATCACTCCACTGCCTATGTAAGCAAACTTACAGGGAGCAGATAAAAGCACTGATTCTACTGGCAGATATATCTCCCTATCTGTCAACAATTTTTATTAACGCTACTTTCGGATAGCCACAGTGAGAGAAGTAGCCTTGCTTTCCTTTTCTTCACTTGGAAAACAGGAGAAATTACTGATCCATATTCAGATAATATGTGGAAAGCCACCCAGTAAAGTTCCAGTTCTAAGCAGTAATCCCATATGGGCACTTATTTGCAGATGGTGCAGGCCTAATTATCAATGATGCCAAACAGCTTTTTTGCTATGGAAGCCGTGACTCCCTGGGGACAGATTTACTCTACAACTGTCCAGGAAGAATGGGTGAAGATTTGTATCTTAACTGAAATAGCAGTAACACTTTAGAGATGGTAGGATGCATCACAAAAAATAGCTTAAGCTCTCTGGTATAACTGGTATTTTGGCTGTACATCCTGAGACTCTAATGTTCCAACCACAACTAGAAATCTTCTGGAATTCATAATTTATTAACTAATTATGGCTAAATATTAATATTAAGTGCCATTGTCATTTATCTATTTTTTCCTTCTAGGGAGTGCTAGTAGTGCGTCCAGTCGCAAATACAGGTGTGCAACTCTGTC
>VZTD01003141.1:395175-414757 GCA_013397725.1 Rhagologus leucostigma | reverse complement strand
CTCAGGGTTTGGTCCACTTGTTTGGATTCCTCAAGGGACTTCTTGTCTCCTGCAGATTTGTTCTTCTTTCTCGGAGGACCTCAACAGAACATATTTACATTTCAGATGAATGGATCCCACAAAAGCAGAGCTCAGCCTGTGGGGTCGGCAGGGACACACTACTCACCCCTGCAATGGGAGCCGGGCTTGCGTGCAGAATCCAGAAAAGGAGCTGGAAAAGTCCTCCCTGCAGACACACCTGTAACTCAACAGCCAGAGAGTTCCTGCCATGTTCCTGCCAAGTTGTCGATGATTATTCTCTGAGGGGCAGTTGAGAACTTACCTGAAGAAATTCCCAAGGGTTCCAAACCATCTTCCATTGAAGCTGCAGGAGAAGCCTTCCCAGCATTCTCATCTAGAAGGGAGCACAGATCAGAGCCATTCCATGGTGTGCTGGGATCCCCTTCTGCCTTAGGGAACCGGGCACTGCAAGGGGGTCGGGCAAGGCCGTGGGAGCCAGATGTCACTGGACATGGCCAAAGCTGCAGAGGGGCTGGGGAGCTCTGGGCTGGCTCCTGGTCACTCTCCACCCTCTTTGCAGGCCCTGTGCAACATCCCTGGAGGGGAGGCACTGCCAAGCAGCAGAGATGGCAGCTCAAGCCTCAGCAGGCCTCAGGCCCAGGGGCTCAGCAATTACCTCCTGTGACTGTGCCTGGCATCGCCTCCCTTCCTTCAGCAGAGTCTGGCAGGGAGCCATTGCTTCCTCCTGGAAGTGCTGCCTTCAGCACAATCTTTCGGTTCATCTCTGGAGAAAGGAAGAAGGACAGCTGGATCAGATGGAACTGTTCCCCATTCAGGGAGACGGCATCTTCAGGAGGCAATACTTGTCAAAGTCATGGATCAGGAGCAGGAAAATGCCCAGGTTCTTGGGTCTGGGCAGAGCCCTCCCTCCTCCAAACTGCTGCCCCTCCTGATCTACCCAGGGACCGGGAAATTGCAGGGGATCTCAGGGTGTGCACGGCCCGTGGTGCAGTCTGGGCACCCTGTCAGCTGCTGCCAAATGCCTTCCTGCAGAGGCTGGGGAGGAGCTGCAGCCAGGCCAGGCTGGGAACAGCCCTGCAGGGCGTGACAGCAGCAGCGGGGCAGCGAGGCTGCGATGGATCCCTTCCCGCTGTGCCGGGCACGGCGTGTGCAGATGTGCAGCGACAGCCCCCGGCTGCTGAGCCTCAGGAGAAGGCTGAGGGAAATGCACCCACCTTGTCCGCCCTGCAGCATTTCCTTCAGCATTTGCCTCATGATTTTTGATGGCTCATGGGGTTTCTTGTCTCCTGTAGCTTTGTACTTTCCGGTTGGAGGACCTTAACAGAAAGCAGTTCCATTTCCCAGGAGTGGATCCCACAAAAGCAGAGCTCAGCCTGTGGGGTCGGCAGGGACACACTACTCACCCCTGCGATGGGAGCCGGGCTTGCGTGCAGGAACCAGCAAAGGAGCTGGAAAAGTCCTCCCTGCAGACACACCTGTAACTCAACAGCCAGAGAAGCTTCTGTCATCTCTGTCCCTCTGGCTGACTTTTGGGCTCTGAGCTGGCAGCTCTCCCAGGGAGAAAGGCCTTGACCTACCCTCACCATCTCCCAGAGGCTCAGTGCTGGCCATTGGTTGGGAAGCTGCTTCACCTTCACCAACAGGTTCAGCTGCAAAGGCAGGACAGAAGAGCTCCCAGGGCACTGCTGGACATCCTCAGGCTCCCTGGGGCCGGCAGAGGAGCCGCGCAGGGCACAGCGCCCCGGGGCACAGCCCTGGGCCCGGCCCCTTCCCTCTCTGCTCTTCTCCGTGGCTGCACTGAGCACACGGAGGGAGCAACTGGCATTGCACACGGGAAGAAGACTGACAGCTAAATGCTCCTTCCTGCCCCTGACAGCGATCCTGTGGGATCACTCAGGGCTCGAGAAGGGAGCAGGGCAAGGTTTCCTGAATCCATCAACCTTGAGATGATCTTAAGGGAAGTGGCACCTGAGTGAGCTCCTGCCACTCTGACACTGATTATTCTGTCAGAAAAGGGATGCTGAGAACTTGCCTCCAATATCCTCCAAGAACTTCAAACCATCATTCATCAGGACTTCCAGAAAATCCACGTCACGATCCCAGTCTAGAAGGGAGCACAGATCAGAGCCATTCCATGGTGTGCTGGGATCCCCTTCTGCCTTAGGGAACCGGGCACTGCAAGGGGGTCGGGCAAGGCCGTGGGAGCCAGATGTCACTGGACATGGCCAAAGCTGCAGAGGGGCCTGGGGAGCTCTGGGCTGGCTCCTGGTCACTCTCCACCCTCTTTGCAGGCCCTGTGCAACATCCCTGGAGGGGCGGCTGGAGCAGCCCAGGGCCCCTGGGGGCTCTCTCACTGCCACAGGGAAACCCTCCCTGAAGCCCTGGGGAAAACCATCCCCGACGCTTCCCGGGGAGAGGGGAGCGCCGTCCCGGGAAAGGGGAGCCAGGCCGCCGGCTCACCTGCTCCCCGCGCTCGCACCGGAGCAGCCGGGGCAGCCCTGGCAGGCAGGGCCACTGCCAGCAGGAGCAGGAGGACGAGGCGCGGAGCCAGAGCCATCCTGCCTTGCCCTCAGCCAGTCCCGCAGCTCTTGCTGCCCCCGCTGTCCTGACACCGCCGTCCCAATGTCAGCACCACTGCTGCCGCCGCCACTGCTGCCGCCACAGTTGTGGCCAAGGACTGAGGGGTCGGTCATTGTGATATTGTGGAACCACGGGGCTCTGTGACCTCAGAGTCCTGCTATGATTTCAGAGCCCTTCTGTGACCTCACCGCCTGGGCACCGTGTGTCTGTGCTGCCTGACCAACTCAGAGGCCTCCCATGATGGAGTGACTGTGTCAGTGGACAAGGGAAGAGGTACAGATGCCACCCCTCTGGATTTCTGTAATGCCCTGGACACAGTTCCCCGCCCAGCATCCTTCTCCCTTGCTTGGAGAGCTATGGATCAGATGGAGGCACAGTGTGGAAGCTGAGGAATTGGCTGGGTGGTCACATCCAGAGGGTTTTGGTCAATAGCTCAGAGTCCCAAGGGATGCCAGTGACCAGTGGTGTCCCTCAGGGTGACAGCAAAAGCATCCCTGGACCCTGGGAACTCAATGTCCTGATGGTGCTGCTGGATGAGAGCTGGAGCTGCCTTCCAAAATGAACTCTTCTGATTCCCCAACTCTTTCAGCACTTGCTCAGTGAATAAGCAGCTGATGGAAGTGCACAGCTGCTGAGAAACCACACAGTCCCTTCCCTGGGAGGACATCTCCCCATCCAACCCTCACCTGTCCTTATTCAGCTCCAAGGGGAACAGACATATACACATCTAATAACATAACTAGAGCTTTAAATAAAATCTCTTTATTTATCCTTTTTCTATGAAGTTGTAATTAGAAAGACGTTTTATTTTATACAGTTACATTTAGTAAAGCCATTAAATAACAGGTATTTTTAAGGTGTCAAGTCCTTGAACTGCAGCGAATTCTTCCCTGATTTCCATTCATCAGTACCTACAGTCAGGGAGGGCTCAGAAGGTCCTGTCCAGGGGGTGGGAGCAGATGTATGCCCTCTTCTCCAGGATCTGCTTTGCAGCTTTTTTAATGGAATCATCCAGGTTTTCATCAGCATCTATGGAGAAACACAGAAAAGTCCAATAAGGTACCACAAAGAGCTGTTCTAAATTTCTTTCAAAAAGTGTTTTTAAATACAAATGCAAGTATGTGAGTGCCAGGAAGAAAACAGAACATTCTCTTCTGGAAAGGACTGATTATTACAGACTGAGTTTCAGAGAGCCAGTGCCCAGCTGGTCAGTACTTCCCAAAGAGTCCAAGTCCCTAATTTTGATCAGTTAATTTACAGGAGTATTTGCTACTGATAGATTTTATACTCCTCAAAAAAAGAAGCCTGGCAGTTTGCTTTAGCTATGAAGTGAAGAGACTCTTTCCAACAGGTTCCAGCTCTGCTCCTGGTTTGAATTAAAAGCAGAGCAAAACTCTTCTGTTGGTCACATCAAACCCACCTACTTTGTATCAAAGTCTGTGAAAGAAAGAACAGTGTAAAAATTATTTTATAGTACTTACATTTTTCTAATTGAGCCATGGCATAATTATTCTTGAAATAGGCTTCTGTGCAGAAGATATTTGTAAGAAGCACCTGGAAAAGGAGTAAAACTGAGTTAACAAATAGTGAATGAATTCCATAAAGAAAACCATGTAGTAAAAATACAGTACTTTAAACTCGTCAAAGCCCTTTGATAATGGAGCCCTGCACCCCAGCCACGTGCAGTGCAGCCTCAGCTGTGCCTTTGAGCCCAGAGCTGCCAAGGGTCAGGGCTGGGATGAGCCTTCCCCCAAAACTGGCTCCAAGACTGATTGGGAATCAATCCAGGAAGGGGCTCACACGCAAAGAGCAAAGCCTCAAAGCCAAAGCTTGATCAGGTTGATTTGTTTTAACATTGAATTGTAGCAAATTTGCTTGTCCTGTAACAGAATTGTTACCAGAAAACTTTACGTGAGCTACTAAATAACCACTTTCCTGTCCTGAACTGCATTGCCCAAACAGTGTTGTGATTGTGTTTTATAAAGAATGATTATACAGAAAGAGCTTGGGAAGAAGTGCATGGTGTTAACAGATTTGAGAGAACGTGCAGAGCTGTGATGAGGTTCTCAATGTCTCTGTACGTGTAAAGAAGTATTTTAAACACGTTGAGAGTGTGCAACTCAAGGAGCAGCGTCCCTGAGAGGCTCCTGCGCTCTGGCAGGTTTAGCCACGTTCTGCTGCAGTTCTACGGGAGAGTTTGCTGTAAATTCCCCACAGAGGCAGCCTGCCTGCTCCCAGGAGCACAGGCTGAGTGGGAATGGCCGGCACTGAAGGGCACTCACCTCGTGGTCATGGTTCCTGAGCCCGATGCTGATGGAGCGGCTCGCCCGGGAGATGGCCGCAGTCATTGCATACAGATTAATCACCACATCTGCCACTCTCTTCAGCACCAGCTGCTCCTCCACTATCGTCTGGGAGAGTAAAAATCATTATCAGCCTGTAGTTTGTCAGTTTAAAACCTTAACCAAATATCAGTGTTCATACTTGGTGTTTAGGTCCAGCTTTATTTCGCAGAAACAGCTTCTACTCCAGGTCAGAAATTATCATAGTTAGTTTTGGATGAACTAAGCTGGCCCTTTTAACAGTCTTCTTGTAAAATTGCTGTGTGCCTTAAACCACTTCGCTAAATGTCTGCAGCAGCAGGATTTGTGCTTACACAAGGAGAAGAAAACAACTAATTCACTGAGGGTGCTGGGGCTTCGGTTTTGGTTTTAAAAATGTAACTTGTCCATTACTCTGAGTACAGAATGTCAGTGTGTTTTCTCACATCCAGGAAGTGCTGGCTCCTGCCACACACAGTCCCCTGCAGGTTCCAGTGGGGCCCCGAGGATAAACTATTCAGTAACAAAGAAAATAGACAAAATAAACAGTTACCTTGCCAAACCTACTCAGCAGGCCCCTGACTGTAGCTCCAAAATAATAAATGTTTTCTTCAAGTTTCTTGGCACTCTCCTATAAAACAAAACAGAAAATACAACAATTTGAGTAGTTTTATAACAAAAAGCAGCACACCCCCACCCCCTTTAAACAGGACACTGGATTTTCTCTTGGTGAGCACCGGTCTTTTTTTAACATTCATCCACTTTGGTGCTGAAAGCCAGACAGGCACTATTCTTACTCTAAAACATGCATTAAAATTTTCTAGTTTACTCTTGATAACTTTATTACAGGCTTAGGCTGACAGAAGTAACTAACAGAACATCCCATGAAAAATATAGTTAATCTTTTTGTGATTAACTGAACATTAATTTTTGGTCATAAAAACCCTTTCCTAAGAGATTAAGCAAGTATGTGTATGTGTAATTCACAGAAATTCTTACCTGAAACTCTGTTACAATTAAACAGGAAAAGCTCCTGTGTTTTGTGACTGATTTTACCACAAAGGGCAGCCACAGACCATTACAGAGACTTTAATACGGTGAAGGCTCAATGTATACAAATTACCCAGATGGATCCAAACCTGGATTTGGTATAAATACAGATTTAGCCCAGCCTTCATTCTCCCTCGATACCTGTACAATAACTGTAACTTCTTACCCTGACACGGTGTCAACATCTGCCTACACTGGAAAATCTCACTGTTCCTAAGCACACACTGTGTTTTGCAAAAACAGGAGATCAAACTGTGACAAGCAGCAAAGGGAACAAACGTGAAGCTCAGCACTGAGGCCCTTACCTGGAGGCTGGGATGCACCACTCCACGGTCACCTACAAGCCCCAAATCCACCTTCCTGCCCAGCGTGTCCTGTAACCTGGCCAGGAACTCCCCCAGGGCCACTCCCATGTTTCCTTTCTTGATTGCTCTGAAATGTTGGGGAAAGAACAGCTGTTAAGGAAATTCCAGGAGGTTCAGACAGAACCAGTTGAAATTCTAAATGCTTTAGCGAAACACCTGCAGTTTGTCCATGAATTACCAAGCCATCAGCTCCTCTCCAAGACCCCCACAAGGAACTCCAGAGACTAGTACTCAATATGCACAGTGCAGCTGTTGTGCCAATACAACTTCATTCCGATACAAAATACTCATTACTGGTCTTGTAAGAAATAATCACAGCTTGTGTAAAAGTCTAAGACAAAATGCATTGAATGCCAAGACTCCTAAATCTATGAACCATCCCATCAAAAAGACAAAGAGACCCTGCAACACTGAACTTTTACAGGCAATACACTGAAAATACTGCAGGCTTCCCTACAGTTTCCCCTCTTATCTCTTAGGTTATCAGGGTTTGTTTAGTTTATTAAAAACTACTAACAATAAATAAGAACATACTTAATTTTGTCAGTTAAGATCTTGCCTGCATGCTGCATCCCTGTCAGTGCAATGTACATTCTCAGGATTTCATTGGTTCCCTGGAAAAAACAGAAGAGACAGTGAGACAGGTGGGTAACTACAAAGTTTACAATCCTCAGTGTTTTCCAAGCAGGTCTGTTGTGCCCCTGTGCCCTTCCCACTGTTCCAGTATCACAGGATGACTCTCCCCACCCATAAATTGCTGCCTTTTGCTTTATCTCAATTTTAATTCTGATTTCATGTGGCTGTGCAGAAGTCGGGCTCCTCGTTATTAAACACACAAATGTATCCCAATGAAAAAGAAACCAGACTAAATGCATTTTGAGTGGAAAAAGTTCTGCACTGTTCCAGTGAAGGAACATTTAAGTAGCTTTAGAACTGCTCAAAATGAGCTGAGTTAAAATCAAGTCTGGCAGCGACTCCAATGTGCACACAATGGTGACTGACAATCCAGCTTGGAAAGAGAACAAACTTCAGAACCAACCTTTTTTTTTCTATAAATGCCCATCATTAAGTTAATTAAACTTCTAAGCAGATCTTTTATGAGTTTCCCTACTGCACTTGTGAGACGCACACAAGAGGAAAGGTTACTGCTGTAACTCACAGTGTGGTCAGTCTATAAAAGCCATCATAGCTTATTTTATTATAGGGAACTACTACTGATACTGCAAAGAAAACAAGGTTAGTTCTGCAGTCTTACTCTGTCTCAGACTTTGCAGCTGAGGGAACGAAGCCCTGGTCAACCAAACCCTCAGGTTTCTGCTCACCTTCACAGACTGTGCAGTTTGCAGTAAAAACGGGATCCTGGTACTTGCCTCGAAAATGAGCAGTATCCTGGTGTCCCTGAGGTAGCGTTCATAGGGATAATCCTTCATGTAGCCAAGGCCTCCGAGGATCTGCAGTGCCTCACTCACACACGCCCAGGCACCTTCAGAGCTGAACACCTGCCACGGCACAGGGTTTAATCACCAGTGAACAGGTAATAAATCAGCAGTGAACACAGGACGCCCTGCTCCGGGGTTGTGTCCACAGGACACCGCTGCAGGATTTTCTACTGAGTTACACCAGTCCTGTTAGCTCACCTGGAACAGTGTCCCTGTGGCTCAGGGTGCTCGGTCAAACTCAACCAGTGCCCTTGCAATGCACAAGGCAGTCTGCAAAAGGGCACGTTCCAGGGAAAGGGGCAGCCCCACACTGGCAGAGCAGCTGTAGCTGCTTGGTTGGAGCCCAGAGCAGTTTTCTGCACTGACCACACCGTGAGGGACACCCTGGCAGCCACGGCCCAGATGTTCCAGGGGGTTTGTTCTGCCACCAGTTCCCAGGGAAAGCTGGGACAGCAGCAGCTTGGCCAGGCTGGCAGCTGGAGTGTGACTGACTGTCCCTGTGCTCGTGTGAGGCCTCCTCAGACCCCAGCTCAGGAGAGCTGTGATATTCCCAACCTGCTCCCTGCAGGTTTTATTTCTCATGGTGACAAAATCCCGGGTGTGAGGTTGTGGGATACAGACAGAACAAAATCCATTATTTCATCTGGCTGAAGTGCTCCTATCACCTGTCTAAATGCAGCCCCCGAGCCCTCAGCCCTCTGCAGTGCAGACTGAACACTGAGCCCTTCCCCAGCTCTGCTTACCTTGACCATGGCAGCCTCCACGGAGCAGTCTGGGAAGCCTGGCCTGTCCATCATCCCTGCAGTCAGGTAAGCCATGCTCTCCATCACGTAGGCTTTCACAGCCATCAAACAGAACTTCTCCTGGCAGACGGCAACGGGAGGAAGCATACAGAAATTCAGATGCAAAAGCCCACAGTCAACCCTCAAACTTAAAAACAACTGCAGTTTTCACAAGTTTAACATTATCAAATGCTAATTAATAAAAAGTACCACTTCAAAACAATCATGAAATTAAAGATACTTTTATACGTTTATCATTCCGGACATTTAAAAGATCAGTGTACAGAAGTCAGCACCAGGTTCACACAAATTTCTAGCAAATCCTTTAAACCAGTACAGCCAAAACACCCCCAATGCAATCTGGCACTTAGCACAGAGATTTAGGTGTTTCATTTTTTGTTACCTGAATTAATCCAAACTGGCTGAGTTTCTTATTGAATTGTTTCCTGGTACAAGCATACTCTGATGTCATTTCTTTAAAGAAAGAAAAACAAATCCATCTCAGAAGGGCTACGACAGAGAATTCCTGCTGCTGGTGTCTTTCCCTGGATGGTGACACTCCAGTTTCTGCCCAGGAACCCCCTGGCTGCTCCAGAAGCAGCACTTTGTGAAAATCACCCTCACAATGATGGCGCTGACCAAGTCTGGGACCAGCCTGCCAAAGGGTTTAGAACCAGAGGTGTGACCTGAACTCTTCGAGAAGTAATCAATTTTGGGGCTAATTGATTAGAGAGATTTCTGTTACTGTTTTGGCTAACCAGTTTTATTCCTGTGTGTAGCTCTGAGCCAGTTACTCAGGTGGGAGGTTCTAGGGGAGATCACACCTTCTAAAAGCAATAGTACAGAAGTTTTTTTCTCAGAAAGAACATTTTACCTCAGGGAAATCAACAGAGGCAATAACCTCCCACTCTATGAACTGAACCTACACTGCATGAAAGGAAAAGAATCTTTATTTCAAAACCTCTGCAAACAGGTTTTTAGTAACTATTTTACAAAAATATATCTTAGTCTTTTAAAGATGTCAAAGCATGTTACGACAAGATCAAGGCCCATGCTCCCATTCTGAACGTCCTGCACTGTCTGCCTCAGGCAGATCAGTTTCTGCTGGCACCCAGCAATCCAGAGCACCCAGTTCACCCACCTATCAATTTTTTAATCATCCCAGCAGATGCGCTGCCCATGCTAAATCTTCCACTGTTGAGGATATTCATGGCAACCTGTGAAGAAATGGGTGGGGTTTAGGCCACGCTGGTCACTGCTCCCTGCCTCAGTGCTTCCCTGGATCTCACTCCTCGCTGGGACACACTCCCAGTCCTGGGACACCTGCCCTCACATCAGCCACCACAGCACTCACCATCACAGGGAAAATGCCTCAAAACTGGGCTTTTCCTGTCACCCACTACCTTCAATTTTACATCTGAAATAGATGATCTAGTGACCTGGAAGCAATCTCAATTCTAACTACATGAAGGTAAAATGTAGATAAAAATGTATTTATCCGCACTGGTAAACAACATTCCAGCTAGACAGCACTGCTCCAGTTTATGAGATGAAGAAGAAAAACACAGTATTTCTTCCTGCAGCTGACCTGTGATGGCTGCTCTCTGCCTCAGATTCCTTTCAGCAACATACCACAGAAAGGAACAAAAAGGAAGGTGTAGAAATGAAATACCCATCAGTAATGGACAAAAATATATTTTGGAATCTGGTGGTGTTGTTTCTCAACATGGGTGACTCAGGTCAAAGCCTGTCAGGAAAGAAGTCACTGTCCTACATTTTAACTCGTGCCAACTATCTCAGCAAGACACCATAAAAATCTTTTAATCTCTACTACATTAAAGAAAATTATTTTATTTAGCATTTAAAAAGGCCTGGACTTGCCAGCAGGGTAAGAAATGGAGGAGTAAGAGCAGTTTTGCAAATCCCCAGGTCACACTCTCAGAGAAAAGCTACACAGCAAAGCCACCTGTGGTCTCTTTCCTGGGGTCCTGCCAGCATTTCCTTGTGCAACAATCCAGCCCCGGGGAACCACCTGACAGCCAGGGCACCTTGGACCGGGGCTTTCCTCCAACCATTCCCTGTGACACTCACTCCTCTCTGTCCCTTTTCACGCTCTGCTGGGGGAACCAGCAGAGGGCACGCCCCCCATTCAGGTCAGAAGAGCAGCTGGAGTCACTCCCTTTTCTGAAGGGACACCACAAAAAACAATCCAGAGCCCAGCAAAGAGCAGAACCAGCTCTGTGACTGCACTGAGAAGAAACCCTCAGAAATCTGAGGTTATGGCACAGTGGGCACTGTCCAGTGACACCAATTCACACATCAGTGGAGGAGTCTGTCCTCCAGCACCCTGCAGTGTGGCAGGGTTCACACCACCCATGAGGAAACTTCAGTACAGGGGGGAAACGGTCTCCTTTGGGCTTTTAAAAATCACCAGTAGTTATTCTCCACTGCTTACCTTAAATCCCCCTCCAACTTCTCCAATTACATTCTCTATAGGCACTTTGGTGTTTTCAAAATGTACTTCACAGGCTGAAACAGAACGAACACTTGTTCAAGTATGACTAGAAATATTTAAAAGACATTCAGGAACGTAAGTCACTATTTGTGACAAGAAATGAAGCCTTCCTAATGCATTGTTTATGACAGAATCACACATGCTTTGCCAAGGAAGTGAGAATTTGGGAAAAGGGTGTAGTTGACATCAGTTACTGATGTAAAGTACTAAAAATGCAATGAATGTACATTGTGCAAACAGAGAACTACAGGTTTGTCTTTATTTTTCTTAGTTCTAAGGAACTGATTGAGAGTCAAGTCCAAAAGAGAGATGGTGAAAAGCTGCAATCATTAATAAGCTTAAGAGCTGATGAAAGTGGACTTCTAGATTAAACCTATTGGCCACTGAATCTCCTGTGTGATTTCTTTCACTGCACAGGGAATGAACTCCACAACACGGATTTCTTATTTCAGACCCTGCGTCAGGAAGGACTCCCAAGAAAAGGCAGCTAAAGAAACACGAAACTTACACTGTAACACGGAACAGATACTGATCTGCCTCTGAATGCAGATGGCCTAACCAAAACAAAACATTAAACTATTAAAACAATTTCTGCTAACAATTTTGAGTGATTCTTACTGTTGGAGCCTCGAATGCCCAATTTATCCTCGGGCTTCCCGTGGGTGACGCCCCCAAAGTCCCGCTCCACGATGAAAGCGGTGATTTTATCCTTCACCTGCCCGTCTTTATCCACAACCTCTGTCCTGGCAAACACTGTGAAAATACTTGCAAGGCCACCATTGGAGATCCAGACCTGTTTTGAGAGAGGGAAGATGTGTAAGAAATGTAACTGTGCTGATTGTGGGAGCACGGTTCCCAAGGGTTTTGTAAGAGATTGGGCAAAGAACAGAGTGCTGAAAAATTGCTGCTCCTGCCCTTCAATTCTAATGAGAGTCTGCTTCAGTGTGAGCACATTTCTGAGGGGACCTGACCACACATGGTAAGTTTAGAGCAACTTTTAAACCAGAATGTAATATCAATGTGAATGAAATTAAAATCCACAGTGCATTTCCACAAAAGCTGGTTCCTCCTGCTGCTGACGGCACATGAGGGATACAGGGGCAAAGCAGGCTGGACAAACCCTGTGCCCAAAAATTATTTAACTCTTATGAGAAAGTCTCTGATCAGCCTCTCCCCCAGGGTGGGTCTCTTCACATCACAAATGGATCAACAACTACAGATAAGTCTGCAGTGCATCAGATACTGCTGAACCCAGGACATCTCCACATTTCTTCAAGACTGGCTTTTGCCACTGTTTCTTTTAGCAGAAAGCTTCCAAGCAGCCCTATTTCTAATTAAATATCAGGTTTTCTTTTAAAATCTAGCCTGAAGAATGAAGAGATGGCAAAATACAGATTTAGGTTTCTTTTTACCTAAGCTGTCACGGAGAAGGCTGATTAACTAATTACCCAACTCTGCCTGAAGCTGAACCCATAAGTGGGTGACAGAGAAGGAACCTGGGGTGGTTTTCTGTTTTTCTTACCAGGAGTTTAATGCAGTAATTCCCTGACAGTGATTTCCTATTCTCTTCGTCCCTAACCCAGCAAGGGTTATCTTTTTGGCACGGTCATTCTCCTCTAGGTTGGAAACCTCCCAACTCCAGACTCCTACACACTTGGAACAAAACCCCTTCCTATTCCCAGTCTGTGGGTGGGTACCTTGGAGCCATTTAACAGGAAGTATTTCCCATCTTCACTCAGGGTTGCTCTTGTCTGGATGGATGCAGCATCACTCCCACTAGAAAACAAACAAGTCATTAATGTTTAAAGAAATAAACACGCTTTAAAAAACCAAAACTGCATATTCTCCCTCTTGGGATCTTGGAGAAACCCATCACTGAGGTCTGGGAGGTACCCACACCACAGCAGCACGAAAATCAGCAAGTAAATCAAAGGCTGATTGCAAGCCACTCGAGCAGACACAAGTTCAAACTGCAGTCTGAAACTCTTTTCTGCACGGACAAGCAAGACTCAAACACTCAGCTGGTCTCAGTTCCCTCCACAGTCACACAGCAAACCACCTCCATGTGCTTTGCAGAAAACTGTCCCTCCTCTGCACTTACACAGCTGGCAGCACCAGCACCAATCAATGAATAACTAATAAATATACCTATCTTTGAAATGAAGCTGCTGCTACAAAGATGCCTCTTCTAAACTCTAAGTAACACCCAAAATTCTTCCTTTTATTTTTGGTAGCTGCTTCAATACAGGCTTTTATATTCCGAGTAAGAACTGAAAGCATCCTAGAACAGTCACAGCACATTGTTTCTGACGTAGCACAAAGCATCCTTTCAATTCATTGAAGAAATTAAGCAAACAAATTCCTGGGATGGGAACAGCAAGAGCCAGAGATTTCACGGAAACTGCCAAAAGCAGCACATTGGGGAAAGAGTGATTACACAGTCTGCAGTGGTCCTTTAAAAAATGAAGCATTGCTGTGTATAGTGAAGCCACAGGCCCCAAATAATGAAGATTTCAGCTGTTAAGCAAGGCAGATAAAGCAGTAACCCCACTCGGGAGCTGTGGGGGGCAGCAGCACCTGCCGGGCTCGGTGAGGCAGAAGGCAGCGATGTGCTCCCCCGACGCCAGCCGGGGCAGGTACTTGGCCTTCTGCTCCTCGGTGCCAGCAATGAGGATCCCCTGCAGAAACAAGCAACAGAGAGCTTTGCAGCATCACCCCGTGGAAAGAGAAATGGAGCTGACAAGGTTCACCACGTTCAGAAAGCTTCATCTGCAAATTTTACGGCACAGCAAGAGACAGTTTAATAAACAATGGAGTGTATTATTTATCAGACATTAAAATATTTTTCATTAGCATTGTCTGCACATTTCCATGAGGAATTTTCTCTTGCTATAATGAACCTACTGTGGTTTCAAGCTTCATTCTACCATCCCTCCACCACTAAAAGGTAAATACCTCTGGTTGTATTAAAGTTCAAAACTCACTTGCTCTTGGATGAGTTTTCTCCTCTAAGCTCCCCAACACACAGCCTCATCCAGCCAGCCAAAGTTGAACTCTTCTGAATTCTCCCCCTCCTCATCACCTGAACACCCCTGATAATCTATTTATTTCAATTCTATTTATTCTAGCTACTTTAAACAAGTTTGCTCAATTAAAAAACAACCTGGGACCATTTAAAGTAGTTTTTCTAAGAATAATTATCATCATAGTAACTTCCTCATGTACTTCATATCCAGCCTTTCTGCTGCATGAAAGTCTTACACTGAACCAGTGGCAGGGGCTGCTGGGGACACCAACAACCTGATTTATGCTTCCCCAGTAATTCTGCTTTGTTCCACCCAGGGCCCACATTTTTCACTTCACCTTTTCCATGCAATCCATGCAGAACCACTGGACCTAAAGCAGCAGCATTACCTTCAGCCCAATGGCCTGATGAGCTGCCAGGGTCACTGCAATGGAGCCATCCAGGGATGTGATTTCTCCCAGACGTGCATACATGGTGTTTGACAGACCCAGCCCACCTGGAACAGGCACCAGGTTGTATTTTAGTACACAGAACGTGCCCCTTCCCCCCCAAAAAAAATCCATTTCAAGTACAGAAATGCAGGAATGTAACACCTTTAATTGGAGAGCTACAAAAGTGACACAAAATAGCTTCTGAGCAGGCTTCCAAACTGGGGCTGGAAAAGGATAAAACACAACCCTTCCAAAACGTCTGTAATAAAAAAATGTGAATATACCAAGAAACAAACCTGGCACCAGCACGTGCTTTCTGGAGGAAACAGGATAAATCAAAGCTAAGTATGAGTTTAATGTTGAAGAATTTTATGTTGTCAGGACCAGAAGTCCTGCTCCATGTAATTTAAGACTATTTTACATAATACTGGTGAATAAAAAATTTAATCTAATCAAGATAACCTTTTGTCCAGGTTAATAGTTTTCTCCTTGGGACAGCGGTGCAAGCCAGGATAACCCACACCTCATTCTGCAGATGTCTCAGCAGCCCCACTATTGTGTGTACACCAAATAAATGCAAGGGTCTCCCCTGACACCACTGACTCACACCAGGGCCTCGTGCACCCTTCCTCTTCAGGGCACGTGGATTCAAACTCACACCTTTCCAAACTCTTCCTTCTTCTCCCCTTTCCCAGCAGTGCTGGGTTCAGGATCCAGCCTGGACCCTGCAGATGCTGTGCACAGGAATTCCAGTGGTGCCCGTGTCAGAGCCAGCATTCCGTGATCCGCGTGAGCTTCACCGTCCCCACTGAAGTTCTGCACTTCAACCAAAGAGGCCACTACTACAAACCTCAATGAAAAGCACCCCGCAGTGCCTGAGGAGGCACTGATCAGGTCTGGCTTTAAAACATGACAAGCACCACCAAAAACCCAGACAATGGGGAATAACCTCATTAGAAGTGTATTAATTATGGTGCAGACTAGAAGAGCTTGCTTAAGCAGGAAGAGCTCCTCCACAGCCACGCTCCTGCTGCTGTGTCCCTTCAGTAAGCAGGGACAAAGCCTCAGCTCCTCACCTGGCCAAATGACCACTCATGGAACAGTCCAGACACATTTTGCCAGACCCCAAAATGCACCCCTAAATACACTGGGTTATTCCTCCGTGACGTTTACTCACCATACTCCTCTGGAATCTGCATGCCAAAGAGACCCAAGTCCTTCAGCCCTTGTAAAGTTTCCGGTGGGATTTTTGCATCTTGATCGATTTTCTTCGAGTCCACTACAAACACAGAAGGTTTCATCATTTAACACCGTGTTCCTTAGTGCCCAGAGCAGCTGTGAGACTGCAGGGTTCCCTCACCTGGCCCAAGGCCTCTAAGTGCCCCGAGGCAGCAGCAGTGGGATCTCTAACCTGTGTGAGGCCCCAGACCCGGGGAACTGAATTTCCTGCTGGAATTTTCCTCCAATCTTCTGAACCAGCTTTAGAGAAGCCATAGAGCTCGTGGCACCAGATACAGACAGACTTCTCATCCCCAGCTTCACAAGAATTACTCCTTTCTAGCTTCAGCCTGACCGTCCTGTTTGTCCTCATGACATACTCAGGAAAAGGACTTGGAAGTGGGAAAAGTCCAGGGTTTATTTCATTTTCTCAAACACTTCTATGTGTACAGGTTGTACATGTCAGCAGATTCCGAGACTGGAATAAGCAAAGTATTTCCAGGATTTTCTATCTGAACCACGTCTAGGCCGTGAATACAAGAAAAAAAAGTACATAAAAGAGGCAGTTATAAAATCTTGTTCTTAGGAGTTTTTCAAATTCTTGGGAGATTAAAAGAGCTGCTCTGTACCATGGCAGTGAAAACAAACAGGAATTAAGCAGCTCAGGCAAGCTGTAAGCTGCAGCAGAGGGAGCACAGCCATCCTTCCAAAAAGTACCCAAGAGGCGCCTCTGCAAAAGCAATGGAGCATCCTGGGGACACCTCACATCCTCCCCAGTGAAACAGCACTGGAACCTCTGTGGGAACACACCAGGGAGGCACCCAGACTCTTCTGGGAGGAGTTACTCAGGAAAAAAAACCTCATTTTGAAAACGACTTTTTGTTCCCTGTGCTAACGTCTCAGCCCCAGATCCATTCCTGTGGTGTGGCCTCGGCTGCTCCAGGGGGAGAGGTGCTTTTCCCTCTCGCTCCATGATGCCCACACAGACCCACCCTGGTGTCCAGTCAGTGCCCAGCCCCAGCTGACTCTGCTGAGAGGAGTTTCCCTCCCCAGTGCCAATCACAGCAAGCTGCTGTTTAAGGCTGCCCTACTGACCTATTTTTACCACACCCCTCAGTCACCCTGAATAACTAAACAGAAATAGCTGGGAATTCAGAGATGAGCAGTTTCCACCTGCAGTTACGACTCCACAGTTTGACCTTTTTATTCCTCCCCTAAACATCAGGTTGTTTACTCCCTGAATTATGTTCCCCAACAGAGCAAAGAATTAAAAAATGTAATTTGAATAAATATTTACTGACAGTGAGCAGCACTACAATTTCACAGTTAAAATCACCTGGATGTCACGAATGGTGATGTGTGACAATCACTGGCTTCTCCAGACTCCTACAGCGTCTGGAAAACCAGGGCTGGTATCTGTCAGTGGGAAGTCTGAGACAACACTGTTTAACTGCCTCAGAAACTGCTGTCTGTGAAAACCAGTATTCTGCAATTGATCTGGAATTGGCTTATCCATGGCAGCACTAATAGAAGGAACACCCTGCAATGCTCTCTGGAATGCAGATGGGGAATAAGACCTTTCCCAAAGAGGATTATTACTCCAATGCTGAAAAAACACAAATGCTTTTGATTTTTCATAACTCCTCAATGAGCCATCATTTATGAACATCTCTGCTGCATTTTGCTACAATCAGTTTTAGCAGAGTAGGAAACTTAAAAAATTCCAGGGAAAAAAAATCATAATATATGAAGTGGTAAAAAGCACAATTCAACTGCCCTAAAACCAATTTCAAATCCTATCTCTATCCCACAATGCTTTTACATCCTGGTTTTTCCTGGTTTGGAAATTTAGGTCTTCTGATCAGCATCCAAATACTCCCCATAAAAAGCCATAAATGGACATGCTGTAGAATCAGCATCACTATATGAGTAGCAGTAAGTGCATAAATTAAATGTTTTAACTATAATAATCTTATTCAACTGTTATAGCTAAATCATTTTGTAATCACTAAATCACCTGCCTGACTAAAACCATAATAATTTACCTTCTTCACTGAAGAATTTTTCAACAGGTCCCACAAATTGGTTGATCTCTGCCAGTTCTTCATTGCTAATTTCTGGGTAAGGGAAAACTTCTTCCTAAAATAGGAGAATTATTTAATAATTTTTAATACATGACTCATGCAATTGAAATAAAAATTCAGGGACCTATGCCTTGCAAAGGCTCTAAAACATCGTGCAAATTAAGAATTGTGGAAAATGTTCTGAAACAGAAACAGAGATCCACAGGACCCAACTTTATTACACACCAAAACCAGCCCAGAAGGTGTTTTACCTGAACAACAGAAACATTAGGGAGAAATCAAGAGATTTTTAAGAACTACAAGGATGCAAAAATCCTTCATCACCCCTGAGCTTCATCAGTGTAACCCTATTTAGGGATTTATAAAAAGTTAGTTTAATTTGTATCCAAATCTGTTATAACATTTCCAAACCTCAGTCCATGAACACTGTCCCTTGCAAATCTCACCTGTTAATGCCTCCAGTACAAAGGTGACTGAGCTCCACCACTCCTTATCACCACCAGGGTGTTCCGGTCATAAACTGGGAGCAGCACGACCTGACAGGTTTGAATTGATAAAAAATCCAAGCAAGGAACACAAGAAGTGGGAGACTATGTGGGAAGCACACTTCTAATGTTTACTGCCTTTCCCCTTTTAAACAGAGGAGTTTATCTCTGTCCACACGAATCTGTTCAGCATACTTTGAGCAACAATATCAGTGTCACAAATTCAGGACCTGGGAAATGCTGGAGGTTTTCAGAAAGCTGCTGTACTGAAATTGGAGAGAAAAAACCCCAGACATATCTGAAGAGGGGTTTAACACCATGGAGCCTGAGTGCTGCCTGTTGTGACACTTTACCTGACAAGGTCTGTTGCAGGAGACTTTATTGCTCAGTTCATTCCAGTGAATGAAAGTTATTCCTTCTTTCAATTTACTTCACCCTGCAGTCTCTGGTAAACGCACACTCTAAGCCCTGCATTAACAAACTCTGGTTAATACAGTGTTCTATCTCGGATTTTAACTTCTTTGTCCAGTGCCATCTCAAGGCACGACAAGAATTTCAATCTTTCCCATCAAAAACTGTGGGCAGAAGTTTACATAAGGTCTCGATTCTTGAAGCAAAAACGGAGAATAATGTGGTACGAGCTTTGTGAGAGCCCGGTGCACACGGACACTTGAGTTTCCAGGGGGATTTGCGGGGCTGGCAGGCACAGCGGCTGTGGCTCAGCGCAGGTCTCGGGGTGCCGCGTGTTTGGGTCATTCCGAGCCACATCGCGTGTTTTGTGTGCAGGGCTGCAGAGGGGTCACTCAGTTAACCCGGAGGGGCACTGGACACACAGAGACGCCTCTTGTCCACTCCGTGTCAGGGCAGGGAGCTGTGCAGGGGGGTCGGGACAGGCTGGATCCACGGGCAGAGGGACAACCAGGCCAGGCGCCGGGTCCTGCCCCGGGCTCACATCAACCCCTGCAGCCCCAAGGGATGACCAGCTGGAAAACGCCCTGGCGGTACTGGCGGCAGCGCTGGACACGAGCCCAGGTGGGCGATGGCCCCCGGTTTGTACCAGCCCCGGCGTGACCCCAGTCCCAGCGCAGTGCCGGCGCCGCCGTGCCCGACCCTCGGCGAAAGGGCAGCGACCTCCGGGCACGGCCGCCGCCGGGACCCCCACGGGCAGCCCCATCCCCGCGGACCCACCTTGCGCAGGGCGCCGAGGAACAGCTCCTTGGCGAAGGCGCGGCGGGGCGCGGCCGTGCGCAGGGAGCGGGCTGCGGG
>VZTD01003141.1:210138-395137 GCA_013397725.1 Rhagologus leucostigma | reverse complement strand
GGCTTCTCTCATCCGGTCACGGCTTCTCTCATCCGGCCCCGGGGCGGGGCACGGCTCACAGCCCGCAGCGGGCGGTGCTTCGCTCGCAGGGACCGCGGGGATGAGCATGGAGCCGGTCACGGCTTCTCTAATTCAGCCCCCGCTCGGGTTTGGGGCGCGGCGGAGCCCCGAGCGCCACAGCCCGCGGTGCCCTCCCCGGCCCGGCAGCTCCTGCGTGAGCCGCACATCCCACCGGAAAACAGCTCTTGGTGCATACAGGGTGGCTCTGAATCGCCGTCCTGAAGCGAAAGCAGCGGGGAACAGGACCAGAGACAGGGATCGCTGCATCCCCGCG
Organism: Rhagologus leucostigma; assembly: GCA_013397725.1. NCBI lineage: Eukaryota > Metazoa > Chordata > Aves > Passeriformes > Rhagologus > Rhagologus leucostigma. The sequence continues at coordinate 394,803 of VZTD01003141.1, read as the reverse complement.
TGGATCTGGTGGATGCCCTGAGCTGCGCGCCGAGCGCATGGAAATCGCCCCAACATCTCCATTCAGGCCTAGCTCCCCCTGCCCCGTGTGTCAGGAGCCGGAGCAGGATGGTGCCGGCAGCTCCAGCCTGCTCCTGAGCGGCCCCGCACTCCCGCAGCCCTTCGCACACGTAAATAAGTGCCAAAGACAGACCGCTGTGCGCTGCGGTGAGCGCTGCCCCGCACCGAGCATGCCCCTTCCTCCTTCGCTTTCCCCTGCCATCCCTTTGGCAGCAGGTTTTGTCTTTTCTAAAAGCCCAGGTGCCAAACCCGTGTGGAATTACCGAGCCGGTCACCTGGCACTGAAATCGGGTTGAGAAGCACTCCCTGCTCCCCTTCGGTACAAGAGCCCACGGCCAGGTTTGGAGCATCACCACCCCACAGCTGCTGCTCTCCCCTGCGGGTGGCTGGGACTGCTCAGGGACACAGGAGGGCTTTCTGAATGCTAGACTTCATTTACTCAAGGGTAGAATGAATTTATTTGAACTATTTCTTTCAACTAAAAGATGTCCTTTAAAGGCTGCTGCTGCTCTCTCATTTTAAGCATCTCCGTGTCCATCTGCCCCCATTTTGCTTTGCTCGGTGTGGAACTGCAGAATGTAACAAAACAGCATTTACACAAAGAACAAGTGCTAAAGGTAAACACAGGCTTAATGAACTCATTTATTTTGCTTACTTTACTTACGACTTGTAAAATGTAAATCCTTTAATCTTGTAGTCCAAATAAACTGCCGTGTTGGTTGCCTCTCGACTGTCACTGAGAGGGGACGTGGCTGGCACTGCGGTGTTGAAGAGGGGATGCCACACCAGTGCCACACCCCAGCTCTGGGCAGAAGACACTGTCCTGGGGGTCAGGAGAGGTGTGGGTCCCACAGCACCTCCCCGACTGAGTATGCCACAGATGAAAGGGCTAAATTGAGGCCACCCTCTCCTGAGACAAGTCAGGCAGGTTCTGGTCTGTGCAAAGGGGTGATGTGGCAGCTTGAAAGAAAGGGTAAACACAGCATGGTAAAAACTGCTCGAAGAAAACGATCCAAACAGTGAAAACAAGGCTGGGCAGTTGGGAAACACGGGGAAAAGATTCCTCATCAGGAAGTTTGAAAGAACTGAGGCAGCAGCCAGCACACCCCACCCACCCTGTGTGTTCATTCCCCAAGCATGAGGATGGCATTGTGAGCATATCCTAAATAAACACCTGGGGTTTTTCCAATCACGGGGGGTGCTATCACACTCCCAGCATGAACCTGCAGGCAGACCATCACTGGCTCAGAGAATCCTCTGTTCCTGAGCTGGCACAAATGGTGCCACACCACAGATTTTGTCCCACCCATGCAACTCTTCCAGCACTGTGTGTAACCACAGCTGAAGTCACACTCCTGGCAGCTGCAGGTCTCTGCAGAGTCCCACTGTCCTGACCTGATACATCTTCAAGCTGCCTTGCACAGAACTGCATGATCTACTGAAAAAAAAAATCAGTATTTTTGCCTTCTGCTTCAGCAACATGCCCAACCTCTTCCTTTCCCCATTTTTATTTATGACTCCTCTCTGCTGTCTCTGCCACTGAGGTATTCATCCACGTGTTCCCATCATTTCAGATTCCGATCCTGGGCCAGCTAATCCCTCAGCTGTTACGGCTCCCCATAACTCACATTCTGTGAACAACCACAACTCCCACAGTGATGTCCATTTCAGCCCATTCCACACAGAAGTGGAAGAATTCCTTCCCGAGAAGGAGTTAATGCAAGAGAGGTAGAGATCAGTAAATGACTACCATAAAATTACCCTTCAGTTTTCCTTTTTATTCTTCTGTATTTTTCCAGCAGCTGCTTAAAAACTGGTATTCAATAATATAATGACCTGATAACATTTAGTTTTTTGAGAAGTAGATATTTTATTTACTGAAAAAGTGTCACTCAATTACTTTATAAAAATATTCACGAGGCTTTGCAGCACTTCCAGGAAAATACATAAAATTCCTCCTCTCTTTATGCAATGATTGTTTGCTCCTTTTCAATCTGACAGATGGTATGAAAGTTTCGCACTTGACATTGATAATTGTCTTTCCCACAGGCACGCGATGATGTGCTCATAGCATCACTCCTGTCTCGGAATATTTTTTTAAAAAGCTGGCTCACAAATGAAGTCCTGGGAAAGGTGAGGGCAGGAACTGGTATTTCCACTTTTGCTCGTGGTTACGTGCTGTGGAAGCGATGTGATGTGTTTGAGACACAGATGTTAACACAGTCACTGTATAAATACATAAATACATCTATCCCGTGCTGTCCATCCACACTGTCTGTCCCACGGCCATCTCAGAAACCACCTGAAAAATAAAGATACATTCTGTTAGTGAAAGGGATTCCTCACAACTTGAGGTGGAACTTACAGGCAAATTGTCCATCAGCTCCGCCATGTTAGATTAAAAGGAAGCACCAAATGGCCTCGTGTTTTGAAGTATATTTTATTTCAAATTATAAATTTATAATTTTTTTAACAGCCAAATAAGATTTAATTTTTCAAGCACTGTATTGAAATCAAGTTTCTTGCTCAGTGAAGGGAGATAACCTGAACTCAGTGCAGGAAAGCAGCTTTACTGTGGGACTGCACCCAAGGAGCAGCAGGGCAGCCCGCAGAGTGCTGGCTTTATGTCACACACAGGTGACAGTGATGAGTGAGAGGACAAGGGTGGCTATGAAAAGGCCTCACAGTAACTGGATAAAGCACATCTCAGCACTATTAATGAATACAGAAGGGAGATGGGTCAAGAACCTCTTTGCCAAAATAAACTTTATTACACTCTAATGTTGGAGAGAAGGAACGAGCTCCATGAGCTCAGGAACCCTTCATTAATAATGTACCAGTCCAATAACTTGCTCCATCCCAAATGAGGCATCTGTTTCTCCCTTTTCATAGCTGGGAAGAGAAGCAGATGACCCAAAATGCCAGGGCTTTTTCACCAGCTTTTTTTCCAGGTCATTTCAAATTCCTGCAGTCAGAGGAATTGCTCAGGCCATGTCCCCTGTGGTTCACTGCTAATATACACACAGGTATACATATATTTTTTTGCATGAAGCTATGCTGGCAGTCTGCAAATACAAGCAGGGTCACTGAATATTGCAGCAGCCCAGAAAGCTGCATGCTGCACTAGCAGAAAAAGATAAGGAAGAGTAGAAACAAAGTTTCCTCCACCTTTAGGCAACAAGGATACATACAAACTATTTGAAACTATTTTGAAAATTTACAGACTGGCATAGCAGAGGAGTTAGCACATAATCAAAGACGTTTTTAAAATCTGCTGAAATGCTGGGAAAATTCAGGGCTGTAAACACCTGAGATGCTCAAAGCCTGAATTGGAACACTGAGCACGTATTTGTCATTGGGCTGCAAAATGTTTCTGCTCTTCCAGACTCAGGGGTTGAAGGACAACAGAAGTATCTCAAGCTATGGTGATTGCAGAGGTTTTGGGTTTGGGATTTAGGTATAGCAAAGGCATTTTTGGAGCCTGGAGTATGGGCTGAGCAGAAGCAGAGACACAAGACTACCAGAAAGATAGCAAGGGCAATACACAGGGCGAATCATTAAACAAAAATGTTCTTTCTTATTGGAGATAGACATAAAGGAATATCAGCCAGCTAAATGAAGGAATAATCAGCCAAGAGCAAAGGGGGAGCTGGTGGAAGGGGAAGATGCTCACAGGGGTGGCACCTCCCTGCAGGGTCCCACACTCAGCCGAGCTCTGCTCCTTTGCTTCCCTCCTCCCTCAGCCCAGGGCAGCACCTGCTTCCTGCACTCCCCAAAGGCTCCGTGCCCTCTCCCACTCCCTGTCCTGCCCCACAGCTCAGCCCCTGGAATGCTGAGTTCCTGCCAGGGATCCTGCACGCTCCATCCTGCTGGATCCGGAGGCGGCGAAGCTCCGTGTCTGGCAGCCAGATTGCTTCCTCACTACAAAACCAGAACGGCAATGAATAAATTAATTCATTCCCAACCCTGCTTCACTCTGATCCCACTGCTGAGTCACAGAACTCCTGCACAGTCCCTGCTTTTCCCCCTTCCCTGGATACAAACCCAGCGCCCGTTTCCCTGTCAGAAGTGAGGCACTGTTTTGTAGCACAGCTTAGAGGCTGCAGAGAAAAGACGTTTTCCATCATGCATACGTAACACTTCATTTGCCTTAGAATGAATTTCCCCTGCTCCTCTTATTAAAGACAGATTATTTTTGCTTTGCTCATTACACAGACCTGTCTGAGCCACTGTGTCCAAGTACGAAAAATAAATGAAAGCTCCACTTGTGCCATTTCCCAGCAGAGCTGATGAATTGTACGCCCGTGTGGCTGCTTTCAGCTGCTGTCTCGTGAACCATGCTGCTAATTTCACATCTCAGTTACTGCAAAAACGTTAAATAAAGGGGATTTTTTTTCATTTCATCCCTAAAAATATGCATTTATGCACATGGCAAAAGTGATAAATCTAAACATTTGAAAAAAGTGATGGCTTTAATTCAGCATCACCCACACAACTTTCATTTAAGTCTTGTTCAGCTGACTAAGTGCTTCCAGCAGAGATATTAATTTAAGCTTTTCCTAACTTTCATGACCAGCCTCATCCTGAAGTTGATTTAGTTTTGCTGAGTAATAGGATTTGGCTTTAATTCTTGAAATAATAGGAAACAGAAAGAAAGTCTACTAAAAAAATACACCTAAAATGAAATATTTGGGTGGTTTAGATATTTCTATTAGATTAGCTGGGCTATGTTCTCTTCCAGGAATTTTATGTCAACAAAATACAGCAGCAAAAACCACTAAGTAGGGTAAAAATTCCGAAAGATTCCTTTGGAAAAGGTGTATTTAGTGCAGCTGTAACACCAAAAAGGGTTTATTATGGCACCTTACTCTAAGTACATTGCTCCTCTTATGCATTTGTCAGGACGTAGATGTGCTGAAATATGATTTAATCACACAGTCCTTAAAGCTTCATAATTCTGATCCCTTGTGACATGACAGTTTAAATCACGCAGGAAAAACCCCTGGCAGCTGGGACAATGCTTCAAGCTCCACCTAAAATGCTGTGGGGTGAACAACTGTGGGGTGAAGATACTCTGGGCTCTGTGTGACCAATTCCCTGCAACAAATTCAGAAATAATTGGGGCTCCCACATCTCACCTGTGCACAGGGTGTAGATGAATAAAACATTGCACAACTAGTGAAATAAAATAAATACATGCTAAAATACCATACCTGTTTTTATGAAACTCTGAATGAAAATCAATCATTAAGGCCAACTGGAAAAAACATAGTAGAATTCATTAACTGTTAAGTCAACAAAAATCTGAAGAAAGATACAGATAAAACATTTAAAGTTCATTATTTTGTTTTTCTGTCCTTTTAATCTTGCATTTCTTTATTTCAACCAAAATAATACAAAGAATACCTGGGAAAGAACCTTTTGTTAAAAAGCTGCTGTCTAGAAGAGCTTGAGAAGTTGTTTATTGCATGAGAACTCATTCCTGCAACCCGTGTGTGTACTGCCACGTGCAGATCTCTTGTCTTCTCAAAATGTATCAAAATTCTACAAATCTTAATTTCTAAACCAGGAATAGAAGCATCAGTGAAGAACAGCTCTGCAAATTCTTCTGCTTCCACTGGAGGATGTTTCTGTGGTACAGAGGCACTGGTCACCTTCTAAGGGGTTCCACAGCTCAGAGGGTGGCACAGAGGATGATGCTAAGTGGGTACTTACCCATCAAAAAAAAATCATTGATCAAGATGCACATCCTGAACTTACAGCCCTTCAGAAATAGCTCATAGTCGACTACTCCCACAAAATAATTCAAGAATCTCCTAAAACTCACAGAAAACAGAAGCAAACACAGTATTTAGCTTAAATTGACAGCTGAGTATTAGCTCGGACGGGCTTTACAGACACACCACAATCCCTTGGAAGTGCTGGAAATGCACAAAGGGCAGAACACAAGGGAATATCCCACAGGTTATTATCAAAGTAGCTGCAGGAGCGTAACATCAAATACTGGGAAGGCCACGTGTGGCAAAGGATCCTCCTGGGCTGTAAACCGAGACACACAACAAACAGAGAGGACGAGGAGAAAGAGAGCAGTACTTACTCAGTGACGGGGCGGGAGGTCTGAGGCCACGGAGGGAGGCAGTGCGAGCTCCTGGCAGGTCAGTTCCATGGAGCAGCCCAGGACTGGCCCTGGCAAGGACAAACCGGGCCCTCCCCAGGCAGGGCAGAAGTGCCCTGAACAGGAGCTCCTGAGGCCACAAGGGGTCAGCTGGAGACACAGCTCCCGGGGCAGAAGGTCTCAAACCTGTCATCACTGGCCGGGTTTGGGAATTGTCCACCAGGGCCTCTGCAGTGCCTCCCTGCCTGCACACCTGGGTGCTGGGTTGTCTCCCTGTCTGTCTGCACACCTGGGTGTTGGATTGTCTCTCTGCACACCTGGGTGCTGGATTGTCTCTCTGCACACCTGGGTGCTGGGTTGTCTCCCTGTCTGTCTGCACACCTGGGTGTTGGATTGTCTCTCTGCACACCTGGGTGCTGGGTTGTCTCTCTGCACACCTGGGTGCTGGGTTGTCTCTCTGTCTGTCTGCACATCTGGGTGCTGGGTTGTCTCCCTGTCTGTCTGCACACCTGGCTGTTGGATCCACTGCTCTTTAGTGACTCTAGAACTAAATTTATTACAGCACCACCACACCAATCCAAGCCTAGTGAGAAGGGGTCACAGACTCCTCTCACCACCTGATCTTTTAATTCTTGGCCCCTCTGAAGCAAGCAGCAGAAATCCCACTGCCTCAGTGGGGCCAGGATACCATTGGTAGGAATTTCCTTCATTTCAAATATGAAGAGTTGAAGCTCTTGATGGCACAAAATGAGAAACAAAGAGTTTTAAATGATTTATTTGATTTCTCCACATGATCACAGTTATAGTTTTACATCAATAGGGTCTGTTACTACTTACAAACAGAATGCATATTAAAATGAAAGCACTCCTTTCTTCCCCAGAGTTACAAAAGGGGTCTCGAGCCTCCCCAGAACAGAAGCTTCTTGTAAGCATAATGATTTTTGAAGTCTTTAACAGTCTGCATTCAAGACCTAATTCTAACAGTTTAATACAACTCAAAGCTGACTTAAGTTCCTAGCAGAGATAGGCAACCTCAAAGTGACTGCAGACTTATAGTAATGCTAATTTACACACTATGTACAATTTAGAGAATTCTCTATTCCCCCTACTGGTCCCATTTTCACCACCCCCTTTTCTCTTTTCCAAATTGAATCTTGTTATTGGTTCCACTTTTCTTTTAAATATGTACACGAGAATCCATTTTGCAGGCAAGAAGTGCGATGGTATTTTACAAGGGAACAGCAAAATGCATGCTTAACTGCAGAAAACACACAGCTTCATATGGAACAGCAAGTCAACATCTAGAGATTCAGTGTTTAAATATCTGCTGACTGTCTTTCAGCTCATTTTATCAAGAAACAAGAGGCTTCTGCTGCATGCAGTACATGATGGGAAAATCATTCTACACTGTATGTTAGACTCTTTCTTTTTAGCAATACAAGACGCACATTATATTAGGATGAACTTTGTTTTTTGTTTTTTACATTGCTTTACATTTCATTCTTAACTTAAAAAAATAAAAACCCCAAATATATATTTGATTGTTGTCCCAGAAAAGATTTGTTTTTTGTTGCCACACCTTCATTCTTTACGTTTCCCTTTCATTTGTTCAAATCAGCATTACTGCTTTGCCACATCGTTTATGGGAAGAGAGAACCACGGTCACCCTATGCAGTTCTGTACCAGTTTGTAGTTGGCAATGGCATCTGAGAAAAAACCCTCTCAATTCTACTCCTGCCTGCAGGCTGAAGAATTCATTTTAATTCATTTTCTTAACCCCACGCAGTGTTAAGTGCTGGAATTTTCCTATTCTAGGCATGACCCACACTGCTCTAAGCAACTGTTAATCAAGGACGGAGTCAGAGAGGTTTGACTACAACCCTAAACAAGCAGCAAAGGTCTGGAGACTTGTGCTGACACCAAGACACGTTTGTTTGGTTGGAGAACATAGAAACACATAGTCTAAGAAACAGAACAGAACAAACTAGGAGGAAAAAAAGTCAAGTCCACTGTTTCTCCTCATTGGCTTGAAAGAACAGAGTTTCCAAATCGTGTGCTCTCACATGACCAGTTTTGGTTTCTAACCAGCCTCCAAACGAGCTGTGATTTCACACGTGCAACTCCTGTACCCCCAGGGCAGGCACAGCCTCCTTCCAGTGTCCCTGAAACCATGTGGAAATGTTTCTGTGCATGCACGTTTGTGACACCTCCTGAACACTTTGGTTCACAAATACGCTGATTGCACATGGAAAATCAGTGGTCAGGCATTAAACTGTGGCTTACTGTTTCAGTACAGAATATTTATACGTAACTCTAATTTAAATGAATGAAAGGGTTTTTTAAACATAAAGCAAACGCAGATCTGGGAGATTTAACATCTTCAGTGTTAATCAACACAGTAAGTCAGATTTTCCTCTCCACTGCTACTGCATATTCTGCCTTTTTTCCATACACAGAATTTTACTTACATTATGCCTCTGCATCTGAAACAAGTACAGACTCTGTCGCCCAGTGAAGAGGAGCTTTCTCACCTCTGTTTTAATTAAAAGATGCAGTTTCTGAGAGATGTTTGTACCTGAATGGTTCTTTATCTTTTCTGGAACAACCTATAAATTACAGTTAGACTCTACTATTGGTACAGATGTATGAAGAAAAGTCTACATATTGAAATATGTTATCACTTTACTTCAACTAATATCAACAGTAACACTGATATATTTTGCAATTATACAATATGTAGAGTGTAGCCTCACACTATTAACATTAGATGACATGCAGACAGTTCTACTTTCCCTTATAAGAACAGTATATATTTTTCAAACTGCAAGGAACAGAGCCTCAGGGGACCCGGGCGAGCCCTCTTAAGGTAAGCCGTAGAATTTAGAATAAAATGAGTGATACAGAAAAATAATAATCACTTGTTTTCTTCTCACGGAGATCATTCAGAGGAGAAGGAGCAGAAGGGGAAAACATATTGCACATGTGTGAAACAAACGTGGACTGCTGGAAACAAAAGGCTCAACTCTAGATTGCTGTATTTGCTCTCTGTGGAGGTTAACAAAGTGCTCAGTTTGCAGTTTTGCTGGTATTGTGGTATCCACGGTATGAAAGGGAAAAAATGACTGAACCTCTCCCATCCCCCCATGTTAGAGATGCCATGAGCAAGCCAGCATGACAAGTCGCTCTGTTACTCTCATGCCCTCCTAATTTGGGACACTTTCATTACTGTTACATAGAAACCCGCCTGGTTGGAGCTGTGATTACTTTTACCCATCTCTTACTGGAACGTTTTGCTCATCCTCTTCAAGGTTTGCTTTTAGGCTGGTACAGTTTTGCAGCTGTGATTCCTTTGTCTCTACTGTTTAGGTGTTAAGTCCTTGCAGTGGCTCAAAGTGCTGAAACTACAAAGTAGGTGCCATGGATAATTTTGTACAGGATTTCGGGATACAAATTGTATAGAAATTTGCAAATGGTTCGGTTACAACACATAAGCAACAACAGCACAGCCTATTTTTATGTGATGTCTTGCAGCTAACTGGACTATGGAAGTGAGGGTTTGAGCATAAACTCAGCCTGCTGAGTGCTGGGTGCTTCAAACTAACAAATGTGATGAGTAAAAATGGTAAAGCCACTTTGTTGCTAGCACATGGCTACATGGAATTACAGATTTATTTTTTTTTAATATATATATATATAAAAACCCTATACTAAATTCTAAAACAAACCTTCAAGTTTTAGAGCACTTCCACTGGAAACACTCTGGACTAGAATTCAGCTTCGCTGGGGGTAAAAATGAGAAATTATGATAAACAGGAACCAAAGTAGCTGAGAAGGATGGAGGTTTGCCATTTTCATGTTTGAGATGAATGTTTTTGCAGTGTTTACATGCACCTGGCGGAACTCTTCCCGTGTGGTCGTTCAATTCATATGCTTACAAAAGAAATGTGGATCATGTAAATTCACAGTTATCACAGCCTTTAAAGTGTCTAAGAACTTGTGTGACCAATGCTTGGAGGTGCCCTCTGGTAAGCGGGCACCCTACATTGCTACGGTATAATTACTGCATCTTAACGAGTTTGCTTACCTGAAATAGCAGAGCAGTTCTAATACTGATTACGTATGATATCATCGTGTTAATAAAATAAGGATTTATACAAAGCAGTATCGGACTACAACATTTAAATGCTATGTTACTTGGCACATTTAGTAATGATTGCTTAGAAATCTTAACAAGTCCAGGGGACTCGTGATGAAAATACTGAAATGTCTGAAATTGGTTTCTAACGTTTAATGTTTTTGGTCTACTCTTTCATATGCTATTCATCTATTATACTGTCCTATCAAGTAAGTGGAATTCCTTGTAAAGTCTATATTGCTAGTTTTGTGGACTGAAAAAATTTCTTTCCAAGCACAAATGTTAACTATACAGTATATATATATATTTATATGTATATATTTATATTATATAAAGTTTACTTACGTACTTTCATCAACCATATCAGGTCTACTTATTTTTTTTGCCCATTGAGAATAAAAGAGCAAGAATGCAACACTTGGTTCTGTCTCACTTTTTTTCCTGTTTTTTTCATAGGCTAACTTTTCATTATGCGTGTAAAATTGTCCAGGGATTTGGTGTAAAAGGTAGCTTTCCTCAGATTCAGCAAGCAGCATGTTTTCAAGGCAAGTTTGGAAATAAGAACTAACCGGATGGTGGTGAACATCTATCCAGCAGATAAGTAAAACCAGTATGTCCTGGGCTAACTGGAATTATTTTATTTAGTAACAGCAAGCCTTTAAGCTCATTAAACGGCCTAGGTAAAAACTGACGGTGTGATCTGTTGTTTCCTGTAAGTGTTTGTAGCTGGGTTTAAAACTAGAGTGACGAGGAGGGTCTTTCGGCCTAGACTATTGTGCTGATGCCGCTGTGTTTGGGCTTGGTGCTGGCGGAGGTGGCGGGCGGCGGGGGCGGCCCGTGGTGGTGNGCGGGTGCGACGCCGCGGCCGCGCCCTCCGCGTGGTGCGGGGGCTGCGGGGCCGCGTGGCCTTGGGAAGGGGGCTTGCCCCGCTTGCTACCGAACAGGGACCCTAGGAGTGAGGAGGAGTTGGGCATAGTCTGGTGAGGGCGAGATGGACACTCTCGGGTTGATGTAGCTCTTCGGCGCATGTGAGGACTGCTAATGATGGACCCCTAAAAAGAAATTAATAGAAAATAAAAATTAAAAAAAAAATCTTAAAATGTTTGAAAAGAAAAAAAAAACCGTTCACACTGACCCACAAACTCCTCCTTCAGTGTTCACATGGGTGGATTATGTTAAGAGTTCTAGGAAAAATTTTATCTCCACCTTCCCTAAGTTGCCAATGGGGCGCTCATGCCCTTCTTAAGGGATGTTAAAAATTGAGTGATTTTCTCTCAGTACTTTGACATCAAAAGATAGGACTTTAAATTTAAAAAAAGAGTCACGGAAGAGTAACATGATATAAGACCTACGAGTGTGTTTTTAAAGGAAAAATACATTTTAAATACTGCAAAAAATACCATACTTGCTTTTTTACCACAAGAAAAAAAATAAAGCTACATTAAATTCAACCTAAATAGTTAAACATACAGCAGCAAATATTACAGTTACAGTTCAGATTTTAAAACGGTATTTAAAACTTTATTTATAGTAGTTTTCCACTACTACATGTGACAGTGCTGCTTCTCAGGCCTACCTCTGCATTTTATGTTAAATGGAACCATACCATTTTTGCCACTAAGATTTCTATGTGGTTGCATTATTCTGACCTGTGGTCCAACATTCTCTATCATTTAGCCTGGCATTTAGTTGCTGGAAGTTTGGGGTTTGTATTTTTAAAGAGTTATGGGACACAACAGTACTTAGACAAAGTGTGCTAGATTTAAACTGCAACCTACCTAAAGCGAACACAAAAAAAATAAAAGAGAAAAAAAAAGAAAAAATCTGCAAGCTGAATTCAGAGACATGAACAGTATATATAAATGGTTTGAAGATGAATGAAATCTCATGAAATCCACATTGAATTCACCTGTCTTAATAATTCTTTTATCCTCCCATGCCCTATCTGTGCAATTCCATGGTGTCATGACTGCATACATTTAGCAATTGAACTCGAAAATAAGCAATGGGGATGGTTGAGCATGACAGTCAATAGTTGTAGCTAAATATCAAACAGCAAGAACAGTGTACTTGGTAACAAAGAGCAAGTGGGCTTTTAAGCTGGGACCAGACTGAAATGGTGGCAAAAGGACACATCATATCCATTTAACCATGCTTGCAGGAACAAAGGGAACAAGGTTAGCTCAAACCAAAAATGGCATTGCTCTAAAACAAGCTGTCAGTGCTTTGTAAGCTGGAAGAATACGGAGTGAGTAGCCTAGGCATGCATTTTATTTGTGGCAGGCAGGTTATATATATATATATATATATGTTAGAAGAAAAAAGAGCAAAAAAATATATGTATATAAAAGAAAGGTTTGAAATGCACATCATCACATCCAGCTAGACATCAGGAACTTCCTACTTACTTCCATATTGCTGTCTAGCGATCCTGCACTGCTGCGTCGCCCACGCTTGCCTGCCCAGGACATGCAACAGCAGAGATTAGAGACTGCGACACGACCGGCGCCGAAGAGCTGCGGCCCCGCGGCCTCGGCACGGACGGCGCCCGCGCCGGCCACGCAACCTCACAGCTTTGGGGCAGCAGGGACTGCAACTCTCTGCACCTGGCTGGGTTTTAAGGGGTTGAGCGGTAATTTGGAGGGTTGTTGTTGTTGTTGTTGTTGTGGTGAATCAACTAGCACGAGTGGGGTGTGATTTTTTTTTTTTTTTTTAGATTTGCACAACTCTTAAAGTACGTGTGTTTTAGCAGCTGGATTTAGTGCTGTGGTTGTGACGCTGAGCAGCAACGGTTTTAAATGGTTTGGTTTTCTGGAATCTAATTGGCTATGAAGGTTTTTTTTCTTTAAATACTGAGATATACTTGCGGGGTGGCATTAATTTAAATGCAAAATTTAATGTTGAAATACTCTGAACTTTAGTGTGGGGCACTGTGAGGGGCATCATTTTATCACTTCATAGATTTTATCACTTCATTGATTTTATCACTTCATTGATTTCATCATTTCATCAGTTTTATTTCAATTTCAGCTTTGAACCTCAGTGGATTTCATACAATCTTCTTTCATGAGGTTTAAAAAAACTAAACTTAATTTTTGATCAGTAATTCTGGAATCCGTCTTGACATTATGGCTAGATTTTGTTTGTTTAGCTGTGCAGTGCTTTATCCTTAAGCATGCTGGATTTGTCCTCCAACAGTCTCAAACTGCAAAGACTTTTGCCTCAACCCACACGTGAAACTCCAGACTGTCTGCTTAAAGAGCCAGAAGACCTCAGTGGCTGTATAGGACACAGGATCCCAGATTTTCTTTCCCATTTCACAGCAGAGAAAATAGCATCTGGCTGCAGTGGAAATGGAGATTTTTAGAAGATAGCTTGTGGAGCATTGCTTTGCAAAGCTTCGGAATACTTTCCTGGAAGGGTGCAGAAACAAAGCTGAGCTTTGAGGAACCCTCAGTGCTCAGAGCTTCCCTAAAACCTGCATGGTTTTAGAAACCAAAGCTTTCTCAGTGCTCTCTCCTTGCTTTCCTGCAAGGCCAAATATCAAAGACAATCTCCACCCTGCATTGGCACATTGCTGCTGCCTTCAGAATCTTCTACTCTAAGAGGTGGTTTTGGGGGAGAACGTGAGAATTTCAGCATCACTGAACCAATGAGCGATGTACCCTCATCACAGACACCCCAAAGCCACCTGGGATCAAAACTAGGGAACACTGGAACTGGCCACGGAACAATTTAGACTACCCAAAGGATCACTATGTTCAAAAACTACCACCTGCTGGATTTACAAGCATAACTTTGACCTAGTTGGTCACAGGACACTGCCCTGAAACACAAGTTTCTCTTAAGAGCTACAGTTCCAGGCTACTGGAACATTTTCCCCTCTTATAATCATGAAGAGTTGCTCCCCAGTACAAACCCCTCTGCAGTGACATTAAACTGAGGGGAAGGTGTTTGTGGTCCAGGTGTTGATTTGTTAAATTCATTGGGATTTGGAACAATTCCCCTGGACGGGCTCTTTGTCAAAAGCTCACGGCTTCATCTCCTTGCAGCAGTTTTAGCCTCAGCCAATCCAGAACTGTACTGTTTTATGTGCCCCCCAAGAAAAACTGGGTTTGATAATCCCATATTTTGACTTCTAGTCGGGCTTTGATATTTTTCTGCTCTGATAACAGGATTAGTACTGATTAACACTCCAATCACTCTTGCTTGCTGATGCAAACACACTGCGACAGCCACCTCGAACTTAGCAGTCAGGGTTGCAAATAAGACTGAGAGCTGACATGGGGCATTAAACGTGGCCAAAAATGAAGGGAAACACAACAATCCAATGCCTTTTGCATATGGCAGGAGTCACAGTCTGATCAAATAACCATGGACACAGTAAATACGGACAGAGAGCGACAGATGGAATTTTGCTCAGAATAACTTCAGGGCAAAGTAGTACTTGCAAAGCCAAGAACAAACAGAAAAATCCTACTTAAAATGCCTGTAATTTCCCTCAGATAGGCACTACCACCGTACAGAGGCTTTGTTCACTTTCTTAAAAACAAATTGAACCCAATTCTGTGCTGACATGCAGTGTGATGGGAAGGCTATTCAGTAAATCCCCTGGAGCATTCCCCCTGCCAATGTGTGTTTATTCCAGACTGTTCCCTGGTCTTCGGGATGGCATCCCATCTCAGAAATGCCTCCCTAGAGCTCCAGCCTCCACATGCATCTCAGGAAAATGGTGACTCTCGACTAGAATTGCATCTGAGCACGTACTGGCAGGCTAATTAGCAGCTGTGGTATAAAGCAAGGTGGTATTTATCAAATCTGAAGATAAGTAAGCATAACATATTAAGCAAAATTATATTTTTTTAAGGCTGTTAGAGTGGGCTTTAATTTATTTTAAAAAATTAAATTTCAATTAATTTAACCTTTTCTGATTCATTCCAACAATTCATTGATGTTAGATAGGAATATTCCTTGTAAGAAATATCTTTAACTTACACAAGTGTATGCCCCATATATGAACATGCATTATATGGGGCCAAGAGTATTTCAAATTTATAGTAGAAGTATGTGAAGTGATTACAATATTTTTACAAACTTAACCATGCCAAAAGAAAATTGAGATT
Source organism: Rhagologus leucostigma (assembly GCA_013397725.1). NCBI lineage: Eukaryota > Metazoa > Chordata > Aves > Passeriformes > Rhagologus > Rhagologus leucostigma. The sequence continues at coordinate 379,371 of VZTD01003141.1, read as the reverse complement.
CATTAATAAAATCCATTGCACCTTGCAGAATGGATGTGTGCAGGACACACATCACAGGATGTGTGGTGATCCCACAGCTCAGGCTGCAGATCAGTTCAGTACAGGGAAATATTTCTCACTGCTGCTCTGGAGTTCTTGAAACTCTCTTCTGCGCCAGTGAGATAACTGATAGCTAAACACTGTTATGATCTGGCTTTGTGTGTCTTGGGGAAAAAAGTCTGGAAAAAGGTTTGAATTAAATTACTCTCCAATCATTAGAGAGACCACTTTTGAGGGGGGAAAAGACTCTTTGTAACCTTCACATTTCCATCTTGTTTTCTGTGTGAAACAAGTATAGTCTTAAGATCCCATACTGAAATAGAATTATTTTAATCCTGGAAATACTTGATGTTTTTGTTTTGGTTTGGTTTTGAAGCTGTCTTTATTGCTCTGTGGCTGTTTCGAGACAAGCCCAGCTCCCAGCAACAGGAACCACTGTACCACCCTGCACTTGTGCAGTCCTACCTGGCTATGCCTCTGGTGTAACACTGGGGCAAACAATAAAATCACAGTTTTCAAACCAGTCCAGTGTGTAAATATTACTCCCACCTTACAGGTTAGGGATGTGGGAATAAAGTGTGATTTCAGCTGTAAACTCAATGTGAAAGCACTGGGTCCCCCAGCAACTCAAAGCTGCTGGAATTCAAATTAAAGGACCTAAAATCAGTCCTGAAAAGTGGGAGAGATATAGACTGGGAAACACAACCAGTCCAGTCCTTCCTGCTCTGCTTTAGTGAGCAAATCATTCTTCCTGTGGAATAGTGGCTAGGAGGGGACACCACACTTTTCCCATCTTTCTGTAAACTCATAAAACTCAGCTTTAGATGCATTAAAATTTGTCTGGCTTCTAATATTTTTATATAAATTAAGAATTTCAAAGTCTGGAACAAATAAATTCAGTTCTTCCTTGACTATAGCTCAAGAATATGCAATAAAAACGATTCATTTCTCTTTTGAGAAAAACAAAGCACTAAATATTTTTGACACATTCACATCTTGGAACACTTGGATGCCACATTCTATTTTATATTCCATGGAAAGAACTGTCAATCCACAAGGAACAACAGCATCTCTCAAATGAAGAGACCCTCAGCACACCCCTTCCACAGCTGTGAGTTGAGCTGTTGTGGCAAACCCATGGATCCACCCTCAGGAAACGATTCCTGGTGGACAAATCCTGCTTTCCTGTGCATTTCAGGAGGCCGAATCAGTCAGGGTATCAGCATTTGTCACATCTCAGAAGCTTCTGAATCATCACTCAGAGAAATTTAAAGTCCCTTTCCACAGCCACCACGTACTGGGATGTCTGGGGGACAGCAATGGATTGTTTTCCTAAATAGTTCTGCCATGTACCTGTGCAGACAAATGCTGTTCAGCCACATTTCCCTTCCCAGTTAAAAATTTGGGGTTGCAATGTTCACTGGACATTTACCTGCCTTACTGCACAAATATGCAACTAGGCCATTTTCTCAGGTTTATTAGACTTATTTCTGATTAAATGTAGAAAGGGCCTCTCTAGAAATCCACTTTCCTACACACTCCTGTTCCTCCTCCTTGTTGATCCTGTGTTTCATCCACAAAAAGAAGATTTGAGGCAACCTAACTCAGTCCCATTTTAGAGAAGCAATTTAATATGGGATAATCACTGGGGTGCAGTATATTCCTAACTGAAAGAGATTTCTTTGCTTTTCTATGGATCATCTCTCCCATACTGAAAATAAAATTAGCCTCACATGCAAGCTATTCCCTGAGAAAAGGCAGGAAAGACATGGATCATCTCCCTGAAGTCACTCCACTAAATAACAAAGCAAATAACAGGCAGGTCATTTCTCCAGTCAGTTGCACTGCACAAGACCAAACAGAAACTCTCCATAATTTTCAGCTATTTCAGGTTAAAATTAAGTTTAGTTGGGTTTAACAAACTCATTGATAAACCCTGCAGTCTGTGAGTGATTTCTACTTTTTGTCATGGAAAAAGGTTATTTTCAGTAATAAGCATGCCAGTTGTAGGCATGCCCTGTGAAACGTGGTTGTGATTACTAATGCTTGTTTGTTGAATTAAACCCATAATATGAATTCAAATACATGGCAGTGTTTGAAAGAGAGGGATGAGTAATTCTGATGGAATGAAAAAATTAATCAGAAATCACATTTATGGGTACACATACCCACTGAACTCACATATTAACAATATGGTAGTTCTCATTTTAATGAAATAAAACCAAAACAACAGAAAAGGATGATGAAGTATCCTCAAATCTGAGAGATAAGAGTGGTGAAGACTAGGGCTTGATCTAAAATCCACTGGAGCCAAGCAAGCACCAGTATTCCACTTCAGCCTGATTTTGGATCAAGGGCCTAAGCCTTTTTAATGAAGCACATGGAGATGTGAGTATGAAAGCCTAAACAGAGAAGAAAAGAATTGAAAGAGCTCACTCTCTACATATTTGTATGCACATACATATACCCACAAAACACAGGCTATCATTTCAGTTTACAACAATTTTATTTATTGCAGCATAGCTAAAATCTCTTCTTTAGTTAAAAAAAGGAAATAGGTAAGTAGTGTCTACTACCGAAGATATACAGAATATTGAAATTATGACTACACTGTACATTGTCACTGCAATTAAAAGAACAAAGCAGAGCATGTAACACAGCCTATGAACTAAAAATCTAGTAATTAAAAAAAATAGAGTTGCTACTATCCCTGGAAGTACTTTCAGAATAGTGGACATGGTGTTCAGAGAAGAGTTCTTGTCAGTGACAGGAATCTTGAACACTGAAAGATTACATGGCTATGCCAGGTGTGAGGCAAACCATCAAATAAAAACATTTCAAACTTCCCCTGGCTTGTTTTGGCTAAAAAAATCACACCACCACTGCCTTCCAGCCTTTAGCTGTATTCCTCAGTTAATAAAACTTAAGACACATCAGTGGCTTTGTGGGTTAGCAGCATTCTTGTCCACTAGAGCTTCTTTGGTTCTACTCTCAAGAGTACTTCACAACAACCTCTTTTGCAAGAATTAGGAACTATGTCTGAGTTATAAAACAAGAAAAGAGCATCAGCGACACACTGAATTACACAGCTCTAGACAGAATTTAGTAGGGCTTCACTCAATTTCATTCATCCAGGTGGTAACAGGTATACTTGAGCACAGAATACACAGAAAGCGCTCGTTACACAGAGACCAGGAGCTTTCTTTTCCTTTCTAGGCCTACTCTATGAGGGGGAAGAAGCAAAGGAGATGAAAAAAATAGAAAGGAAAACTAAGTGAATTACTCCTAGCGCAAGTCAATCATTTCTGTTTTATTAAAAACTTACAATTTTTCCTCTGTCTTCACTGTCCTCTAAAAGTTTCTATAGCAACCTACAACGGCTTAAATGCTTTCAAACAGTGGCCGCTTAACAGAACAAGGGTAAAAAAAAAAACAAACAGAAATTAACCACGAGCTGTGCCGGCTGGGGGGAAGCTATTTGGAAGTGTGAGATTCCAACACCGCTATTTCTGGAGGCCCAGAGCGAGCTGGGCTTTGTGGGCATGGTGGAGGCAGCTTTGCATGCAGAGAGCCAGGGAGGAGAGGCAGCGCTTACCTGCTTCGGACAGGTCCCGCAGGGAGGAGCTCAGCGCGCTCCGCTTCAGCCCCTCGCCCCCGGCGTAGCTGTCGTCCAGGCACGCCCTGGGCAGGGTCCCGTTTCCAGAGTCCTTCTTCAGGCTGGAGCACTGGGACATGCTGGGACGCACCACCCCTTTCTGCTTCTCCAGCTCGGCTGCAACACACACACGGGGATTTTGCAGTTGGTGTTTGTTGGGATAAAACGATGGGGAACATCCCTGTGTCTGTAGGGGAGTAAGTGCCAGAGAGGAGCTTCACCCCTCTGCCAACAGCTGGATGTGGAACAGGGCCTCTTTTGGAAAAATGGGATGAAATTTCATGTTTAGACACTCACGGAAGTACCGGCAAAATACATCAGTTTGTACCACGGCTTCCTTATTGACTACAGGAACAGCAACATGGAAACGAAGAAGAATTCAACGGAACTTATTGGAAGGGCCATCACTGAGCATTTCAGTGTGATGTGAATTACCCCCAAAATTCTTGCTGTAATTTATGCTACAAATCACAGACCCAGCTCTCCTCTGTCCATTGTTCTTTGCAGTTTGTCCAGGATAAACTTCCACTACAGCTACACTGCAGTAAATAGGAGTCAATGAACTCAGGTGGGGCTTAAGGCATTACTGGCTTTTTCCTCCTTCTTGAGTCATGGAAAGTCATGGAAAAACCCACATTATTTTAAGCTTTTAAGGAGTTCTAATGTGTTATACACATACTCAGAATTTTCTTATTTTGATTAGCTGGAAAATGCTCTATTATATGTACCTTTGTACTTACACTCTATTCTGTGCTTTTCCATTTCTTGAACTTCTGCAATCGACTCCCTCAAATCATCTGTAAACTTCTTCCTGTCCTGAGGATTTGGTGCATTGAAATTTATGAGTACTTTGATATCTGCTCCTGGAACAGCTGACGTGAGCCGAATGCCATTGGGATAATCTGAAAGAAAAAGTCAAGAAAAACTAAGCTTTGATTATTCCACTTGCTTTTCTTTTAATAAAAATACCCACCAAAAATGAAAGCTTTTTACTAATATTACCACAGAGAATACAAAGTCAGAGAAACAAAAGTCTGACGGCACAGAACTAGAATAAAAATCCCTAAGGTACACTGGAACATCTTAACTGTCAAATACTGAACAAATATTGAGAGATATCTTTATGTAGCTGCTACCCTTAAGGTACAATATACAATATATATGAAAAATAGAAAAAAAGAGCAAAAAACTAAGGGGATAATTTTTGTTTCAGGCAACAGATCCCATTACCTGCCTTACCCACCTGTGACCAAAGTTTTGCTGAGTTTAAAGGCTATTGAAGACATTTCAAATGCTACAAACTGTTTTTGACTTTTAACTCACCATTTGCAGGAAGATAAACACACAAGCAGGTAAAGATTTAGTATTTCCTATTGAGTTGTCTTCCCTGTACATTCTACTTTCCTTTTTTTTTTAAATAAAGTTAAAATTATCTGTGAAATCACATACTGAAGAAGTAAAAGGACTTGTTTGGATTTTTCACCCCTCTTTTCACCCATATGATGGACATTTTCATAATACAAGGCAGATTTTTCAGCAAACTGTCTTTGCCTCTTTTCTAGCTGTACTTCTGAAATTTTAAAAGCTGGTCAAGAATATCTCCTGGTTGAGACAGAAGGTTCATTTACATTCAGAATGAAAATACGTTCTGCTGTAGAAAACAGAATCAGCCTTTGCTTGCAGCACAGTCCTGGAGCAATGGGGTGTCAGCAAACCTCAACACGTGCATTTTAACTCAATGTTTTCTTTTACTCAGCTGCCTTCCCCTCTTGCTTTGCTAAAGCTCTCAAATATTTACTTCAGTATTTGAGCCCAAGTTCAAGGGCTCCCAGGTACTAAAACCTCCCTCCCTCAAGAGCCAGCAGATGATGTAAGGCACTCCCCTCCCTCAGAGCTGTGAGGTTTCAACAAGACTTCCACCACTGAGAAACCAGTGCACGTGCTTGGCTTTGCTAGGATACCTTAACTTTGGCTTTTTTAGGGTACTTTAACTCCCAGATCAGAGCTGCCACTAAAAGTGAAGCAAGTCTGTTTACAATCCTCAGGGAAAAGAGAGCAACTGCCCCAAGGCTCAGAGGGTCCAGAGGGGAAGGAGGGAGGAAGGATTTGGGGGTTTTGCTGGGATCTGCTGTCAACACCTTACACAGAAAACAGCCAAAGTCCCCAGTGCTGGGCAGGCTCAGGTGGGGTGTTGGGAACACTGGCACAGGGAATGCAGCAAACAGCTCTGCACCACTCCAGGGGAAAAATAAAAATGCTTATGAAACCAAATGAGGAAACCTGGCAACCCCAAAGTCACCTGAGCTGCCCCCACATATGAACCAAGAATTAATTTCCACATAACAAGCACACAGTTTATTACCAGAGGTACTTCTCTGCACTGTATTGATCAAGCATCAGGAAACACTCACATCAGTATTTCTTGGTTTCAGCACAGTCTCTGCTAAGTGATCTCCCTCTACATTTTGTTAGTGATTTTGACTGAAAATGTAAAATATACTTCCCTTACGGCCTATTATTTACTAGAGATATGTGACATTGTTTTCCCTTTTGGAGCTCATCCATAACCCTCAACATAACTGATTTCTATCATTAGAAGTCAATTCTTCTATCACCAGTGCCAGTCATGTTGTTCAACCTCACCACCAGCCAATATTTTTGTTGCTTCTGCTTTAGCAACAGTAAATTTTATTCCCTTGAAACCAGCTGATTGTGACAGCTGCTCCACACAGAGTTACTTGTGGCTCTGGCCAAAATAGCCCAAAGCTTGCTGGGGACAGGGGAGACAAAGACTATTGAATTTTACAAATCACAGGGGACAATATACTTCTCTTTCCCAACCAGAAAATAGTGCATCCCACCTAAGAGGCACCAATATCAGAGTACAGTCTGTTCACTGATTCACTGCAGTGAATTCAACTCAGACGCCCTGCTGAAGTGCCTCAGTTAAAATGCCTCCAGTTCACTGGGAGGAATCCAATCCTTTACTTCTTGATTCACTTATAGATATTTTTAAGTTTATTTGATTAGTGTTTCTACTTAGCATGCTTGTATTTTTAAAATATATTTTATTTAACATGGCATCAGAGAATTATAAATCTTTCTGTTTTCAGTAGAATCCAGGATAGACGTATTTGGCCTTCCCCTCCAAAAGTGAATTTTATATCCTATAATGTGTGCACAAGAGAGGGAGAATGCATGTGTAAGCCCAGAAATAATCTGTGGGCTACAGAGCTGCTGTGAGCTCTGCAAAACCTTCCCTTTGGAAATCTCCAGAGGCTTTGACTCAGTAACAGCAATGGATTTTTAGGGAGCACATTCTCAAGGACAAGGCAAAACTGAGAACCTTCCGTGACAGAAAAGCACAGGAACTACTGCAGCTCACACTGGGCTGTACCCAATTTATCTGGGGGGTGAAGGTTTGCTTACAGACCATAAACTCAGTCAGGCTGTCTCCCTACGTACCACACAAACAACTCTGCTCTGCTGTCACTACTGATGCTGGCTTTGGGCTTAGCAGCAGGATTTTAGCAAATTATTTGGGTTTTTGTCTGCTAAGAAGCACTAAAGATAAAAAGAATACTGGACTGATGCAGATTGCAAGAGACTTAAACAAAAGGTGTCAGAAAAAGAAAGTTTATGCTCTGTATTTAAATTTGAGGTAGCATACATTATCTAGGCAAAGTTAAGCCATAAATCAGGGAAATAAATTAAATAGTATTTTGAATTACAGATATCATTAGAAGAGTCATTATTTACTATCACTCAGTTCCAGCTAGCTGTACCACTGACTCAGCAACAGATGTGTTTGTTTCTTGACAATCATTTTATTCTTTACAAGTAATCACAAACACATTTGGGGAGATTTGGCTTCTCACTGCAACCAAAAAACTCCCAACAGGAGCCTTGCTGTTTTATATGCTGACAGCAGCTTGTTTTAAACTTTAGAACTAAGTTAAATCCAGAGCAATTTTATTCCTAAACTCGGAATCAAGTCCTGTCCATCCTTTTCGCTTACAGCATTTTTGTTTTACTTATGAACAAAGTGGTCCTCTAAAAAGAGAGGAAATACTTACACTGGTTCTCAAAGAGAAGAACTTGCATTCCATAGAGGGAAAAGGACTGTCGAAAACTGTACGTAACAGAGTTCTTCTTCTTCTGAAAAATCTTGGTCACCTGAAAGGTATCAAATAAACAAACTGAAATATTCCTTCGACCAAATGTGCCTGTGGAAAATTATTGCTCTGGAGAATTAGCATAAGAGAAAACATTTTATTTAAAAGAAAGCTATAAATCTGTCAGGAAATACGCACTTGTAATTTTTCCTTTTTTTTTAAATGCAACTGCTGTATTTAATCTCCTGCTACTGAAAAAACCAAAGCTCTGCAGCATCACCTCTCTAAAGCAGAAGGGTTAATCCTTTATCCAGACACAAAGCCTTCATGTTCTCTCTTCTGCAGAACTCTACTTCTTGAAATTCCAAAACCAAAAATAACCACGCATCCTTTCTGTGCTAGCAAAAAATGAAAATATATTTAAATTATCCTTAAACCCTCCCAAATTTAGGTGCTACCACACTGACAAATTTTGTCTATATTATCCCCCAAACAGTTTGATAAAACTACTGATATCTGAGTAAGTAATAAAAAATAGCAGAAAACCTGCAACCAGAGATGACAACGTTCCACCAGTTTCCACTCAAGCTCCCATTTACAACTCCCAGGTTATACTCAGAAGCAAAAGGATTAATGTTTTTTATTTACTTCCTGGTTTTAGGGTCTGCAGGTATGTAAAAAACTACACACAATAAATTGTGTGTGAGAGGTGTGCCTTTTTCCTAACAAAATATGAAATATTTAGTGTAGTTCTCAGTTCTCAGGTAACAGCCAAGTACATTCCAAATGGAGTGCAACAAATTTTCCTATTTTTAAGAGTAAATCAACCAAATAATTCCAAGCTGTCCTTAGTTCTGTATGTCTGCTTTTCAAAAGACTGGGTCAAGTTAAGGTCTGTGAGGATAAGTGCACAGTAAAAAGTAAAGTCAACTGTAAAATCTATTTCAACAGATCCAATTCCTATTTCAATGCACAAACAAATCTGGTTTATGGAACATCTGGGGAATACAAAGTAGGATGTAATTTTGGTTTTCCACAAGTACCTTGAATTCATTATTCATGGAATACAGAATGTCTCTGTTTATCCATTAGGACAATGGGTGAATTGGAGGTGAGGTTTTTTTTCTCTATAGTAAAAGCTACTGCATCAAATACCTTCTTACAAAGAGTGCAGCCACCAATAAAAGACTTCAGTTTAAAAGCAAATAATACAGAGTTAAAAAAATTAAGATATACATCTCTTAATCATCCCAGGATTGTTGGAGTACAGGGTAAGAGATATTTATTTTTAGGAATGCTCATGTACTCAATTGCCAGCGATTTCATGGAGATAGGATTTCCGAATACCTCGCTCTCTCTGCCTGGAAATACATACCACGAGAAGATCATTAAATAAAAATATTTCTCGTTGGTGCAATCCAAGCTTCTGAGGTTTATTTGGATCTGGAACTTCAAACAGCCTACAGTAGCAAACAAGCCTCCGGTGGGGGAGGGAGAGCACCTGCAATAACACAAAAACTCATGGTTCATATAACAACTTTTAGCCCACAAAGAGCATTTTTCAAACACAGAATCTTTTTTCTTTAATACTTCAAGTATTTTTATCTCTAAGCCCATTAGACCTTTTCACCAAAGGACCAACAACAGGAACATAAGGAGTTTATGTGACAAACTTGCATAACACTCAAACTCCATCTAAGTTCTTCTCTGAAATGCTCTCTAAAAGCCTGCTGCCCTGTACAGGGATGCCAATGGAAGCTCTGCTGAGGACAGAGTTTTATTTTGTGAAATTATAAAAACACGAAAGAACTTGAGATTAACCTGAGTGGAAGCTCAAAGCAAGAGATGGTTGCTTCCACGAGTATTTCTTTTATCATTAGAAGTAAGGATGCAAAGCAACTTTAGCTTTTGTGAGATGTTGCAAGTTACTTTTTGTCAGCCACTGAGTTAAATCAATTTCTTCATTCCCTAATACCAAGGAAATGATGACATCAGGACAAAGTAAATGCATTTTCAATCTGTCTTATTTTTTCAAGCCAGCTAGAAAAACAAGACTGAGTTTCCATTTTCTTATTTGAAATGTCTGCTGAAGGTCCCTCTGAAGCTGCTGAGTGAGACTTAATTTCTTTCAAATGCAAATGATGAGATCTCGTTAACAACACCAAAAGAAATCCATAAACTGGTGCATTATAAGAACAGTTTTAGCTTTATTACTGACCATGCCTACAATTTAAATCCGGCATCAATATTTTCAATGTTCATCTACCATTCCAAACTTTAAGATTAACTGGCAGTATCTTTCCAGAGTATCATTCAGTTCCCAAATGCACCAGAAAGAATAAACACACCACAGCTCAGGTAGAAAGGTGAGCTGCAAACTGTGATTTTAATTATTTGTTTATTCTATACTGGCTAATTTCTACAGTGATAATAATACTTAAAATAAATAAAAAGTGTACTAAAAAGGTCTAGAAGACCCTTGGCAATAAATTAAGCAGCCTCTGGGAAATACATTTTTGAGAAAATCTTTATATTTTGGAGAGTTTTTACTGTTAACACTCAGACAATTTTGCCTGAAAGAACACCAGTAATTTAAAATTCTAAAATGTAACAGAACACCTTATTGCCAGGTTAGGGAAAATGCTGCCAGTTACAATGACTATAACTTTTGAAGGAGTAGGAGAGAAATACCTACACAGCCAAGTCCATGGTGCAGAGATCCAATCTACAGTAGAAAGACACATACAAGTTGATTAAACTTCAGAGAAACACAGACCTGTATCATAGCAAGTAAATACGGCACGCTCTGACTATGACTAAATGCCTATAAAGTAAAAACAAATAGAGCTATCAATAAAGGCTGTTGCCTGTTTCCTAAATTTTCTTGCACACAATTAAAAAGCCTCCCACCAGAAGAATCCTTCAAGCTAGGACTCCACCAAGGGCATTGTTTTCTTAATCCCATTTAATTTACAAGGTCAGGATTAGTTTTAGGATTTGAATTGCCACATGTCTGAATAAAAAAAGAACCATGGAAAAAAAACATCTCCCACAGAAGCCTATATATAAACCTAAATCCCCAATTACAGAAACAAAGTTTCATATGAAAGCCTAAGTGCCTGAATACTGACTTCAGAATATTTATTCCCCTTCTTCTTAAAACATTTAAAAGCTTCTATAAGATTTTTGCTTTCTTTCCTCTTCTTCTTCAAAGAGATCTCCTCAGCACATTCTTTACTGGAAACAGACCTAAATTAGATTTTTGGTGGTCCCTCATTCCCTTCCCCCATCCCCTGACTGAGGTTTGTCTGAGAAGAGATTACAATCCAAAGCTCTTTAACAGTAGCAGGGAGAATCTTGAGATCCATGTTCTTTTCCTCAAGAACAAATCCCCCAGGCCATCAGACCCTGCTGCAGTGAAGTTCCCCAGAGCTGATAAAAACCAGATATATGGCTTCAAAAACATGCAAATGTGGGGGTTTTTGGCTTTGTTCTGGGCTGCCTTTGTGACTACTGACATGAAGGTTTGAAACCAGGAAGGCTGAGCATCCACTGGTCCCTCTCCACATTAGATACCGTGGTCAACATGGGAAATACTGGTGTTAAAAACTCTGTGCTCCCTAATCGAAGGTGAAATGCTGTGGCCTTTCTTTTCTCTCTCCTTTTCCAACAGATGCTTTGAAGATTTATTTATACAGCAAAATATTTGAGGACTTGTCCCACAACAATCCTATCTTTGCATGCTCAAACCCAGCACCAGAATCCCTGGGACCTGATTTCCAGATATGTCCCGAGATGAAATGACCCCATCTCCCTTTACAAATCCCAGGTCATGGAGGCAGCTGTGGAGGTGACAAAGATGCTGATGTGAACAGAAGTTCTCTGTTACTCTCGTAAATTATGGAGCCACCACTGACAGTGCAGAGTTTGAAATACGGTTCTCCACAACATCACACTAACAAAGCACTTTGATTCTTTAGAAATAAACAAGAGAACTGCCTAAAAAGCAGGTATTTCAGTGTAATTTCAGAATTGTAAAGCTTCACATGAAGAATTTTAAGACTCCTAACATCATCACCCATGACTGCAACAACAAAATTCATCTACATGGATAGTCCAGAGTTTAAGTCAGCCTCACAGGGAATTATTTTGACTGTTTCTGCCCTTTGCCATTTACGGACCGGTCTGTACTGGTGAGCAGCACAGCTCAGTTGCTCTGTCCTGCCAGTGCCCCGTGGCAGAGCAGAGGGGACTCACCGGTTTCTTGCCCACGATGAGCTTCTCCACCTTCTGCACCTGGGACACGTGGTCCTCGTTGGTCTTCAGCTCCCGCTTGCGGATGCGCTCGTAGATCCCGATGAGCATCTCCCGCGGGATGTCCTCGCCGTCGTCCACCCCTGCAGGGGCCAAGCCGCTGTTAGCAGGGCTCTGACCAACACGGGTGGAGGATAAAACCCTGGGCAGTCTCTGTTTCCCTGCACTCCCAGTGCTGCCTGCCTGCAGATGTTTGTGCTGGTTTTTACCAGCTGCCAGCCAGCACCTCCTGTGTGTCCTTGTGCTGCCTCACCCAGGCAGAAGAAGTGGTGTGAACGTGATTTAAGCACTGATTTTGGTCCAGAAGCTCGCTGCCCATACACCAAGACACTGATGGAAATCACACAGGTTTGGGGTTGTTTTGTTTTAAAACTCCAATCTAAAACTAAGACATAAAAAGGATGATTTCCTATATGATTTTTTTTCTTTCACATTTCCTCTGTTTGGTATTAAAGCTACAGTGAGTTAAATTCCTTTTTAGACACTAAAACCTCCATATGACATCCTCCTAGGAATACACCACTGGGAGGAAGCAGAAGAACCATTTCGTTTTGCCTCTGTCTCAATATTACTCAATGCTGTTCATGAAATAATTTCCTATGTGAGAACCTTATGAACACCCAGTAAAATTAATTTAACCAATATTTCCTATAAGATTTCAAAAAGAACTAATTTCCTCTGGAAAAACAAATCAAGAAAACAGATCCAATATTATTGTTTAGCACTGTGTGATTATCATTGGCATGGCATTCTAACAAATGCCACACTGTCTTGAATGCTTGATCCTGAATTTTTAATAACAGTGGAAGGAGTCCAATTTCACTAAGTGCCTTAAATCTGGATTTTCGGGGGACAGGGAGATGCATGTCTCTTTTTTACACAGGTTTTAAAGCAATAAACTCTTATCTCCCATTCAGAAGCAAAGATAGAGTATTTTGTCACCCAGTGGAACAACTGCTCCCACAAAAAAATACAGTGATAAAATACAGTTTGTTTGCAGACAGAAGCAATCAAAACCACCTCTGTTCTGTCCCACACGGCCAAGCCTCCCACAGCCCACCCTCTGTGATGCAGTGATTTAGAGCTGCAGCAAGGTAGCCTGTTACAAAATGCCTGCAATAACAAGAATCGCTGGCACTCACGCTGGAGCTCTGAGAGAGTGTGCCGTGTCTAACTCCACAAATGTAACTGCAGCATTATGCCAAGAGATGCATATCAGGCCTTTTGGAGTATTTGTGGATTTTACAAGAAAATCAGCACTAACTTAAACTTTGCTAAGCTGAAACAGCTGCTAGGCATGGGTCGTTCACTGCTGCCTTATATCAATCTCAGGGAATAAAATCACCAAACAGGACTTTCATTTTCAAGATCTGAAATTCCAGAACACCACAAGTATTTTAGTTTTACCGGTCCTAAAATGGAAGGTCCTGACAATACACCTGCCCACTCAAGAAAGACAAGATAAAAATGACAAAATTTGACACAATTAATTCTGGTTTTGCTGTGACAGAAATGACTCAAGTCTGTCCAAATGGCAGTCAGGTGAAAGCAGCACGAAGTTGTTCCCAGAAGATACAGAGTGTCCCTCCAAGGACAGTTAGAGGGAAAAGCTTTTAAGAGCTTTGTCCTTAGGGTTTCTTACCCCTGAGGTTCTTGATGAAGTCCTCCAGCTTCATCTTGCGCTCGGGTTTGACGTTGGGGCTGTACATGTCGGTGTTGAGCAGGATGATGGCGAAGGCCAGGATGAAGATGGTGTCGGGGTTGCGGAACTGCCGCACCACGCCCGGGTTGCAGATGCAGTAACGCTGGCTGGGAACACCAAGGGAGGCTGTCAGGGCTGGGAGGCACTGCTCAAATTCACCAAATAACCCACCTGCTGCATTCCACAGCCTCAGCAAGCTAGTCCCTTTCCAGACACATATTTAGCTTTCCATCCACATGTTTTCATAAGGCAATCCCTGAAGGTGCAAGGAGTTTGTTTCTACTTCCACTGTAACTTCACTTACTACAATAACTTCCATATCCCATTTTTTTCAGTGATTAATACCCCAACACCAGGTAAGAATAGAGCATTGATTTTGGCTTACTGCCATGTAGTGATTTCCATCTTATCCTGCCCTGCATACACCTGTGTCAGTACTGATAAGTTACTCCTCTTTCTCCCACTGTTTTTTAAGTGTTTAATGAAAAGTTAGGAGTATACATATCCTAAAAAGTGCATGGTCTCATAATTCCATTTATATAAACTACTAAATCCAAATACATTGTTAGAGATGTTAAAAAATCCTTGGGTATCTTTTCAACTGATGCCAGAAAGAACTTCTGAGAAAACTGTTTAAATTAACACAAATGCCACACATGAACAACACCGGCAAATGTAACTTCCTGATCCATACTTAGCAACCCCCCCCAAACAAGACATATTTGAAAGTGTTTGTAGCTCAAGAGGACTGCAAATATCAGGCAAGTAACTTGGATATGCCCAAGCTCCTCAGTTCTGCAGTCTGACTGTGAAGGAGCTCTGGTGACTGAGGGGTTTATTTCACATCATACCTAAAAGCTTCAATGAGCCGCTCCACTTTCTGGGCTTCTCCTTGGACACGGATATGGGCCTGAAATTTCCTGAGTGCTTCATCCAGCTCCATTGTGGAGAAGTCCATCTCATCCACCACACAGCTAGGACAAAAACAGATTCACATCGTGTCTCTCCATTTCTAGCAACTCAGTACCAAAGGTAAGATTTTGAAACAGAAAAAACCTTCCCATTTTCCATCTGACAGAGATTCATCAAATTGTTTCTTAAACTTTCAGTAGCAATTGCAATAACTGCAAGTAAGCTGTGAGGAAGGTTGAAAATAACAGATCAATGAGAATGTGCACATGTAAGCAGACGCTTGTGTTTTTTGAACAGAAGAGCTGCTGGAATGAAAAATGTCTGACCATTGTAAGTGATGTACCACTGCCACAAATGATTATTAGTTTTGTGCTTCCAGGCCAATCAACTACCACAATGCCTCCAACAATAATAAATAGTTTATACTGCTCAAAATATCATATCTCAGACAGCCTGCAGCAGGCACAATAATCTGTACCAAATGGCTCTGTGTCTAGGAATGTTCTTAAATGCAGAGAAAAAAAATAACCTTCTTTGGATACTCTCTTATTATTACTGCAATTCTCATCCCCCCATTATTTTCCATGACTTTCAGTCAATATTTATGGAGAAATAATTACTTTCTTAGTCTGAAAATACAGTGCTGACAAAAAATAAAAGGGAACCATTTTAATATAATCAGCAACATGAACTATGTCACTCTAATACTTTGTTTAAAGACTGCTTTAAAATCAGAGGCTTATAAATTTCCCTTAAGCTTAGCTTTTAGTTTTGAAATAACCAGACATGAATCACTGCAAGTAACAGCACTGTAATGCAGAAACCACAGAAAGCACTATCCACTTCCAAAAGCTTTTTCTTAAATGTATAGATATACAATGACAAATTACAGCAGCTCGTATTTTTCTTCCAGTAACACTGAAGCTAATGTAGATTAACAGCAAATAATTTTTTCCCCTTGCTTTTAATATTTTCCCTTTTATGCAAAAGCACAATGAAACAAAGAGCCTGGCATTTCTCACCCCCTTTCCAATCCTCACCTATATTTAATCAGTTTATTATCCCCAGTCTTTGGGAAGCCTTTCCCCTGGTCTGAGTGATGAGTGCAAACCCAGATGCTCCCTGTGAGTGCTGCCAGCGACTCAGGCTGAGCAGGGGCTGCACCCAGCCCCGCTCCAGGGCTCCGCAGTGCCAGCCTGGCTGCAGCCTGGCAGCAGAGGTGCTCCCACTGCTTTCTGCTGGGTGTTCAGTCCTCAGGAAAAGCTGCACACCTCTAGCCCAAGGCAGATTTCACCGTGGCATTCATGATATTGTTAAATAAAACAGTTATTTTAAAAACTGCTGGTCGGATTTTATCCTAGGCTTCCTTAATGGGAAAAAAAGTAATGGTTTTTGCTTTCATTCTCAGCAGTTTTGTTAAACAGCTAACTAGAATTTTATACAATATATTGAAAAAAACTGGACTAAGATGTATTAATGTTTACAGGTCAGTATGCCAGATACAAAAAAAAAAAAAGTCCCAAAGAAGAAGTGTTTTAAATTAACACCCTCTTAGAATGAAGTAGCTTCTCTTTCGGTCTCCTCTGTACATAAGGTTTAGATATTTATGACCAAGCTGCTAGAAGTCAAATTTTCTGCTTTGAATTTCTTTGGGTTTTAAAACAATTTCTGCTTATCTGATCTTTTGGAAAATGACAGTTTGTACAGACCTCGTCAGCATGTGCCTGCACACACAGAAATCCCTGTTTATCCAACATCGGAGCCATTTGCCTGTAATAATTATTTTCAGGTTCTGTTACTGGTTAAGCCTTATGTTGCATACAATATTATTTTGTTTCATTCAGTAAATTATTAGAGTCTGAGGAAAGAAAAAACCCTTTGAAATAACATACTCTCAGGCCAGTGAAATTAAAACATAAATTCACAGTAAGTGTACATGACCACAGGCAATGTAAATCCTTGTAAGTGTTTTGCTGGATCGGGAACAGAACCAGTAACTCAACTGGAAAGCAAAGAAATAAATATTTGCTCATGTGCATCTTTTCACAACCTTTGGAGTGTGGTCTCCCCCTCCTTCAGAGCAAGACCCTGGGATCATTAATACCCGGAGCCTGATGAAGCATTTCGTTTGAACATTAAACAACTCTCACCTCTTCCCCACACAATACTCACTCTAACACATCCCTGTTGAACTGCTTTTGCCGATTTCCCAGGAATTCTCCGATCATCTGCCTGCTGAGCCCTTTCCTCTGCAGCAGGAAGTGGGCAACTCCGACGGGAGTGTCGGGCACAAATCCTCGCTCAATGAGGTACTGGACTCCTTTTTCAGGTTTTCTGAGGAGAAATGACAATGCAAAAGTATGAATTTCCTTCCGTTCCACCTGATCACATCTGATTAAAAGTCCACAACAATTCTGCCACTTACGGTCAATATGCTCAATCACTTTTAACCAATGTCCCAGCAGTATGGGCCAGTGTAGTTGCAGGATAAATGTAGTTGCACGCATTGCTCACTGCTAAGAGCTGACAGCTTTGAGACACATCTTTGCCCGTTATTACACATTCCCCTGCTCCAGAACCCCCCCAAGGAGAAGCTCTGGAGGCAGACAGCCTCCCGTGCCAACGAAACAAAGCCCAACACCAGCTACTAAAAGCTCCTGTTGCTGGGAGAGAGGTACCTTCCAGAAGCTGAACTGAAAAGCTGCTGCTGAAAAACAAGAAACAAAGAATTCCCCTGACCTCCCCCCCACCTGCTGTCAAAAGTTAAACTTAATGAATAAAAACATCTGAAGTGGTGTCACTTGCAAGCTGAGAGTACAAAAATTAAGCGGGAAAACTACAGTCAGTCAAGCAAAAAGAAGCAATTAAAACTGGTGCAGCTCCCATTTAATTGAGATTTTTAGCTCCTTGTCCTTTAACACAGCCACTGCCCCAGATTTCCCTTCCTCAGACAAGCACCTTCCGAGTTTCTGCAGTATTTTACATCTCTTTACACAGCTGCAGATTTAGCTGTAACCACTTTCACATCTCAAAACAAAGCAAACCAAAGCCACTCATTTCAACTTATTAAGAAATGTGTGCTGGGGAGGAGGGTTGGGACAGAGCTGGCAATAAAAGATATTGCTTATAGAGACAAATGCTGCTTCTATTTTCAAGTGCTGCAAAATCCCCCTTACAGCACACACCGTGCACTGCATCATCCACTGGTGCAACACAGCAGAAAACCAGAATTCCTTTAAAAAACATTAAAGGGGAATCTTTACAGAACCAGTAATTCCATCATCAGCTTTATTTTGTAAGGAATTATGATATAATGTCCACCCGTAAGAGTGGGTGATTTACAGCTTGCTGGATGACCTAAAAGATAATTTCCTTTAAGGCAAGCAAAATCAATCTGAGAGGGCAAGGTGACCGTACTATTTTTATACAAGGTTGATCACACAACCATAACCCTTCCCCAGGGTTTTAATTGCAAATAACATTGCTAAATACATCATCATTCAGTTCTCCTACTCTTTTACATTCCATTATTATACACTTAATACCCTATTAAGAATTAGACAGATCAGAGAAATATATATAATTTAATCAAAAGAGAGTTCTCAAATCTCAATTTCTTGCATCAGGCTTTGTGGCTCTTTTCATCTGAAATAAGATTACACACACGGTCATCTTCTAAAATTAATCTCCTTCATACTAAAAAGTACCCTTTTTTGTAAGTCATGTAATTGCTATGTTCATATGCTTTTAAACTGTATTTCAGAATCCTTAATCTTTCTAAATTTAAATTCACAGCATCCAACAAAAACAGGAACAGTTTTCTCCATCCCCCTTGTTAGTGAGCTACATTTGTCCGGTAAATTCAGAGCGATACAAACCCAGGAGAGCTCCTCTCCAGTGACTGTCACAGCAGAAAGCAACACTCAAAACCCACATCTTAATCCAAAAATCACCTTTGCTTGACATATAGAAAATGCTGGATCATTACTAACTGTACTAAAAAACAACCTGAATTCCTACCACCTGCATAAGCCCGAGCATTAAAAATCATCACAAAGATGATTTATTTTTCATCAGCCCCTCTGTGGTTGTATAATTTTGCATAAGTCAGGGTCTGCTTTTTCACCTAAGAAGCTTTGCCTCTGGTTTGGTAATAAGAAGTCACTTGATTCAAATAGCCTTCAAGCCAGGTGAAGTGAGTGTCCAAAATGGAGTTAAAAACCCATTTAACAAAACATTGGAAGCCAAGAGCTCTTTTCCCATCAATACTCCCCTCATGCTGGAGTGAAATACCATGGAGTTTTGCAGTCTAGGATTACCTGAAAGCAGCGTAGGATTATTGGAAAGCAGTCAGTTTGTTACAAAAGTTGTAACCTGGCAGCAGTAATATGAAAATAACACCTGAACCCCCTGAACTGTAAGAATGAAGGCTGCTCTTTCCCTGTTTGATCAATCACCTGGTAAGCGAGGCAGGCTCAGGGGTTTATTGTGTTTTAAGCCCCTTCCCACCTCCCACCAGGTGGGACATTACCTTATTCCCCAGGAAAAGTACTTACCAGAAAATGATGACTCTTACAGAGTGTTCCGAAGTGCTGTATTTCCAAGGAAATTTTACTTCAAAAGTGAAGCTAACAATAGGTTCAGAGAAAAATGTACTGAAGGGAGCCTTCCCTTTTTGCCTTTAACATAAACAGCATTTTCCTTCCTTTCTGAATCGGAGAAATTGAAGAACTAAACAGGGTAATGGAAATTTAAGTCACCCCCAACGTCAGAAACTATAAGTACCACCAAGTCTGAAGGAATTGCTCCCTAAATGCACCAAGAGGATGTGGAGGTTGTGGTGCTGACCTCCAGCAAACCACCAGAAACTCATTTGCTCCTTCCCAAGGTGTTTTTTCACACCAGGTATCTGCCAGGCTTTGGGGAGGGCAGGTTTGAGCCACACAAGCAGCCAGGGATTCTCTGCTGGCAAACCCAGCTGTTTCAAACGGAACAAACATTCCTTTTCACTAAACCCAAACTTTTTCTAAGTGTCTGACTGGATGCAGAAGGGAGTGGGGCACGCAAGGCTCATGGATTGAACATGGGACAGGACACCTGGATAAGCTATCCTCATTTCTGTCTGCTCAGAGTTGGACTCAGACCATTTTGTACTTACAACTAAGAGTCTTTCATGATTAGGAAAATTCCCACTGATGGCTTGTTAATTACACAGACCAATAACAGGCAAGATGAGAAGGCTATAAATAGCAATGGAGGAAGCAGCAGAAGCAGTTATTTTCATATTTGAATACATTAACTAATACCAAAATACACCCTCTAACGTTAGCACCTTGCATAGCTGATGATGTACTTATTTAGAGAACTTCTGATATTTACAAGGTTGCTTCCAAAACAAAGCTTAAAAATGTCTTCTGTCTCAAAAAGCCCAACAAAACAACCTAAAACAAAACAACCAAAGCAAAAAAAAACACAAGAAAAGAAGAAGAAAAAATCAACACCAAAAGATGTGCAAAATTATTTACGTAAGATTCTCAGAGACTGATTAAAGGACTAAGGATCTCGCCAGAAACTGATTAATAACAAGACATTTGCGGTGGTTTAAAGTGACTTTTAAGGAAAAAAAAATTGATGCAGGGATTAATGCAAACTTCAAAATAACAGATTAAGATATTTTAATAAGCTCCTTTCTTAGAGAGTACTGGCCATATTCAGAAGTGCTCAAGACCCGCCAGGGTTTGAGAAGGCAGGAAAGCCAGTCAGAGACAGCTCCTCCCCTGAAGAGGGGAAGGGTAAAAGCCAACTGACTTCCCAAACGTATCCAAACTGTTATTGTTAGATTTTTAGGAAATATTGCTTCTGCAAACACACTGCAGTGATTCTGAAAAGTGAATTTGGTAGAGGAAAAGCTTTTAGTTCGATTCTGGATGGTGAGAGGGATCAGCACAGGCTTAGCATGCCCTGTTATCTCCTGGGCTTACTGGTGCAGCCAGTCGTGGTGCAAGACAACCCCAGTAAACCCCAGTGCAGAGCTGGGTGAGCACTCCGGTGGCACAGCCAGCACTGGCAGCAGTCTCTTCTCCCATTCCTGTTGCTGCTTTGGGACTTCCCGACAAACTGAACTAGGACAAAAAGGCGTTTTGCTGGTTTGTGTGTTTTGGTTTTGGTTTGGTTTTTTTTTTTCAATTTGGGGTGTTTTTGGTGTTTGGTTTTTTTTGGTGGTTGGTTCGGGTGGGGTTTTTGTTTGGTTGGTTTTTTGTTGTTTTGTGTATTGGTTTTTTGGTGGTTTTTTGGGGGGGGTGGTTTGATTTGGCTTGGGTTTTATTATTATTTTTTTAATCCAGTCAAGCTCTCCCCACAGCTGCACCATCATTTGTAGTATCCAAGCCACAGTGTGGCTAAAGTGCCTGTGTCCAGAGCAGCCAAGAGGAGAGAATGAATAACAAGCACTACCTCGAAAAGAAACCTGCCACAAAACCACAGCACAAACGTGTATAAAGCCTTGCCCATCCCTGACTTGCTAAACATGCAAAGCTTACAAACACCCAAAGCCACATGAAATCTTTGTATTTCCTTTTACAGCTCAGGCAATAAGAGAGCTGTAAAATGAGAGCATTAATTAACAAATGAGCACGGGAGATTTCCAATACCCAGCAATGGCAGCAGTATCATCTGAATTAAACCAGGGCTTTATTACCAGAGTAAATAACCACAAACACACTGCTCTGACAGCTGACTGAGGCAAGGGGGCAAAGCCAGCCTGACTGAGAGTGAGAAGCTTGGTGGAACTTCTGGAACTCCAGGATTTCTGAAGGCACACCTATGTTTTTTGGTTCCTTGCCTCTGCAAGGGGGAAACTGAGAGAATCTAGAAAACAAGCAAACCAGAAGTACAAACATTTCTTAGAGGCTGTTAGAAACCCACTGCAAACAGGAACGCTTCACAAACATGCAGCTGCCAAAGAAATCTTTTCATGTGAGGGGTGGAGAGTTTAATGCAACTATGAAGCTAGCCGACTGTAAAAAAAAAAAAAAATCTCCCCTGCCTTTGATACCAGCGATCTCATTTTGAAAATATTTACAGTTGTTACAAAAATAAGCATTACTTCAACATTAAAAAACAGGGATGGCTTTTTAAAAACAAGAATCTAAGACTTCTCCTAGCGTCATTTAAGAAGTTAAATATTTTTAAATAACCAAGCTGGCAATAGCAAGCTAGTCGAACATTCTCCTCAGTCTGGCACACAGCTCAGGTTTGTTTCTATGGTTGTATTTCTTGCTTTGCTTTTGCTGAAGAGCCCACTGCTGCTGCAGTGAAGCCAAGAGAATCCCTACGTCTATTTTAAACCTTCAGGCTAAGAAGGAAAAAACCAATATCCTTAAATACTACCAAAACTAGTGCCAAAACAACTTGTCAAGAGTTCACTCCACAGCAAGGCGAAAAGGGATTGAGAGGATGAAAATGAGAGAAACTGAGTGGGAAGCCTGAGCTGTGCTTTTCTCAACTGCACAACTGTTTAATGAAGAGAAAGAAAAACTGGGTGTAAATTGCATCTTCTAGTAATTACAAGAAAACATCCCTGGGTCGGGAAAATAAGCCAAGAAACAGCACATTTCTCCCAGCCTCTCTACATCTCATGGAAACAGGGAGCTAGTTATTCCCATGATTTGGGCAGAAGCACTACAGTTTGCCCACAGTGGAGATGATTTCTCCCACATCATGATATTAATTCTCTAAGGTTCATTCAAGACCTCCCACCACAGACAGGAAGGTCAGGGCACACTTGTAATCACATCAAATTACCTGGAGTAACCTTTGTTCACAAAAAAAGTTAATTTCTACTCATGCCACTAAGGAAAGAATTCACCAGGAAGTGATCTCAGTGCCCAGTTCTGTTTGGTGGTGGAGCAAAATAAAGAGAGGAAACTCTGCAGATGCGTATTTTCATAAAATTGGGAAACTGACCTACGTGGTTCTACCATTACCATCTGCCCGACCAACCAGTTTCTCTATGGCATCACTTCCTAACAAGCTGCTAGGAAATTATACATTAAACATTACTACTGCTACTGAATGTTTAGGTTGGTCTGAAAAGTATTGCCTGAATTGCAGCTGATTATAAAAGGGTAAAACGTGTATGAAAGGCACCTAAAGGCCCCAAGCAGAAAGTCTGGCTTATTCTAATAAAGGAGGGAAAATAGAGTTTAAAGCTATTTCCAGAAAAGGATTTTCCTGTGAGAGAAGCATCATCCTTGAGGAACAGAGCAGTCAGCACAGTGAAGAGGCACACGAGGCACACCCCAAGCACTTGCAATGCAGGGGCTGGACATGTCCTTGCTAGTGAAAACAGCCCTGAGTCATCCTGCTAGAGCATTTCCTACCTCCTCATTATTCCCTCTCTTGGCAGTGGGCAGCCTGCTTTTCTTGTCCCCCCCCACTCCTTCCTTCCTCGCAAGAAAGAAGGCAATAAAAATGAAATATTTTAGTTAAATTAACAGACCAAAACACTCTATGAGGTTGTTCTCACCTCCTCTGACCCCACTGCATCTCTGCACTTCTCACAGAGCAGGGAAAGGAGTTTGCAGCTGCCAGCAGAGCAAAGCACACTCCACTTTGGGGCAAGACATATGGAAAACTGGCTGCCTCTCCCAGAACTGTGTGCCAGGGCTGAGTATTGCCCTCATGCTTATGCAACTGCTGTCAGCAACGACACTTTAAGATGACTGTGTCCTTTAAATGAAGGAACAGTCCCTGTCTTTATGTCTTCTTGTGTCCCTGCCCTAAATTCTCTTTCCACACCCTCGCCGCAGTTACACCAAACAGAAGCACTTCAGCTTCAAGTTCTGCAACTCTGCTGAGCGGAAACGGGGAACTCTGGCAGTCACATTCCTTTTGAAAGGGACACCTTTTGTGCAAGCCCAGTTTAAAGGTCTCCTGGTTTGCCATTCACATCCCACAAAACCCCAATTCAGTTGGTAGATGGGAATTGTTACACAAGAAGAAAGAGTTGACTGGCTCTTCTCTTTTCCTTAACTCTTCTTCCTACACAGCCTTCCCAAGTCCCTATTCCAACTGCCCCCTGGATTCCTGTGAAGGCAGCTGGTCACACTTGTCACCCTTACCATCTGACCACTGGAAATTTTCGGACAGGAGAAGGAATTTAAATCCTGGCACCCAGAGTCCATCAGCCGCTGTCTGGGAGCCGCTCAGCCGGTGAAATTCCTCCATTCATGGGATCATTTTCCAACAGGAGGCACGCAGGCATTGTCAGGGCTCAGCTCCCATTCCTGGCACGTAGCAGTGGGAGGCAGGAGTGTGCCCGGAATGTTTAAGGGCAGGCAGAGCTGGAGGCAGGGATGAGGTAATGGCTCTTGCAGGGATCCAGGGACACTCACACTCGGCTCTTGCTGCTTCCAACAAAGCCACATTTGCTTCCACCATTTGGGAAAGTTTATACTGCCTTTTAATGGCAATAAAAGGAATCCCCACGCCCATATTTGAACCCGGCGCTTCAGTTTACCATTGGTTATACATTTCAGCTGGTTTGTGCAGGCAGCATATAATTTATGCTAATCAAAGCAGTTGTTTTGGAAGAAAAAGGAGGAAAAATGGCTCCTCCGGGAGAACAGATAAAACACGCACAGAACAAAGCAAAACACACAAAGCTTTTTTTCTTTGGGTGTTCTCACTTAGGGCTAAATGTTTTTAGAAATAATGAGAGTCATACTAAGAACATTCTTCTGCTCTTACTAACTCCTCGGTATGTTAGAGGACAAGTTACATGGAGTGCTTTGATTTTAATTGTTGTTGGAATCGTCTGTGCCTGAATAATCTGCAGTCCAGATGTTGCAACAACAGTAAAGTCCCTCTCAGCACATACACGAGGACAGCAAATGGCTGTGTTGTGAAATCCTGGCCAAGCCTCTTCTCTCCCCCTTCCTCTTTCTATCAAATCATTCAAAAAAATCATTGAAGATAGTAGGGATCTGCTGGCAAAACAAAAGAATTAGTTCAAAGGTAAAGAGAACCAACTCAGTTTGATTTACACCTTCTCCCTCCTACTCAGTCTGCATTTACAAAGTTTGAAATCATCAGAAATGTTTCCAATAAGCTTTCAAATTCAAATTGAAAGGAGGACAGTCTCAAAGCACATGTTTTGAGACCAGATATGAGAATGCTGAATGGATGTCAGGAGACTGACTCTAAGCAATACAGAAAGTATGTTCAGCATCTTAACTGAAATTCATTATGAGTATGATGGGTGTAAATTGAGAACACCAGATTAGTGCACTTACTACAAAAGTTGAATTAATGACTACTTGCCAAATTATTTTCTAAAGACAAAGTAAGCAACATTTGGCAACTTTTAAGGATTTCAAATGGAGACCAAGCTTGCAGCACTTTCTGAGTGTAACAGTACGTAGGGATCCAAATTACCTTCAGACTCTACCTACATGTAAACGATGGAAATCTTATACCTCTGTTAAATAGTTAGAGCTGCTTTCACGGAAAATGAAAAATGTGCCTTCTCACAAATAGTATTATTGTGTGCCTCAGATTTCCAACAAGAATTTATCTAGAAACTGTGATTTGTAATATTGTCTTTGGTATAATCCCACCAGCACTCAGCAAATTCCTCTTATACCTGCTTAGTAAAATAAAAAACTCCTTAAATTAACATTCCAGAGAATCTAGAAACGTTAGAAAAAGTCTGCTCCTGAAATTAGCATCCAATTCATATCAACAGTGGGTTTTAAATTTGGAATAAAATCATCCCCATCGTGCAATAAAGGAAGCCAGTAGGGCTTTCAGGGCTAAAGAGGATACATCACTGCATATCGCAAACAGATACTCAAGCCTTTTTATCTCTGTCAATAAATCCTTTGGGAAAACTTTGGAATAGCAGGAACCTTGATAACGGCCCATTATAACAGAAGCTACAGCAAACTCTTTAGCACAGAGTGCTGTAATGCACTGAGGACATGTGGGGAACAGTTCTCCATCTGTCACTGCCCTTTCCAGAGAGGAAAAGAGGACAAAGGAAGGCAGGTAGGGGGTTGAAAGGCATCTGGGAAAATTTATTCTAAAATTATTGCTGGCCCAGCCTCTGTTCTAGCACTGTAAAGTGGTGTCACATTCATGCACCCCCAAGATGTACGTGTAGGATTAGGATGCAAAGCCCAAGCCATGCCCTGGCACCAAGCTCAGAGCAGTGAAACAGCCCATGAGCTGCACTTTGCAGTCTCTCCTCACCAGCAACGTCAGGAATCAGCAGCGGCAAGACTGGCTCCCATGGCAAGAAACACAATGCCACAGGAACCCTGCCAGATGGGAGAACAATTTACAGAGCCTTCCAACAGCTGATATCCCAAAGGAGCTACTAAACATGACTGCAGGCTCTGCTAGATTAAAAACTGAGTCTGAGCAATGCCAGCCTTTATCTCCCATCTTTTATAACACCAGGCACGGCTGCAACAAGTTCTTAAACCACTCTGATGTTGTCCTCATTTTGCCGACACTGCTTCGTTAGCACAGAAGGTGTTTGTGCCCTGTGCCCAGGAGTGCTGAGCAGGCAGTGCCCTCTCCCTGCCATGGCCCTGCCGGGTGTGTCACGGCGGGCAGGGGACGCACTGACCCCAGGCAGTGTTATCAACAAACACACCTGGCAGCCACAAACGCTTGGCAGGGACCCAGGGCTGCTGTCACCCTCCTGGTGGCACAAGGCTCTGTGGCAATCCGCTTGTCCCTCCACGTGCACAGAATGCCAGCCCTGCACTGCTGACCCATGGGCAGGACACGTCTCCTCACGCTGCTGAGGTTAAACTCAATCCTAGTTAATCTCTTAGAACCATCAGTGCATCAGTAGCAGGATGGAACCTGAAAATCCTACCAGAATGGGGTGCAATAACTGGTAAACCTGGTATTTCCAGCCTGCAGTCAAAACAAACAGGAGAATGAAATCACAGCCCTTTTTCATTTTTTTTTTCTCCTTGTTTTTCATTTTAAAGCTGCAGTCAAAAGGCCTCTTGAAGCCTTGTTTATAAGCAAACCAGTCTCAAAGGCTGGATTTCCATTGGCAGGATTTGCAGCCTGCAAAATAAACCTTTCTAGGTAGTGTTTTCCTTCTGCCTGTGAGGGACGAATGGTTTCTAGCGTAATTCTCCCAGTCCACATCCCTTTCCAACTCCACTGAAGAAAATGCCTAATTCAACACAGCTGGCCTGACCAAGGCTCCCTGGGAGCTGCTGCACTCTGGGCACGCACCTGCAACCCTTCCTTTGGGAAGGAATGAATGGGAACACACACTGCCAGCCCACTGCTAGGGGAGAATCACTGCTGCCATTCAGAGCCGGGGCAATGGACAGAAGCTTGCAATTTCCTTGGCAGAAATCATTCCACGTGGGGGATACTTCTAGCTTAGTGGCTTCTACAAAACATCTTCGAAAAGTACACTTCTTTAATCAACACTGACGTTCCAAATTGAATGGCAAGTTACAGTTTGAAAAAAATTCCATGATCAAGTGATAATCATGGAATCACAGAATGGTTCGGGCTGGGAGGGACCCTAAAGATCATCCATTCCAAAGCCCCTGCCATGGGCAGGGACACCTTCCACTAGACCTAGAAAAGTGATTTTCAATTACCTGTAATTTTTTCTCCAGTGTCCTGTGTTCTCCATTCTCCAGGGACCTTTGTGCTACTGCTGTTTTGCATCTCTCAGTGATTAAGTGAACTAGACCACCAGCTGTGCTCAACTTTTACCCCACCCATAACTGTCTATCCTAACAAAGAGCCTCTGATAAGAAAACTGCACTTGGCTTCTGAAAATTGTTATTAAAATAGGAAAGCCGGAAAAGTTGAAAACTGAAATTCCAACTGTGATGATAGTGACTTTCCAAGCTTTTAAAATCTTCNCTGATAAGAAAACTGCATTTTGGCTTCTGAAAATTGTTATTAAAATAGGAAAGCTGGAAAAGTTGAAAATTGAAATTCCAACTGTGATAGTGACTTTCCAAGCTTTTAAAATCTTCATCCTTTTAGCACTTGTAGTGAACAAAGCAGAAGTATTTGCTACAATTCATGCTTCTTGAAGGTTCTTAATTCTTTGCATTTCAGCCAACCTTCATGTACCACAAAGAAAGGACATTTCTTAATTAAGGCTTGGGATCTTAATTTGCAAGGAAGATTTCAAAGACACAGTGAAATTAACCTGAACTCCTTGTAAAAGACATCCCTAGAATTTCCTCTGGTAGATGAAGACATTTGGGAAAAAACTTGCCTTCTTGTACTAGGTAAGTTCAAAGCCACTTCTTTCAGTGCTTCCTCCTGGGTGGAGCACACATCCTCCCAGGAGCTGCTGCCAACACTCCCACTGCTCCCTCATTTAATGGTCAGAAATGTGTTGTGAAGATAATGTGGTGAAAAGACAGTGAAGAGACTCTGCTGCATTGACCTGACCACTGGACTGACCACTCATCTCAAGATGCAATTTGCAATCCCACCTGACCCACTCTCTAGAGACTCCTGAGCTTTCAAAAGAACAAAGCTTTGAAGGTTTTCCAGTTCCCTTTTTGAAAGAATTTACAGACTTACGCACCATCACACTCTACGACGGTTCAATATCTGACTCTGCACATTAATGAAAATGTCACAATCTGCAGACCTCAAGGGCCACAATCAAAACCCAAGATATGTGGGATATGTGGAATATTTGGGGACTGTGCGAGGAATCAGTAGAATCACACTGACTCGGCAGAAAGTAATGACAATCTTCAGTTCACTTTCAATACTGGAGAGAAAATGCAGTGGGGGAAAGAAAATCACACAGAGGCAAAGATGCCACACAGAGGTGCTGCCTGGAGTTCTGCACAGTCCTGTCCTGCAGCACTCAGTGCTGAGGAACTGCACACCACCTCACAACAATATATAAAAAGGCTTTATCTCTGTGCAAGTCCATGCAGCAAGGTCACTTAGATCTGTTTCAAACAACTGCCTCTATTCTTGTCTGTTCCTGATGTTTATTTTTCACTTTCAGCCTCCTACTGATGTGTCACTAGCAGCACCTGACAGCTTCCAGTGCTCTCATTCATTCCTGCACGCTGCCTGAGCACTTTTTCCATTCACTTTTCCCCTACACCCTTCTGCAGCTGACTCAAACGACTCTTATCAAGCCTGAGGCTCACTGAGCATTGACTGCTCGAGGCTTAATTGCTGTGCAAAACCCAAGCAAACACCAAGTCTTAAATGTCAGCCAACAGCACCAACACCTTCCTCCCCACCCGCCCTGCCAAGGATGTTATTTTCAAATCTTCTAAAAAAGAGCTAATTGATATCTTTTCCTACCCATTCAACTTCACAAGCAGAGATCCTACAACCTGCATAATTCCAGTTGGTTTGAACCTTCCATAAAGGCATTTTCACAAAGATTAAAAGCTAAACCTGAAAGTGTTTACAGCCAAACTCGGTGCTGTAATGCACAGCTCATGTGATGGCACCAAAAAGCTTTAATTGTCTGCAATGTTACAACAAATACACGAGGAACCACCAGCCCATCAATCCAAACACATCAAAGCACTGCTACCTGAAAACGAGGCCTGATATCACTCAAGCCACACGGAAAACTATCAGTCATAGGCAGAAATACAAATTTTGTGATAGTTTTATGATAAATAAGAAACATTCATTTAGTATAAAAAATATTCAGTGCATTGGTTTTGAGCATCAAAGTTTCAATGAAATCTACTGAACAGCTTCCAGGCCCTATCAGTGTTAAATAGGAAACTCATCATGTGCTGCATGCTGTTTCTAATTCCCATATGAGTTTTACACCACCTACATGATTAGGGCAGGAAGAAATCTGAATTTTTATAACATAACACCAACAAATGGATCGGGATCAAGCCACCATATTTTTCCCCAAGAAAGGAATTGGATTAATCTTCAATAATTTACCACCATTTCTATACACATATTTATATTTTTTCTTTTCTCCTGAAGCTGCTCAACTACAAAGACATCAACTTGAACTTGAACACGAACAGTCACCACAAGCACCTTGTTTATTCACTGAAAGGTCAGTACCAGACACCAGCCTTACCTTACCTGATACAAGAAAAGTATTCCTGCTTCATTCCCAGTGACACAGAGAGGAAGGCAGGAACTGCTCTACTTACTTGTTAAAAAGATTCAGCCCAATCCTATAATGGCGTTTCCTGATAACATCGTTACTGAAGGCAGGGGAATCCCAGCTGTTGCGAGTCTCTTTATGGTAGGTTTGTTTGCTCAAGGTTTGCTCCCTTAGGCTGTCTCTAGAAGAGGATTCCGAGCTGCAATTTATTGTATCATTGGAGTTGGAAGTGCTGTTGATGCTGTCGTTGTCTCCATCAGAGTAATCAGACTCTGATTTGCTTTGCCTGTTTGCTGTGCCATTGATGGCCAAGTGACTGTCTATGGGCCTAGCCCTGTGCCTGGCCTCCTGGTCCTCCCGGGTGATGATCTTGGCAGGAATGCTGTGAGGGATATGTTTAGGGCTGCCTTGCTGGCTGGTGATGCCTCGGTCATACGCATTCTGTCTCTTTAACGAGCCCCTCTCCGAGCGATCGCTCAAGTCCACGGAACTGTCACTGGGCGGCTCGATAGTGAGCAGAGGGAGGTGATCCATCCTCATCCTCTGCTCCTGACATTCCAGTGATGGGGTACTCCTGCAGCTCGTGTCAGTGTCTATCTTATCATCTTTGTGGGTCATGGACCAGTACTCCTGGGAAGAGTTCACGGAACGGAGCCTCAAGTCCGACTCCGTGCTGGACGGTCTGTCCACGGACTGGGAGAGCGGCAGGGGTGGGGACAACTCCTCCTCGTCGATGTACAACGTGACATCGCTGTAGGACGCCGTCATCTCGTCCAGCTTCCTGTGATCCACATTGTGGATCGCTGGTTTGCTCGGAGCACAGCTCTCCCTCTCCATTTCCCGGCTCCTGACTTGCTCCGCACTCTGGATTTCATCCGAATGCAGACTGCGGCAGTTCAGCGCATCGTCGATGGATTCCGCCAGGGATTTCACCTGCCTGGAAAAAGCATCCTCTAGTTCTGTTATAGCATCAGTGAAATCGGTGGATGCTGCCGGGGACTTCATCGTAGCCGTCTCCCCGAGCTCATCGCACTCCGACGGTACCAGGGAGCCCAGCTTTGACCCATCATTTGTAACAGAAACTTGCTTCCCTTCGAAGTAGGAGCTGTGGACTTTCTCAGGTCCTTCAAAGGAAAACTGCATTCTCATATTGGACAGGACGATGCGCCTTGACATGCGATTCTCAGACATAGAACTGCGCAGGCGCTCGAAGTTCTTGTTCATCTGATACTGGCGGAAGGCGGTCTGGATGGTGCGCGCAGCATGTCTGGTGATCAGACGGCCCCCATACTTCCGTTCTAGCATCTCCACCTGCCACAGGGAACACACGCACCCCTCGTCACTCCATGCAGCTCAGGACAAGGTTGAAGTCTCGCAAAAACATTTAACTCTCATAACAACTTTAATGTACTTTACATATATTGGTTTTGAAAGTAAAAACTCAAAACTGCAATAATGATCGGAATAGTCATTTGCAAATTCCACCATAAAATACAAAAACATGTCAATTCACCTCACAGATATAAGAGAATATCAGCTGCAATAAGTTCTTTCTTCCTTCCTGTGACAACAAAAACACCCAGGTTTCAAAATGACTCATTTTCTTAGAAAAATATTTTGCATGATTACATTCTAGTACTCTCCTGGAGCATAAAATCTCAGTTCCTAGAACTGTTTTTACTTATAACAGTATTAACATATCTTTTACACTTTCTTCAGGAGGCGGGGAAGGTGTATGGGACAAAGAATAACAGAGTTAAAAGGCAAAACTGAAGTGGTGCTAGAAAAGCTTGCCCCCAGTTCACAGACACAAACGAGGTAACAGCACTCGAATACCTGCTTATCCTGTAGGTCTGAAGAGAGTTCATAGCTCTCCGAAAGCGATCTCGACCTTTTGATGGCTTCTTCCTCGGCCTGTTTGCGCAGGATGGAGGTGGAGTGCTGGAGCTTGGGCCGGCGGGCTCGCTGCTGGCCCGGCGCGATGGAGTAGAGCCCGTAGGGGTGCTCGTAGTGCTCGGGGCTCAGGGCGGAGCTGTGCGTTATAGGGCCCTGCGGGTAGGCAGAGGGGCTATCCAGGGACGTGCCGGTCTCGCTGCTGGGAGCCTCCCCCTCAACACTGCACAAGGAGAGACAGCAAAAGCCTCAGGTGAGTCCAGCACACCAGAATTCTCAACAGCAAACAGCACAGTTTTGCTTTAGTATCATTTTGTGCAGCAAGTCGTGTTGTTCACATGCAGGTGTTACAGGTAACGTGGCTTTCATGTCAAACACCACAGTTTTTGCTGTAGTTTTTGCAAGTCTCCGTCTGTTGTGCCCATGATAACTTTAGAGCATGAGTCAAGCAGGAGAATGGAGGTTTCAAGCATTATTTAGCTTTATACACTAATTACTAATAAAATTCTGAGTAAGTCACTCAGCAACTACTCTGTAAAATGAACAAAACCTTCTAACTTCTTATAAGATTGCTCATTTCCAAGTTGTTCCGTTCAAAATGACAGATGCTTACTTGCGTCTTTCTTTGCTTTAACAAATTAAAGCAGTATTTTCTTACCCTTATATTATAGTTTAACATAAAAGGATTACTTTCGTGGAAATTACTCAATGGAGATTGGGATTTAATGGATCTTGAAAGCTACGATGTTTCTAGAAACTGAAGTCTGGAAAAATTACTTACAGGAGAAATCTCATTTATTTCCCTGCTAGTGAAAGACTGCTCCCATGGGATACTTTTGGCAGGTTTTGGAGTAAAGCATCCCAAGGGACAGTGCTTCCAGCTAATGGAAGCAACATGGTTTCAGGTGAAGAAAGCACAATAGCACCTATCTGGCAAAGAAACTACTTTGTCTTCACATGAATGCTGTTATTGCTAAGGAATAAAGGAAAGGAAAATCCCTTTTATATTAAAAGGGTTGCACACAATAGGAAACATTTTAAAACCGAGCCCTAGGTGTATCCTGAGGTACCGATGACTAACAGCAATTTGTATTTGGGTTGTATTTGCAGGAGGGCACTCTCACATTGCAATATATGCACTTTCACTCTTCCATCTTTTCATGTTTCACAGCAGTATTTACTGTCTGCCTCATCCTGTGTACACAGAGCACTGATAGAAAAATGAAATTTTGGTTTTTTTAATTCCTCAAAAGACTCAGTAAACACTTCACACATGCACGAATACAAGCATTTGCAGCACTTCCCCTACCTTTTGTTTTAGGAAAGGTACATCCAAACTCCAAAATTCCACATTCCCACCACACCCTGTATTTTTTGCCTTCATTCACATGTACTTAAAAAACAAAGCCCTCCTGTTGTCTCTCAGCTGTCCCTTCAAAAAGTACAGAGCAATTTCTGAAACAGTGCTGTCCACCGACTGAAGAGCTGAGGGTTAACCCCGGCCAAACTCTCCCAGCTTGAACAGTGCGTACTTTTTAAAGGGAAGGAGGAAAAAAAAAGCCCTTAGATTTCTTAAAATGCTTCTATAAACATGTAAAACTGAAAGCAAGGCCTCTCTCTTTGCCCATCAAAATATGACTCCAACCAAAAGGTATTTTCAAACATACTTAACCCAAGCTGGAAATATTTGCAGTGTGCACACACTGCTTTTTCCAAAAAGGAAGCTGACAGGAAACTAATCCCTTTCCCTCCGTGATACAGCTGGCTTTCAACTTAAAAATGATAAACTATCCAGAGTTCTGCTGGTGACATTGAAACTGTGTAACCTCCTGCTAAAAACAAACAGATCATTCCCTCTGAAGCATCCATTAAAGACATAGTATGATACTAAGTTGCTTCACGTTCTCTCTTTAAACACTGAAATTCCTTCCTCTGTTCTGCCAGCTGTAAGGCTGTGCTATTTTGGACATCACATCCTAGCTGCGAGTTTATTGCAAGTACTTTCCATACAAGCATGGCAAATTTGTTTTTAACAGGAAGGCTGGAATTATCTTCTTAGGTTCTGTTGACGTTTTCACCTTCCTCAGCCTTGCATTGTGAACTATTTAATAACCCTTGCATGCTGATTATAACCTCCTGTTGACATTTTAATAACACTACCTTCGATGGATCACTTAACCTTTTCCTCAACGAAAAGGGTACTGCCCTAATCAGAAGCTGGAAGGACATCTGCCCAGGGTTCTGACTAAAGTTAAAGGTTTCTTCTTAATAGTTAGTTTACCTTTTATACTTTTTCCAGATATAAATGTGATGCTTGACCGACTGTAATGCTTGATCTAACTTTGCTCATGGGCCTGTTCCCTGGCACCTGACTTTTGAATCATGGAAGCAATTACCTTTTACAACAGGCACAACAACAGCCCTTCAAAGCAAACACACGTGCACAGGCTTTAAGGTTTTCCCCAATTCAGCTCTTCCTGGCCTCCCAGGAGCAGCTGAAGCTCCATATGAATTACTTCGCTAAAGTGAAACTTCACTGGCAAAGAAAAGCAGCTTGCTTTCTCCTTCTTCTACTTTACATATGTTTGGAGAAGAAAAATATGTCAACAAATATGACTTGTGTGAAGCTGTAAGGATGACAAGTTGGACTGCTCCACTGAGGGGGAGCAGCACGGAGCTGGCAGAAGTGCTCACCGAGCCAACTTCCATCACTTCCCAGCAGGCCTGTGTAACTGGGGCTTATCAAATATAAAACACCCATCGGCAAGAAGAGTGGGAAGGGGCATTTGGGGAACTCCAGACGTGCCAGCCTGACCTCAGTGCCGGGCAGGTCACAGAGCAGGTCACCCTGAGTGCCACCACAAGACAACCTGGAGATCAGGCCTGGCCAGCCTGGGGTTGGGAAAGGCAGGTCCTGCCTGACCAACCTGCTCTCCTCCTGTGACAAGGCAACCTGCTTTAGCGGGCGAGGGAAAGGCTGCGGACGGGACTTCAGCAAAGCCTTCGGCACTGTTTCTCTCAGCCTTCTCCCGGAGAAACCAGCTGCTCACGGCTTGGAGGGGTGCACTGTTCCCTGGGTGGGACACTGGCTGATGGCCGGGCCCAGGGAGGGGTGGGCAATGTGACACCCAGCTGGGCCAGGGTGTCCCCAGGGCTCAGTGCTGGTGCCAGCTCTATTCAGAATGTTCATCAGAAACCTTGGTGAGCGGATCGAGGACCCTCGGTCAGTTTGCAGATGACACCAAGCTGGGCCGGGTGTGGATCTGCTGGAGGGCAGGGAGCTCCTCAGAGGGCTCGGGACAGGCTGCATCCACGGGCCCAGGCCAACGGTGTGAGGGTCAACAAGGCCAAGTGCTGGGTCCTGCACGGGGGTCACACCAACCCCCTGCAGCTCCAGGCTGGGGGATGAACAGCTGGAAAAGCTGGGAAAGGCCCTGGAGTGCTGGTGACAGCGACTGGACACAAGCCCAGGTGTGCCCAGGTGGGCAAGAGGCCAGTGGCCTCTGGGCTGTGCCAGCCATGGCGTGGCAGCAGGACCAGGCAGTGCCCATCCCCTGTGCTGGGCACTGCTGAGGCCACACCTCAAATCCTGGGGTCAGTTCTGGGCCCTTTGTTCCAAGACAGACCTGGAGGGCCTGGAGCGTGTCCAGGGCAAGGAATGGAGCTGGGAAGGGGCTGGAGCTCCAGGAGCGGCTGAGGGAGCTGGGAAAGGGGCTCAGCCTGGAGAAAAGAAGGCTCAGGGGGGACCTTGTGGCTCTGCACAAGTCCCTGACAGGAGGAGGCAGCCGGGGGGGTCGGGCTCTGCTCGCAGGGAACAGGGACAGGAGGAGAGGGAACGGCCTCGGGCTGGGCCAGGGGAGGCTCAGGTTGGATATTGGGAAAACTTCTGCCTGGAAAGGGCTGTCCAGCCCTGGCACGGCTGCCAGGGGAGTTTAAACCCATCCCTGGAGAGGTTTAAAAGCCATGTGGATGTGGCACTTGGGGACATGGGTCAGGGGTGGCCTCGGCAGTGCTGGGGGAATGTTAGGACTCAGTGGCCTGAGAGGGCTTCTCCAACCCAACAATTGTGTAACTCCTACACACACTCAGAACACGAGCCAGTCACTGCAGGGTTACAAGGGTGGTTTTTATCTATCCACTTATTAAAACTGCCAACACACAAAAATGTCAAGGATTCTGCTCCAGGCTTGCAGCAAGAACCAGGAGAAGTCTCCCTGGGACTGAGGGAGTAGCTGAGACACCTCTCTAGCACTACTTCAGTTCCACACCCTGCACACATTGTCTCTCTCTGACGGGTGAGAAATTAAGTATATTAATCATACTACAAAAACGGACAATGTAATACTGTTAATTATTACTATTTATACTTTTATTTTATATATATATAGTATTAAATAAACATTAGTTAAAAGTCACAACTGGAATTAGAAATAGCTCCTTAATAAAGGTCTCCAATTTGAGGCATCTGCTAACCTACCAGACATGTCCAATACAATTACTGATAATTTCATTGTTTAAA
Organism: Rhagologus leucostigma; assembly: GCA_013397725.1. Lineage (NCBI taxonomy): Eukaryota > Metazoa > Chordata > Aves > Passeriformes > Rhagologus > Rhagologus leucostigma. Next base: position 343,095 of record VZTD01003141.1, on the reverse strand, counting down.
AAAAAATCTAGTGGATTAATTTGGTTCATCTCTCTGCAGTGTGCAACTGCATATTACTAGTGAGCTCAGGAATCTGTTGAATATTCTAATTGTGTAATATTAGGAGAATGCAAAACAGTTGAAATTAACCTAGAAGTCCAATTGGTTTATTACACTCCTGTTTCAGCAGAAAATAGACATTCATTATCTGAGAAGCCAGAAAAAGTGAAAGGTTGCTTGGATTTTACAAAGAAGCAGAGAATGGAACAGCTAAAGAATGAAAATGAAATATTTAAAAATAATTAGTACTACTAATATGACTTTGAATGAACAAAAATTTAAAATAGAGCCATTGAAAAACTTTATACAACTAAATTACTTTTTGAAACAGTGGCCAGCACTGACTGAATCCATGTTTTATCAGAAACTGAAAATTTCTTCCTGCATAAACCTCAGCTTGTAATACTGTTAAAAAAATCCCCAAACACAACAACAGGGAAGAAGAAAGGCTTAGAGAAAAATGGAAACAATGCTATATACAGGGCTTTTAACATATTGTAATACAGATGAAAAACTCTTGTGAAAATCAGATGACTTTCTGTAATGACTGTAACCCAGTATTCCCTGCTGCATTCAGGCGCTTTCTCCCATTTTGGCTGGGAATGGCTCTGACCTCCCGCAGGAGCTGAGCCACACACCCCGCAAACACTTTTAAAAGGGAATCCACGGGCTGAAGAGACAGATGTGGGAGAAGGTGGGATGTGCTGGCTTCAGGAGCCGGGCAGAGAGAGGGACCCAGCCTGGATTTACTCCCCCTGCTGCACTTTGCTCTCCCAGCCCAGGCACAGCTCTCTGCTCTGGAGCCCAGGATAACCCCAAGGCACTGGCAGTGACGCCAGAAGCTGCTCTGGTGACTCGTTTGCCCAGATGTCAAAGCTCAGTGTTGGTGCAGGGCTGCAGCTCTGCACCAAAGGAACAACAACAGACCCAGGCTGACAAAAAGGGGAGGAGATGCTGTTGCTAGAAAAAGGCCCTGATTTTACAGTCATTTCCCACAATTCAGGGGATGAGCTCATTTCAAGAACTACCTAATAAGAAGAAGATCTGTCTCCTCTCTCCCTCTGCAGTCGTGTGGTTAGCCATGACCAAAGCAAAACATTTCCTCTCCAGGCATTCTAGCAGCACTAACCTGGCAGGTCTTTTCTTCCCTGGCTCTCATTCTACACTTTCAATTATTACTTCTAATCACAAAGGCTGTAATTAGCGCCAGTACACTATAGCCACTGTCATATTCTAAACCAATTACATATTATTCAGAACACTTGACTGTCTACAGTTATTCTTTGATTTATTTTTCATTTTTATATTCACATCTTCCCTTTCCTTCAAATCTTGCCCAACTATTAGCAAAACTAAAAATAAGCACAGCAAAGACGAAACTTTGAAAATAAGAGAACTTCAACATTTGAGCTTAAAATGGAAACCTCAAAAAAGATCTGAATTTCAGTAAGGAGCAAACCCCAAGCTTTTCCATGAGTCCAGACTTATCTGTTCCACTGACTAATGGCAAAATGACCAGAAGAGCTGCTGGTCTGGATGCAGAGGCACAAGAACTTATCTGTCAGAGAAACTGTACTATGAAATACAGACATTTGATAACCAGAAAAGCAGAAAGTCCCTTTCCTCCTGAGGCCCAGAACCTTATCTTTACAACTACGTGCACATAAAAAGGAAGTATGTAACAATAACATCACATGCAAGGAATGATTCAGTGCTGCCTCTCACCCCAGAAACCCCACAGTTTACAAGCAGTCAAGTGTCCCTGTGCATTTTCAGAACTGAAATATGAAGATAATGGGAACATATGCTAACAGAAATCATCCAAATGTTCAAACCAGTTTGTTGCAGATTTAGTTTGGAACAAAGAAATGAAACATGTTTCTAAATAATGCAAATGCCAAACCCAAATTGCATGCAACATTTTAAAATAGAACCAAAAAGACCCTCCCAGCAGAACAGAGCAAATGCTTGAGAAGCTGTTTTAGCAATGAGCATTCTCTGAAATCAGTATTATTTTCATCACTCTTTTAAAATGGACTTTCAACAGTGTAATATAAAGACATGAAATTGAAAACAGGCCCTAACAACTGGATAGAACACGCATGAGAACCAATCAGCATTATATTAATCCTGTAAAAAAATTGTTTTGGACACAAAGAGAAGTATGACAACATAATAAGTTTGTGCTGTTACATCTTTAAAGACTTTTCCATTGCATTTTAGATCCTTAGAAGCATGAACACAAGTTCAAGGGTACACAGAATAAATTTCTTTTCTTCTACACTGTGGAAATGCAGCACGAGTATGACAAACACAGCAACAAACACATGCCCAGCTTAAAATTCTAGTCAGCACAAGGTGATAAAGCCACTCAGTTTGGCCATGAAAATCCAAGAACTCTGTTTTTTGGGCAGCAGGGAGGTTTTAAAGCAGGGCTGTGGTAGAGCAGCAGTAAAACTCCAGGTAGTCGGCACAGCCTGAATTCAAATTGAGCTTAATGAAGAATCAATACTTTATTTGTCGGAACAGTGAAGCATTTGCATGAGTGGTTCTGCATAAAATTCCTCAGCCAAATCCATCTCTTCTCTAACTTGCCTGCTTTTCCCTGAATCCATATAATTTATTCCCCTCTTCAGGAAAAATGCACGTAAAGCTGGTTCCCTTTAAGTCACATTCCCCTGATAGAAGAATTGAGCAAACTTATTGTCTTCCTTTGTTCCAGAAACCTTTCTGTCTATAAACACAAACACATCTACAGCTGAAGTACCAAGATACCTTCTTGGGACTCTGCCTTATGATTTATGACGTGGATTTAAATGCAAACCACAGAGTGAAGCTTTTTGCATTAAAATCTCATTTCATAAACATCATTTCCAGTAAAACTTCTGCCTCACTCAAAAATAAATATTCTGTATAAGCAGGTCCAAATACCCAGGGAGGAAGAATTGCTACGCATCTGTTTTACACCAACCATCTCCTTTTAAAATGTGGAGCTTAAAACCAGTCAAACTGTGATCTTAGCTCCTAATTATAGATTTCCACTTGAAATAGATCCAAATTCTCTACCTAGCCCAGAGAATGCAGACCAGAAGTCGCCCGTGGAACTAAGTGGGTAACAGAGAGAAGCAGGATGGCAGCTGCTACAGCAGCTGGTAGGGTCAGACACATCCAACATGAAGGCTGAAACAAACCACTCAAATAGCAAAAATGTTTAGGCCAAATGTGGGCATTCCACACAGGAACAAACCTCTCCAAAAGTTAATTTCTTGCATATAACTTCGCCTTCACAAGTGCAACGAAGCCCTGATTTGAATGTGTAATTTTAAGTGGCAATTGCAACCAGAACACTGCTCTCCAGAACTGTGCCTCCCCACAGAACTTCATCTCACACACACACTCATTTGGCACAGGGTACACCCCACTGCTTCAAAGCCGCCTTGTGCTGCAGTACCTGTGGCGCTCTCCGCCATAAACGAGGAGGTGCATTTAATTAAATCTCTGATGTGTGCATTGTATTATCTCAAATTACCTCCACAAAACTTTCTCCATGTAACTTCTCAAAATGCAGAACTGGCCATATGTACTTCACGCAAGCCATGGTTTAGCATTTTTCTCCAACCCCCAGTACAGTATTCCCCACTGGAGTGAGAACATTTGAGCAGAAGTTTATTATTAGTACAGTTTGCAACTAGAACCCAGTCCTTATTGCCATGTCTGGTTTGTGCTGTCTAGTAAACAGAAGTCAATTATACTAAGAACTCACACAAATCCCCAAATTCAATAAGCACAATAACATTAACAAACCAATCTACCTTCAAATACACCCTGCCAAGAGTTCAAAGCCATTATGATGGACAACAGCATTCACAGGCAGTGACAAAAGCTTTGATCCGGGAAAGAAATATTGACCAATGTGTTTTACTTCCAATGCACTCTCAATTCAGCTGTTTCTGTTAAAAACAAATGAAACCTTTGAATGCACATCAAAGTAATGTCCCAGGTAATTCATCTGACTGAAGTTAAATATCATTGCAAGAAAAATCCAGACACCATTTGCATGTGTCTCAGAAGCAAACCCTAACAAAGCAGTCACTTATTCTGTAATATTCTGTGTGGTGAGAGTGCCAATAACAGCAGCCTGAGTCAAACAGTCTGAGAGCCACTGAGGGAGAGCAGAGCTCCACAGGCAGGTACCCCTGAGTGCCTCAAAAACCTGCAGCTGCTCCCTGCTCCAAGCCCTGATTCCGAAATCACAGAACAACCCCAACACCCACCCCCTGGACACTGCCAAGCTTTAATTCTCACTAAGTAACCCCATAAAAGGCATTAACAAAAATGCTTTTTAAAAAAGGGCATTTTGACCCACAGTCTTCGATGCCAGCAGCAGCAGCAGAGCGCAGGGAGTGAAAGATCAGAGGTTATTTTCTCGCCACCAGAGCAGAATGCAGGAATGAAGGCACTGTCTCTTCTGAAACGGAGATGGACAGCAGCGAGACGCAAATAGAGCGAAACAACAATCCCCCCATTTTAGGGAATAACACTGACAATAGGGTTAAGAACTAAGAATATCCATTTGGGAAGAGCTTACATGAGACTATCTTCAGCTTGCAAGGAGCAGAAGGAAGCTTAACCAGCTCCCAGGTCACCTCTGTCAAACGGTGGCAGCATATTGGCCATCAGACACAAGAATGTACAGAAGCATCAACGCAACCAACCCTCCCCAGTGCCACTCAATGCCTCGTGAACGCCACCTGCTAAAGGCAAAGCTGTATTTTATTGTCATTATTGAGCAAAAGTAACAAGGGGACTGGCAGCACCAACAGAACCTGGGTACAGCTTACAGGTGTTCACTTCTATCTCAGGTAAAGTCAGCCAGCATCACTCTCTGCCAGTCTGGGTTAATTATCCCCCAGCATAGATTTATTCAGCAACAACTCTTTAAAAAATTGATATTATTAAAAGATGGCTATACGGTGATAACTTGGGGCTTGTGGCTCAAACCAGCCGAAGTTTTAGAATTTTAGAAGGTTTTTATGGCCAGTTCTTCCTTTAGATGTGTCAGCATAGAACACATTAACATCAGAAAATGTCCTGTATGCTTTAAAAGGATGGTTTGCTTCTTACAGGGACTAAAGCCAACAATTTTAATGTAACTGGGGTGTCTGAGGGATGGATCAGTTAACAAAACCTGTGAAGGTCTGCCTCCCACTGCAGACTTTGTCCTGTCCCTGCTATGTAAACTTTTACACAACATGATAAGCTTGAGAAATTTGTGGAGTTTCTCAATGCAGCTGTAGTAGAATTTGACCTCAGCTATTTACCATTTATTTAGATACACCATTCAGCAGCAGGAATCCTCTTAATTTAGCAAATCTATGTGTGGCATGCACTGAAGATAGCAGGATATTAGCACACATTCTACCGTTTATATCATGACATGCCCTTTAGACACTGCTAACTTTAAAAAGATTTAGTGTCTGCAGCTGAAAACCCCTGATTTGCACGCACAGCTGAGGCAGCATTTGATACAATGCAAGAATCCTTGGTGTCCTGTGCCAGCCATCCTCCTCTTTCACCTCTTCAGCTGTCGTGTCAAGCCTATCCAAGGAAGGGGTGAGAGAACGGCACTGCCGCTGAGAAATCAGCTTGCTGGCAATCAGGTTCTGTAAGAGACAAGGACCTGATTTCCTCTTCCCAGTCAGGTCTTGGTGGATAATACCCTTCTTTCCCCTCTTATATACTATATATGAGAGAAACATGAACTACTTTAAAGACGCTTAGTAAAATCCTGTTTACTGAGTCAACGTTTCAGGCCCAGAAATTTCATACCTAGAACAAAACTATCTCATCTTAGATCAAATACACTTGATAAAGCCTATCATTTGACTCATTTTAAGGTTTTTCCTCTATACTATTTGAAATGCTTACAAATATGACACAGTATAGAGAGCTAGGAACAACTTTTGAGCAGACCAGCCTTTCCCAGTATGTCTGTGAGGGAAATAAGAACCATCATAAACAAAGAGCATGCAGAAGGTCCATGCAGCAGAAATGACAACAAAACCATCTTTCTGTACTGGACACTGCATTAAGTCTCAGAGCACTAAACATCTGTGTTCATTTAGACCATATTTTAACTTCTGTAGCAAATGAATGTTGTACAAAAGGACTTATTTAGAACAACCAAGGGATTTCATTTCAACTACTTATAATATCTTGTTATTATCTAACGACTTGTGCTTTCAAACAATGGCACTGATGAACATGAGATACTTTGCTGTCTCTCTCAGATTTAAGAAATAGTTGGCCAAAATTATCCACTTTTAAAATCACAAAGAAAGGGACTCTTCAACTTCTAGTGGTTGGTTGACTTCCCTTTGTAGTTACAGATAAAACTCACAAAATTACAGAGTAACATACTTCAAAAAGCCAATCCAAAAGGAGGATGGGCTGTTACAAGTCTGATCAGAGAAACCTCTTACTGATCTAACTGAATCTGGAAGTATATATAATATAAAAGTACCACTCAATTTTAATCACTGCACAAACCCTCCATTTTGACTGCCAACTTTGCCGTGCCAAGTCTAAAAAAAACCAACCCCAAAAAAGAATGAAACCCTACCAGTTTTCTCTATGGGAAAACAATGTAATTTCGAAATGTTTAAGTTCAAATGGGCATGGGAAACTCTCAGCAGGTCGGAAAGAAAAGGATGAGAACATGCCACTTGTTCCTGCTCCCAGTGAAGCTCAGGGTGTTGTTACCCAGCCAGTGAGAATGGGAACTGGCCTTGAGCACTCTGCACACACCAAGAGAGAGGTGTTGTAACTCACGGGAACAGAAGCACTGCTCACCTCTCTGTAATCACAGGCATCCTCGTAAAAGAGAGATTTTATCCTCTGCAGCGCACCCAGGGTTTATATCAGAGTGTACACACTGTTTAGGAACCCAAATAATAAGAGAGTTTTTGCTGGAAGTATAGAGCTTGGTGGAAAAGACAATGTTGCAGGTGATACTTAGATTCAAGGCAGTGTGTTCAAACACAGGAGGCGTTTGCAGACATACTCAAAGATACTACACATAAATCCTCACTCTTGTAGAAACGAGACCTCAAAAGATTGCTCATAACCTCTAAATCAGCTAAAGAGCTGACAGATGCTTCTTCTCATTCACAAACTTCCTTCCTTTTACATTTCCTCCCCATTATGCTGAGTCTATACATTTTACAGCTCTTTCTCTGTCAGAGAGGGATTAAGCGTAGGCTTTCAATAGAACTTCTGACTCGCCTCAGTGATGACAATAAGAGAGTAACACAGGTAGCAACTCCTGCCTTGGAAATCTTTTACTGCACACACAGAAGAGCAGTTTTCGGGCTGTGCAGGGCATGTTGCAGCTTCCTTTGGGTGCAGCACAGCTGCCCAGCACTGCTGGCTCCCAGAACCACCAACACTCTGCACTGCCTTTCACTTAGAGCTGGACTTGATGATCCCTGTGGGCCCCTCCCAGCTCAGGAATATTGTGACAGTGTCTGTGACGGGGATGCAGCTTGGCTTAGCTGGGGGCTGCACGTGAAGCTGCTCAACCACAACAGAACATGAGTCTGAAATACAGAACTTGGGTAACTGTTATTCATCTACAGGCTCTTTATCATGACATAGTTCACAGATTTTTCCACAACTGAAAATGGTCTTTTAGGACAGGAGTAGAGGCCCAGCTCCTGAAAACGAGGGTCACCATTTTGTGAAATGAAAATGTGGTATCGTGCAAAGACAGATCTTGAAATCTCAATCAAAGACAGAGAGAAATGGTCTTGTGTAACATGCTGCATTCTGGTAGGAAAACCTGAAATACTTTTCTTCTAGGCTAACCTATCAAAAACATCTTAACCACTTTTTAATAACAGAAAAAGAATCCAAGTTTGCATCATGTTGTCATCATTGGAGACAATTCCCATAAAGTCCAGGTAATCCTCTGTTCTCTCTCACTTCACAAGGCATTAATGACAAGTATTAACAGGAAACTATCAGCTGTAAAGTCCCATTCTCCCAAATCTAAGAGTATGAAAATCAGCTCCTTCTTGAAACCAGTTCCTACTAAATGCTCGACATCACCAGTATCTTCTAAACAAGACTCACAGAGTAAAATACAAGAGAAGAAAATATAAACAAAAACAATGAACTTTCTTTCGCGAATCCAAGAACAGCTGAAATTATCTAATATTTAACACCTTTTGAAAGAACACTCCTGCAGTGCAGAGTCAGAGCTGGCTGTAAACATTCCCTGCGACAGAAAACCCATCGGCTTTGCATCCTTGCTGCCTCTGCCCTGTGCGAGGATGACTGGAAAGGTCATGGATATATTAACAAACAGAAGGAAGTTGGTTTTCCTTTTCTGTGTTCGTGACACATCCATCCTTGTTAATCTGGTGAATTTTAGGGACGACTGGAATTTTTCAGACTAAATAATGCAAGCACCCCTTGAAACAAGCTTAGGATTCTTCTTCTATGGCCATGCCCTGTGTGTAGCCACTGATGTAAATGGAAGTCGGATCATAACTGCGGCATTTTGTTTGTGCTTGCACAGCAGAAGGCAACAGGGAATTGTGTCCTTTGTTTATAAGCTCAAGTTTAACTGGGATGACACTGAACTACTGAAAGAATCTGATTAACAGATATAATACATCAATTTCCTGTGGCTATCAAAGCCATCATTCTAATTTTCTGCTTCTCTCACAGGGACAAAAGGGTTTGGTTTTTTTTTTTTTTATCATACCAAAGCTTGTCTTTTTTACTTCATTTTTATTAAAGACATCTCTACAATTATTTCATGAGAATGATTCTAGTCTTTTGTCTATTGTAAGGAAGCAAAAGGATTTATTTAGCTAAATTTGCATTCCCCTTTAACGTAATACTGGGGCTTTGTGCTACAGTGGATTAAAGCAGCATCTGTTCTTCTCTGGAAACCTGGAGTCAAATCACAGCAGTGCAGTGAAGTTGCCATCTCTGCCTGTACCCTAAATGGAGTCTAAATAAAATTCAAACGGATTCTCAAAAGACACGGGAAGGGCTATGTAGGTAAAATATTTTTGATTAGTAAGTCTTGCTGAAAAAGTCCATGATCAGTAGCTATTTTTGCATAACAAAGATGCATGAATTAAACAAAACCTCTATTTACATAATTTTTGACATAAAATGGCAATATACGAGATACTAAAAGTGAACCTCCAAATGCAGGGCTGATTCTGCTCTTGTAACTACACAGCCTTCCTGGGCAACAGAGATAAAGCAGCAAACTCAGGAATATGAATTTGGCTTGTGGCCCATACCCTGTTTAAACACAAATGCCATCTAAACAAAGCATGGTTAACAAAAGCAATGCACCAACACACTTTCTCCCCTAACCCATGAGCCACCTCCTCATAATTCCAGTTGCTCTGCGGATCAGACGGTGTCTGGATAAGGGGCACATCCTCACATATTTAATATAACAGAGCAATCAGGGCTCCACCTTGGTTACCGTTTCTGAGGTCTCCTGCAGTTCTGTTATTAAATAAACATAAAAAGAAATAATTGATTGACAGCTGCTGTGATTAAAATATGCCTGACTCTGAAATTAATGATAAAACTGCCATCAGGTCTGACAGAGGAAGAATCATGTAAATGCTGAAGGAGCAAAAAAATTGCATCCTGAAAGACCTTTATGCATTATGGTAAATCCTTGCAATGAAAAGGTACAACAACCCAGACTCAGACTGTGGTGCTTCACAATTTAAAAAAAATCAATATTTAAAAATACAGTACCTTAAACCCTCCTTTGCACCTCTCAGAATCCTGCAGAACCTGGAAGCCTCATGGGTTTACAATAAGGAGGGTGCATTAGTTTGGATGCTGAAATTCCATGAAGGACTAGTGGATAATGTCCAGACCATCTTTATGGCATTAATATTTCCAAAGTGCCCTGGCAGCAGGCTAAATTCCATTTTACAGTCACACAGATGAGGCCATGAAGTTAAGGCAAGGCAATGTTCCACTGGAACACCACACTGGGCACAAGGACACGTTTCACTCGGAAGGCAACTCCTCACTTCCAGCACTCGTGTCCCAAGGTTCTGCTGGAGTCTGAACATCAGTGGTGTTAAACAGCAAGGAACACCACTGAAATACGTGAGCAGCTGCTGAACACCTACAGGTAACGTCCACAAGCGCTGGGAGGACAGCTGGCATCCACCACCAGAGCACCGACTACCTCTAGGCCAGCTTTTATTACCCAGCTCCTTCTCACTGGTGTTCAGGGCAAGCACAGTTGGCAAGCATCGTTAGAGCAATCACCCAAGTGTGCTAATCACCTACACCATTATGAGATTTGCCTCTTCAGAGAGTTTGAGCCTTGAATTTCCATCTTTAGACTCTGAGAAAACATCATCATTATAAAGGTAAACCGTTGCTTCAAAGGATTTTTTCCACCCAAAGTCCTTGCACTGCTCTTGAGGCCCTCAAAGGCAGGAAACAATCCCAGGCTCCAAGAGATGGAAGAGTATTCTCCTCGTGAAGACCCAGTATTGGGAGAAACACTTTCTATAGCCACATGAATAGATTCTCTTGAAAGATTTTTCATTTTGCAAACACGAAATGGTCACAGGGTAAGAAAACCCATGTAAGGCCACAAAACCCTAAGAAATCACTTCCCAGTTCTCCAGAGGAACCCCCTGCAAACCACTGGTGAAGACACCTCCAGCAGAGAAGGTCTCCTCGCCCAGCAGTCGCTCCCTGGATCCAGTCCTTGCAACCTTCCAGTGCAAGACTTACAGGAACAACAAATCAGAGTTACTGTTCAACTTGGTATTTGCACTTTTCAGGAGAAAAACTGAATCCTTGAGTTTCCTTACCTGAAAGCTGCAAATTATTCAATGAAACTAAAGTGCAGGTTGTTCATTAACTGCACCAGGATTCCCAGAGGGCTCCTGAAGGGGCAAAGAAACAACTGAATGCTGCTGATGCATGGAGCACTATGGTTTTCACTGGTTAGCTCCAGATCTTGGATTACAGTATCTTGGATGATAACGAATTATTTCAGATTAGTAGAAATAGGAAAAATAAAGGATGATAAATGACTTCACATGGGAAACCTGAACATTGAGCCTCTACGTAACCAAGAGAAAAAAAGCCCAGCTGACCACTTTGTAACAGTACTCTCAATATCTTTCAGGAACTAGAACAGGACATCTCAACAGCAAAACCAAATCTGGTACAAAAGTAGAAGTAAAATGGAAAATGGGTCATTTTATTCAGCATGGCCTTAGTTCTCCCAAAGCACTGGATACATGTAATGAATTCTGTGTTTATATGAAGGATATCTGCCACAAGAATAGACACAGTTAAATACAACCATCCAAACTAAGTACTCAGCAATTCCTCTTTTAGCACATTAAGCAGAATAATCAAGTTTAACTGAAAGGAAGTGCATAGCAATGTGCAAATGGAGGAAAAAAGTCTGAAACAATGATGAATAACAGAATGTAACTGTGTAATAGGCATATCTGTCACTAAAGTAACAGTTGTGAATTATGTTTTTAGCAAGCCATGCAAAGGTAACATCACTTATGCAAACATTACCAACTCCACACAGGAAACTTACATTATTTTTTTCCTTAAGAGTAAAAAATGGGCTGAAGGATCATTAAATGTATGACTAAACTGTACTATGAAAACACTTTTCTTTATCAAAAACCATTTTGCCTTTCTTTTCTAGAAAAGCAACTGTTGCATTCATACATAGTTACACTGAATCCAGTCACTTCCTCCTTTTATATTTTTCCACACATGCCCACACCCAATTTAAGATGTTTTCTATCTTTAGCTAAGTTGAATATTCCTTTAACAGTCGAACAGCTCAGCATTTGGCTGAATTACTTGGTGGAATAAACTTCCATGATGCATTGGCAATAAATTCATTTTGCAAGCGCACTGCAAGCGCAGGATAACTTTTTTAGTTTATCATAAATCCACACACAGCATCGCACCAGAAAAACTCGTTTGTGCACGGAGTTTTCAGGCCGCTCATGAACAGAGCTCTGTGCTGCTGTACTTTGGACACGCATTATTTTGGTAGTTAACAACATCCTTACAATAGGGACTGTACGTGTTAACACGACAAATCCCACTCTCTCCTGCGTCAGTTATTCACGCATCTGTACTTTAAAGGTCTTTGAACTAAACTTTTTGTTTCTTTTATTTTCTTTTCTGGCTGAGGGCACGAGTGGCAAATGCTGATTTACCCCGCTGAGTGTGACACACCTGCCCACGTTGCCAGGACAAGGCCAGGTCTCCGGCCGGCCCCAGACACCGGGAACAGCCTGTACCAGAGCTCTGCAGCAGAACTCACTCCGGTCTGACACAAATCATGTGATTCTCTGCTCTCTCCCGAAAAGCAGTGTTTACACACCGGTGTCTGGAGCGGCACACGCCAGGTCAGCTCACACCCTGCCGCCACAGCTCCCGATTTACGGCTCTGCCTGTCACCCACAGCACCACAGCGGAGCGGAGCCGCTTGGGACGCCGCGGTTAAACCACGGTGATGATTTAACCCTCGGGTTCTGCAGGGCAGACGGAGCCTCCCCCTGTCCCCGCTCCCGAGCCGGGACACAGGGAACGAGCTCCCGATCGCCGCGACCCGGAGACACCCCGGGGACAGCGGGGGTGACACCCCAGACACAATCCCCAGGGACAGCGGGGGTGACCCCAGGGACAACTCCCAGCGACAGCGGGGGCGATCCCGGGGATAACTCCCAGAGACAACCCCCAGAGACAACAGGGGTGACCCTAGGGACAATCCCCAGGGACAAAAGCGTGCCCCCAGCGCCAGCCGGACTCCCCCCATCCCATCCTCCCGCACCGCTCCATAGCGAGCCCGGGCAGCGGCGGCGTTGGCGGCGCGGAGCCCTTTGTGCGGCAGCGGCGGCGCGGGGGCCACCCCCGCACCCCTCGGCAGCGCTCACCAGCTGTCCAGCTCCAGCTCCAGCAGCGACTGGGTCCGCTCCGAGCTGCAGTGCAGGCACCACATGGCCGGGCCGGAGTGTCGGGCGGGGAGCTCCGCGCCACCATAGCCGCCCCTCGGGCCGCCCCGCCCCGCTCCCGCTCCCGCTCCCCTCCGCCGGCGGCGGCGGCGGGGCAGGGAAGCGGGCAGAGCGCACGCGTGGAGGGCGGGATTCCCGGGAAAAGCGCGGCTCCAAGGGCTCTCCTNCGCCGGAGCCCGGCCCGAGTAGCCCCCGGCCCCCCCGACAACGAAATAGCAACACCCTCCCCACAGCTCCATACCCTGTAATAACACAACAAAGCTCCGCTGGCCCATCTCTGTAGTTTGGGGGGAACTTTATTCAGGAACTCCAAATGTCGCTCAAGCGAACCGGGGGTGCGAGGAGGAGCGCGGCGCAAGGCTGTGCGTGCAACGCAGCTCGTTATTTATACATCCCACGAGGGCTGATCACGTCTTTCGGGGTGGTAAAAAAGAATCGAGGCAACTTTAGTTTAAAGCCCCCTTTAAACATTTGGATGGAGCGTGCGTTTCGCACAGTTTCCTAAGGAAGCGTTAGGCATAGATTCCAATAGGCTTGGGTTTAACTAGCTTTCAGTGAAACTCAAACACGTTAAAGGAAGGACACACCTAACACCGGCTGTTTTCATAGGAATGTCACTGCAAGTCTCTTAACCAGAGACTATTTACACTGCAATGCCTGCTTTCAACATCTCGTGGTTATGCAGACAGCCTCTTCCCAGCAGAAGGTCTGGGATCCACAACAACCTCGCATTTTTCTGGTCCTGACTCAATGCTCTCCTGCATCAAGCTTCATCTCTACTTGTAAACAGAGACAAATCCAAAGCAGACACGAGCAGTTCCCAAAAGCCAACTTCTCCTTCGGAAACCAGTTTCCATTTAGGAACCAAGTGCAGACAGTTTTAGCGTGGGCTGTGAAGATGTATTGGAAAGGGCGGCTGGGAAGCTCTGACCTCAAAAGCAGTCACAGAATTTTCTGAAGAATGTGCTTGTCCGAAGCCACTTCAAACACAATCTTCCTTCTACAGATACGATCATGCTAGATCAGCAAATAACCAAGCAATACAAACACATCCCATTCCAAACACTGCGTGGATAATTGTTACAGATGGCTTCCCCCCCATCAATGTCAAGCATCCAGAATTCCCAGTTTAGTTCCGACCATTCTGGTACAAAGTTTTTGTTAGATCACTTCTTGCTTGAACATGCCATTAAAATTTAAAGTAGAGGTTAAATGCCCAAATCATCTACACATTTAAGATCTCACATCTATTCCAACGGGGGGAGTTAAACACAGAAAAACAAATTCCTGGTGCACTACACAGACAACATTGTGGTTTCCGAGTCGAGGCAGCCTGATGCAGTTATTTTTGGAGGGATTTTCTGCGAATGTTTCAACATCCCAAAACCATTTTCATTCAGCCATAATCCATAGTGTACCATCCATTTTCCCTCAGGTAACAATAACTGTAATCCACACTGTGCAATCCACCCTCTCTCAGGTGGTGATTTAGCACAGACCTCTAGGTGACTTCTTAGGACAATTTTTGGTGGCACTAAGTTTCTTTGTCATCCTCATGACAGAAGAAGTGCTGAGCATACAGAGCTGATGTTTCAGGCCGCAGACGACAGGGGCAGGAGAGGCTCTTCTACCAACACAGAGCCAAACGTGGGCTTCTATAGCACTTTATTGAATTGCACTCTGCGTAAGAAGCTTTGGCAGAACCAGTAGGATGTATATTCCCTGTTGTCCTCCTGCTGCTATTTTGACACCTAACTAGCATTAGAATTGCCACTAAGATATTGTATAAGTATCTAGTGCAGTGTAAGGAGGTCAAAAAATAAACTTTTCACGTCCTACTATCCTTATTCCCGGCAATTTGTTGGACCACAGCTAATAGCACAACACAAAGTGATCTTTGCTCTGTTAGATCAACTTGACTTAAGCAACAATTAAGGAACTACGAAATCTCTCTGCAAGCAGAAGTAAACAAAGATTTCAAAGCGTGATTTTACACTCTCCAGAACAGCCCAGAAGTTTGAAGGAAATAACTGTGAAGCAAGTGGGCTGGCTGACCACAGGAAGAGCTTATTGTGACAACCAGCTCACTTACTCTAGCTGCTGGTTTATTCACTTTGGACCACTGTAGTTTCCAGCCAGTTGCCCAACAAACAGCACTCAAACTACAATATTTCAGCAGTGAATGACTCCCTCAGACCATTCAATCCTCCCTTCTAAAGCTAACCCTATTTTGTTTCTAATACAGAAATATAATTAAACCTTAGATCAAGTGCAACACTGAAATTTTGGTTTATCCAGTAATTTACATAAGTCACTGCTACTTAGTGTGTTAATAGCTAAAATAAAGTTTATAAACCCCCAGAGTGCAACAAACTCAATTTGTAATTATGAGCACACAGCAATTTGTACAACATGCCATCTAAATCTACAGTAATTATGACCCTGCTTAAAGGGTAATTCCCACCTTAATCACATTTAATACACCATTATTTCCAAGATCTAAAAAGGCTGAAAAATAAGCATTTGTCTTGCATTTTGCTTGAATAAAAGCAAAGGGTTACACAGGCAAAAGAACCTAGAAGAAACTACTAGGGAGTAGTTTTCTTCCTGCAGAGTATAAATACAGCCACGCAGCACTGTACAATAAACTGCATATACAGGTCAAAATACCCGTTATTCCTCTCACAGTGGGATTTGGGGGGATATTAATCCAATTCCCCCCTTGAAAAAAATACGCTAACCCATGTGGATCCTCCACTTCCTGCCTGCCATGGTG
Organism: Rhagologus leucostigma; assembly: GCA_013397725.1. Lineage (NCBI taxonomy): Eukaryota > Metazoa > Chordata > Aves > Passeriformes > Rhagologus > Rhagologus leucostigma. The sequence goes on along the minus strand of VZTD01003141.1, from coordinate 327,210 downwards.
AATTCTCTGTTTCTCACGCTCTCCCTCCCCCCATGCTTACCTGCACACCTAATGTAAACCACGTACTCCTTAAAACAGATTGGGATATATCGGCTTCAAGGATGTACAGCACAATCCTCTTTCACGTTATTCTCTTTTGGTGCACAGTGAGAATTACCAGGGAACAGTAATTGATCCTCTAACCATATAAAGCATCATAATGTTCCCACGTGACCTGGAATTACATGGGAATTCTCAAGTATGCCAGGTAATTCTTCAACAGCTAACATGCTACTGTATTTATCCCAGTTTTGTGTCCCCCCAAAGTGGATTTCTTATCTTGTCTCATACACATTTCTGCATTTCTTGTGGCTCTGTACTAATTTCAGTTTTTTAACGCCAATACACAAAAATAAGCATAAAAACAGTAACTACAACTTCAGTTCATTTTTCAAACTGAACTTATAAAGCCTTTAAACAAACATGTCTGGGAAAAGGCTTTATGTTGTCAGTTGCTACGGAGTAGGCAAAACAATGAATCTTTGTAGTCTTTCTTGCCCTCCTAAGAACAGATCCAAAGTCTATTTAAGGCAAAGGAAATCTTCGCTGATTTCAAGGGTTTGGAGACTCAAAGTGGTACTTTTCAACCACCTGTCTCAAAGCCCCCCACCTTTACAAAACATAAACAAGTTTATTGCTGTGTGAATGATGGGAATACTGACGCACAAAGATTATAAACCATAGCAGAGGAAAATTAGAATAACTTCTCCCAGTTGCCTTGCAGATCAGTGGGAGAACTAAAAATGTAACAGATCTGTCTACATGTTCTGCTTCTTTATCCCCTCCCATAAAACAAGATGCTCCACCCTACAGAGGGAGAAAAGATCAGTGTCTGTTTTTGGCCCTCAAAAGAAACCTTGCCAGAGAAAGGCTCTGCTTTCCAGCAAAGTCTCTTTGTACCCTGGATAGAAGATTTGGATAAGAGCAGCAATTTTGGAGTAAAAAAAAGGAAATTCCACATGATAACACAGTTTTAAAATGCTAAGATGCACTGATTTATCCAAGGTTGGAGCATGCAAACCAGGCAACCCTGCAAACTACAGCCAGTTATGAAGCACATATACAAAATCTCAGTGGTGAGAGAAACAATGCCTAAAGAGGCTTAGACTGCAGTCAGAACATTAGACCAGAGCCAGGATTCCTGACTGAAAATTCCCTGCTGTCACTACTCTGACCTGGTTTTGTCCCTCAGAGTCAGCAGTTGATCCTACAAACCCTCACTTGTGCTAGAAGCTATTGTAAACTGTATTAGTGGTGTAACACTGCCTGACTGTTTACATCCACGGCAACAACACTGGGAAAAGTAACATTAGGCAGAGCTTTTTGGAACACGATTTAGGTTTGTCTCTCAGACAGCTCTGAAGTGCTGCTCACGCTGCTTGTGAGATGATATGTTCATCCTCTGGCCCTGCCTCAGCTCCCGGCAAGACATAGTTTTCCTTTTCCACAAAATTAATCAGTTACTAGATAACTACACTTCATGATAATACTATCAAGATATTTAAAATTTCTCTTGACAGATCCACAGGCACACGGAACAATTTTTTTTTTTTTTGTGCAAATACCAAATACCTCCCTTTGAAAATAATTTAGCAGACGCCTTTCTGCAGCTGTCAGTGTTGCTGCCACTCACCCCAGCAGTGAAACGATACCTGAGGAGCAGAGGCTGCAAGAAAGGTCAGTCAGCACTGAGCGGTGGTTCTTCAAGAGGAAACATTTTCTTTCCATAAATCCATGGACAGAAGGATAGTGGATGCTTGGAAATCCCCCAGAGGCAGTACTGAGGCTGACAAGGAGCCAGAGAGCCCCCTTAGAAAGAAGTTCATCTGGAAGCCAAGAAAGCCACTCTGTTCACCAGAAACTGTAGATGGAGTAAAAGGGAAAGGGAAATCTCTAATCTGCGTTCCTGGGGCAATAAAGGCAGGACTCTGTACCAGGAATACAAGGTGACTGCAATTATAACTCTGCTGATACCATTATAGGTATAAAACTCCTCCATCCCTTCCGAGTGAAGTATGTACAAGGGTGGCTCCTTCATTCTCCTCACGTGGAGTGGCACCTTCTCTGTGGAATCCAGAGTTCCCACAGCCTAGGACACACCTAAACATCTGCAGCACCAGGTCACTGGGTTTCTGTGGCTGCGTGTTTGGTGCCACTGCTGAGCAAGGGTGGTGGGCACCGAGCCCATGGGGGTCAGGATGGAGAAACTCAGGATGTAAGGAACGTATCCTGATGCTCTAAACCAGCAGACCTCACAGAGGGAAAGCTGAAACCACGGGCTCCCTCTTCCAGACTGTTACTTAGCCATAATAAAAGATTGAAAAAGTAATTGTTACTTAATAAAATATCTTGCAATGAAGCTGGACAGAAAAAACACACTGAGATGGCACAAATAATGCAGGTGGGTAATACACATTGGGTTAATGCTCTTGAACACCCTGTGTAAACCAACTGAACCCAAATAATCCTTTAAAAACATTCCATACCAGAAGGTTCCTCGCAGCTTCCTCTTTTTTCCTACTTTCATTTCATGGCAGTAATAATGTATTTTCTGCAAAAAGCATTTCTTTGGGATTAATGGCAGCCGAGATTAACAATGCTTAGTTATGCTTCATGTCATCAATATCTCAAAAGCTTTCTATCCACAAGAAAAGCACGGTTATGTTTACTTGATATTTAATGTTTTGGGGGTTTTTTTTCCTGTTTGAACAATTCATACATTTAGTGAGATGAGTGAGCTTCAGTGTGCACACTAAAATCAAGTAGGAAGACACATGACAGATTTAAATGTTTTTTACTAATATTTTCTACTCTAAAAATACAGAACTGTGTTTCTTTGAACACGTATGTGAAAAGAATTACAAACCCTACAGATAGTGGCTGAAAGCTTGGGAACTTTTACTTATTACTGTTTAGCAACAAAGTAAATACTGGAATGTTGCTACTTTATATTCTGTACGGAACTGTCTCTCCAGCAGCATTTGTGACATCTGGCTCAGTATAATGTGCTGCTCTGAGAGATCACGTGTGCAGCGCATGCCATGCAGAAGGGCATATTTTCCATGAGTGCCTTTCTGCAAGCACCATTCGAAACCAAGGAATTTTTCTACTTGAAGCTCAGATTGTGTTACAGTTGTTTATTTTGATAGCAACCACCAAGTTTAAACTGTTAGGAAAATGACAAGCATCACTGAAATTCCCATAGATAAATAATAAAAATTAAAAAAAGTTAGCAAAATCCAATTTTAAGGCAAAGAAATCACTTTTTCACTAACTGCATATTTAAACATAGGGTTAAGAGGAAGGTTATAAGGGAAGTCTTATTTACCTAATACAGTTAGATTTAAAGGCATTTCATGAAAATATTTTCATGGCTTCTGTATTAGTGCACGGCTGTGCAATGCAGAAGAATCCACAAGAATATTTATCTTATCTTTTAAATCCAGAAGAATATTTATCTACACTCCCATTTTGTCAAATCCATCGGCATTGAGATGCACTGTATTAGTCAGACAGAAGACTTGATTGAAATGAGGAATAGTTACAGACACTTCTCTTTGGCATTGCACATCCTTCAGCTGATCCCGCGGGTGACTGTGCCACCACCAGTGTCCCACAGAACTCAGCAGAGGCCTTCTGCTTAAGCTTTCTGTGGAGTGCAAAGGGTGGTCACCATGGAAAACCAAACCAACAAACCACATTCCCCAGCAGCGATCACGTAGCAAAATGAGTTCTGGACTAAGGTCACCCCCTACAGACACATAACCAGGAACAGCTGCGTGTGTGTGACACCACTGTGCCAACAGAGCTCAGCCCCCACTAACTGACCTAAGTCCATGGACCACACTCACAAACTATAAAAGCTCAATCCTAGCTTAAAGTACGCAGCAAATGTTGACTTTTTCCATGGTAATCTTTATAGGGAATAGAAACTTTAGTGGTGTAAACAAAAACAGGAGCGGAAGCAATAACAACACACCTCGGAGAAACACTCCACATCAATGTGGAATGAAGAGCATAAAAAAAGGAGTATTTTTGTTCCTGTTCCCTGACTGAGGCCTGGAGGGTAGCACAGCATGTTGCAGTGCCCTCTCTATGGAATATGCTGAACTCTCAGAAAAAAGGCTGGGCAGCTCGGGCTGTTTTCACAGGGAGACAGGGCACCTCTGCCCGTCCTGCCTGAGCTCTGGGCACAGCAGGGCTGAGACAGGGCACCAGTCCGTGCCCACTGTCCCACTGACAGCTCCAGCCAGCTCCCAATCCCAGCCATAACCTGTAAATACACCTACTGTCCATCCCTCTAAACCTGGAAAAAGAGGAGAGGTGTGAAAGGGTAGGATAACACTGCGTTATCCTTCCACCCACTGTTAAACCACAGGGAAGAAGCAATCAGAAAATACCAAAGCTCAGTGGCACGACTGCATTTTACATGCAGTGCATCAGGGACTGAGAGGCAGGTATTTATTACTACAGAGTGATCGATCCGAGCATAAGGAGACAGGTATTTGTTGTTTGGCACCAGTCCTGCTGCGTGTGCCAGTACAGAGCTCTGAGGTGTACACGTGACACCTTCACATCGCCTTCCCTATCACACTGACCTACGCAGCGTGGTAAGGCAGAAAAGGACCAGGAAAATCCCTCTTTCAAACTCTTGGGTGCAGATAACTAATTACCAATATGGTAAACAGAAGATGAAAGGTGTGTCCCCAGTGTCAGACCTGTGGGGAACACCCAGATTTGCCTTAAATCTCTCTTAAGGCACCATTAGCAAAATACCAACAGAGGAACCAATTTGCACGTGACTATGCACAGTAGATCTTCGTTCACAGACGAACAGGATATATTTTGTTTCCTTCTGGCAATGCATAACCCCTGAATTTTATAACAAGGGTTATATTGTGGCACAACTGCACACCGACTAAAGATAGTAGGAAGACATCAGGGTGCTGAATTTTCATCTTTTGAAATGATTACTTACTGCAGTCCTTGTTTTGAATCTGGATAAAAAAGAAAAGCAAAGGACCCCTCTTGCCCTAAGGGAGAACAGAATGGTTTCACTGAATGGCACAGCCTGTCCCAACCCACCCGCCTTTTAGCATCCCTCTGACGGGAGATTTCCACACAGCACCAACCACCACCTGCCCCACAAGGTGTGTAGTAAGGGACCTATACATAAACCAAAGCACATTTTAAATCACTGCCTTCAAAATGCAAAAATGGCAAAAGAAATCACGTTTCTCACACCCAAAATGGAAAGGTTATTTTGCAATAAACTACAGCGCTGAAGTGAAAATTCACTTTTAACTTTTGATTGACCTTTTGTCCTGTCACAGAAAACATTTAGTGAATTCTCACCTAAATCTTAGACAAAAAGAAAATCAAAATCCATTATGTTAATTAATTACACAGTACAATTAAGGGTGGGTATCGTTTCAAATGCAAACAGTTAATTTACAACTAGAACCACCCCGGGTGTCTTAGGAAAAGCTGCTAACCAATCTGGAGATTAGGAACGGGAAGTAATTTGAAATGTGAATTCATTTGCTTTACCATCACATGTTCTTTCCTCCCCACACCCCCCGGTCTAGGTGCCCATGCTGCGAACCCACAGTTTGTATCTCGGCAAATAAAACTACGCTGAGGCAATAAAAGAGACAAAGAATGCATTGTAAATGGACGATCTTTGGCATCCACCAAAGATTACTCAGTGAATCAGTTTATATTAATGTTACTTATCTTCATCAACGTGCAGGAAACATACTCTGGACTCAAAGGGACTCCAGTCTCTCCTCCTCCTCCTCCTCCTACTCTTCAACACACACAGGACTGCAAGAGCACTGGCAATTTAATCAATTTATATTTCGTGTTATCTGACCAGAGAGATTTCCTCCTTCTCTAGGGTAGAATTTATCCTGGTGTGCTCAAAGCTCTGTTTGCCGAGAAGCCAGAAAACTGAATTACAAGAAACACTTTATTTTGTTGATGGGATTGCAGAGGGGTGACTGGGGGCAGAGCACGGCCAGTTCCTGGTACCAGCCACCACAGCAGAGGATGATGGAGAGCAGGGATGCAGTTCCAGTCAGGGTTATTCTACGGAAACCACAGCGGAAAGCTTTCCATCCTAATGAGGCTGACAGGGGCTGACAGCACAGCTGAAGATGGAATAGGCTATTTCAGAGAGGGGGAGCCATCTAGAATCCTCAGAGGGTTTCCAGTATGAACAACATTTTGTGGACTGTGGATCTGAGCTCCTATCCCAAACCAAAGTTAAAGCTAAGCTTAAGGTGCAAACTCTACTCTGGATAAGAGATCACAGCAGTGAAAACCGAAGAGGCGGCACAATCTAATGCCTGGTCACCAAACCCCTTCTCAGATGCTGCAGGTATCTAGTTCTTGAACAACCACGATGATAAATTTTAGTCTTCTAATTCTCCCCTATGAATTCTCCAGCAGTGTCTGAGAACACCACCCAAATGTGATGTCCAGGGAGCAGGCCCCTGTAATCCATTTACAGTCCCAGAGGGACACAGAGAATACTTTATAGCATCAAACCATGACATTCACCACGAGCAGAGCACTGCTTTGGGCCTGAAGCCTCTAACATAAAACCAGCGCACTGAGGTTTGCAAGGAAGAAAACAGTGTAGGACAAGCACTTACATGTTTAGTTATCAGCTAAAAACCCTGGTGTTTAATTCTAGGAAGAGAATTCTGACTTGTTGGAGACAGAAAAAAAATGAAGATAACTGTAGCTCAACAAGAAGTGTAGGAAACCTGTTCCATTTCCTTGATTGGATCACCAGCTTGGATATTATGCCATCTTTCGTTTAAATTATGAATTGCAAAGTAATTGAAATGTGAAGTATTGCTCAATCAGTTTAAAATTTAATCTCAAGAAATTCAGGCGTACTTGATTTAACATTATCTTTCTTCCTACCAAAATACCCCCTCCAAAATCAGAGAAATTAAGAACTTTTAATCTTGCCACTCTGCATCTGATACTCTCAACTGTCAACACAAAATCCTCTCATTTTTATAGGTATCTGAGCACAAAATTTACTAAAATAATTGCCCAAGCAGTGGGGTGTGTCCAAACTGTATCAGTTGCTTGCTCTACAGCCATTCCAGGAGCTTCTCTCCCACATCACTCCACAGGCTTTTGTTACCCACCACAGAGAGTTTCAACAAGTAACTCAAAACTGGCAGCAAAGATGCCCCTTTATTTACACGGTTCTCTTTCCACACAGCATAGACAAAGAATCTGCCTGTGCTCAACATAAATGAGATCATTCATTTTGCTTTCAGCTTGCTTATAAAGCCAGCAGAGCCTGTCCTGATGTTCTTCAGTAATGTTTTCTTATATTTATTTTATATTAAATATCTACTTACAGCATATTCTAGCTATTGGGGATGAAGGCATTGATAGCAGGAAGGCATTTGTTGTGGTTTGGGGTTTTTCAGTCATCAGATTAGCTTTCACTAATGGAGAAATACTCAAAGCATCCTTTTCTCTACTGTCCCAAAACCTCCCCCATAACCCAGAAGGAATGAAACAGCCAAACTGTCCAAGCTGGAGTTATTTCGAATGGATTCTTTTTGAACTTCCCAGGAAACAAGTACATTTTGAACAATGTGGAAAGATCACCTGACAGACAATCCAAAACTCTGATTTTTTGTTCCTGGAACGGATACTGCCAATGGCACCCATGGAGCTGTTCCCAGGAGAGGAGTTTAAAGTTCCTGCCATTATCATTCAGTGACACAGAGCTGAGCTTTGGGATTTGGGGTTTGGTTAGGTCTGAAGAAAGCACTCCCACCGACACACACCAGGTACCAGCACAGCTCTCTGTGTCAGGGCTGCTGGGAGCGAGTTCCAGCTTAGGGTTGTGGAAAGGAAGCGGCACCACTAACATAGAGGGAAGGTGACGCCTTCCACACTGGGACAGAATACTCAAGGCTGGCCTTCATCGACACCTCCCCTAAAACGTAACCTCGAGAGCTCTGACAGAAACCTGCCTGTCCCAGGACCTGCATTTACCCTCCCGACAATGCAAACAAATATAAGAAAAGCAAAAAAGAACCCCAAACATTCACAGTGAAGCACGCTCAATTCAAGCCTCACAGGCACTCGCTGCAACAATATTCCACGCAGAATCAAAGACAGACTTCTGAGCAGAAATCTGGTGGAAATCCCTGCATATGCTGTCCATGGCATAATGCTCCAGTGGTCCTGCAGGGAATTCTGATGGCACATACGCTCTTCAATTAATTCACTTCTGAAAATGAAGGATTAATTATTTCAAACCTGATAAAGCCTAGACACTTCTGCAAAGTTTTCAAATAAAATAACTTCATGACTGCGATGAGTTTTATCGCACTAAGAAAATCGCCATATAAAAATCTCAGGGATTCATTCTTTACTCAGACTAATTCCAACTGCATGCCAGATTTTCTCCACCCAGAATACAATTTTCCTTAGAAGACTCAGCTCTGTACTAAGAGGGCTCCACATGCCCGTGTCCTCACACACTCGAACTCCACAGAAGGCATTACACAAGCTCATCTACAAGTACGAGATATGAACAGCAAAAGGGAGGCAATAGGCTTTCCAAAAAACTCAGGGAGTTTTATTTTGGAGAAGATGTCCCTGCATTTATGCTCCCAGAACATGCTGACTCACGTGTACAGCTGCAGCTGGCAGAACAGCATCTCCTTGGAGGTGACAATTCTCTCTGCGTTTGTGAAGGAAGCAGAGAAGATCTGACTTTGCATGAGAGGAAAAGCAGCAAAATTTTGAACTAAAAGCAGCTAACCAGGCTTTCTGGATGTCTGGTAACCACGGCTAGAGCTCTGAACAGCTCTGCTAGAGAAGAGGAGTTTGGCAAAATCCCAGACGGGGAACAAACGCCTGGAGCAAGCCGGGCTCTGCGAGGGAAGCACCCGGAAACACGCTGAATGTTCCAAGTCTGCACCATTCAAAACACAATTTAATCAATTTACCAAAGCCATTAGAACGTTTCCCTCTGGGTGAAAGACAAAGGCACAAAAAGCATCTCTTGGCTCGTTTCTGTGAAGTGTGGTCAGACGTACTCGCATCAAGAGGCCAGACAAAAATCAGCATGAGGCTGAAATTAAGTTTTCCTGGCTGCTCTGGTAAGAGGACTGAAGATGTAATTTTTATTTTAAGTATACACTGTTAGCTGGTGCATCAGCCATGTTTGGAACGTTTCTCTGCACCATTCTCTCTTTTAGGACCCCAGTGGGTTTATTAGAACTAAACCACCCAGACTCTCTCTGCCATGCTGTCAACACAGCAGTTACATAAACCTGGTCCATTTAATTTGTTGTGCTCAAAGCCCAGCTACTGCAGACAGTTTGGAAACAACACTAATATTCCATGGGCTCAAACAACAGGCACAGCAGCTCCAAGGGAGCAGCCTGCTCAGCAGCTGCTACAGCTCACGCTGCCTGGCACGGGAAGGGGTGAGCATGCTGATCTTTACCATTATTGCTCTATTTACGGCTAAAGCATAACAAACATCAAGTATAAACCCCAAATCTGTGTGCAGCTCTTGGGAACTGTTCCTAAAAAGCTGTAAAAATAAAGCTCTGTAAGCAGAAAGCAGTCTCAAAAATGAGTGAAAGGTTGCTGGGGGAAACAACCTCTTCACTTCATCTGATTCTATTTAAATGGTACAAAGTAACATGGATTTTTCAGTTAATTATATTAAAATAGATAAAGCTTATGATTTCCAATAAAAGGCTCAACATGGATGTACAGTTTTGGTTTGCAGCATGGAAAGGCTGCAGTATACATAATCCAAGTGACCTTTCAGGCTGAACCAAGCAACACAGAGCCATAATTCCTCATGCAGGATAAAACCACCACGGAGCTGACAGTAAGCAGAATAACCTGAGAGGTTTGAGACAGGTGCTGGAACAAAGACTCTACTGAAATAGCTCAGTATTTATACCCAGATCCTATAAGAATACTCTAAGAGATAAAACTTAACCACCTTTGCTCGACTAAAGAGGAAACAATTTAGCTGTGAGAGGCATGTCTATCTCTGCTGCTTTCTGTTCACGTAAACCTGGCACTTTGGATTAAAATCCTGCAGCCAAGCAGACTGATTATTATTTCACCTGACACTGCTAAAGAGCATTTAGGCCAGTCTGCACAAAGAGCCAGATCTTTCCTGATGCCAGTTTTCCGGCACTGTCGGCCTTTGAAGGGTCTCGTGCTGCCCTCTGATGAAGTTGTCATTTTCCCATCTGGGAGAACTGAAGATCAGGTGACACACCATGAATTCTGCTGAAGTTGTGCTGGTTTAGAAAATTAAAAGTCTATCAATATTTGCTTTGGGAAACGTTTCTCCCCAAATCTCTCAGATGCAGCTTGCTAGAACTTCCTCCTGCTGGCAAGAGAGCACGGTACAGTCACTGCCAGGATGATGAAATGAGGTTCCTCAGTGTTCACAGACAAATCTGCACTGAAATCATCCTGCTGCAGTGTGGGCAAACAGCAGATTTCACAAAGCCTTCCCTGAACAAAAGGTTTAAGCATCTTTAGGGACTTTGCCTTACCCTGAGATGGAGAGAGTATTCTGGCTGTATGAATATACATATGGATAAACAAGATTTTTAGGGCATGAGCTCCCAAGAAGATCATTATTAGAAGCATTATTCAGCTGTTTTTTTCCAATATGGTTTGTTTCAGAGTTGCTCTTGATAAACAGATGAATAACAAAACAGGTGTGATCCTGCTGAAGCAAAAGCAAATGAAATGAAGGGAAAAACACTAGAGAACGAGACAAAACCATAGTAAATGCATTCAGCGATGCCCAACATTTTTAAAACCCTTCATAGTTCCATTGAAAGTGCAATGGCTGTCATCAGCCACCAGCTGGGAATCCCAACTGATCAGAGTCAGAACCATGACACTATTTTGTTCATATTTTCCAAACAACAGAAAGAAAAGAGTGAATTTCAGAAGATTAATAAACACATCACATCGTAATTATTTTGTTCCTTCTGTGCGTAGTAAAAGCTAATGTTTTTTTTTACTGCATGTTCTAACTCAGATTTTGTTTTCGTTATATTAAGGCACTCTGTAAGGAAATATAAAACCTACATTAATGCCTTATGTGCAAGCCTATTTTGTTGAAGGATTTATAAATATTAACAAGATAAAATTTACAAATGCAAAAGACACCATTTGCAGCTGTAAATGTTTAATTCTGAGCGAACAGGAATAAAATTTTCATCTCCATGCAAGTCATGAGCTATATTAGAAGAATGCTGATGTACAAAGTGTTAAAATAGCACTTTGCCAGTAGTGATCAGAGGTGATTCAAAGTCTTTCCTGCCACCCTTTCTAGTCTCAGTTCAACATATGACTTTTAGGTCCAAAAAATCTGCTTGGTATTGGTAGCAATCTGGAAAAGTGAAGCCCAAATGATAATATCAGTTTCGTTAATTCAATATCCCCCTCCTGGCAGAGTTCATTAATATTACTGCTCATGCCAGACCCTTGCCATGAACAGACAATGGAAGTTTGTCAAGGTCTTCCTTCAACAACCCACCTGATGAAGGGTCACAGCACGCACAGCTTTGTACACGAGCCGTGCACCAACATCTTCAGAAATTACCTTAAACCCACAAATTAGGGGTTTGCCTTTAAAAAAAAAAGGAAAAAAAAAATAGAGCAGTCACCTCAGAAACCAAGTTCAGAGCTTCTGAGAAAAGACAAAAATCCGGGTTCAGGACTGAGGGTGGGGATTTCCAAGGCACTTTGGCAGTGTGGTACCACAGGGGCTGGAAGCCCAAGGTAAGGAAGTGCTCCTGAAAACAGGAAAACAGGTGCCTGATGCTGACAGCACAGGGCTGTGCTGGGGAAAACCTCAGCCATGGTGCCTACATGAGTTTTCTTTTAAAGTGAATACTTGCAGTAATTGAACTTTTTCCATCATCAAAACAGAACATTGTCCTATTTACAACCTTTTCCCTCCAGAGAATCCCCTGGATGGAGTGGGGGGATTAAACTAAAGCACTACAGTGGCACTTTGCATTTTCCCATCCCTGACCCAGGAACTTGAGCTCTCCTGTCCCTTCAAGGCCAGTGAAGGCCAAGACCACAACTCTCTCTTGGGGAGGGCGATCAGGAAATAACTTAACTAGATTAATTCCTCACTTCTAGGATCACCAAAACTCTGGGGAAAAGAATGAATAGAAAATGAGAAAACTCCTAGAGGTCAGATTTCTACGCAGCTCACAGCCTCACCCAGAGCACTCTTCCTCCTGCCCAAAGTCACTGGAGCGAGGCACTCACGTTCGAGGAACGCAGACAGGCTTTTAAATTTGATTTTGTTTACATATGCAGCACCCAAGTCCCTGCCCATTTCACATACATAATACCAGATTAATACACAAAGAAACAGGGCCATAAATATTCAGAATGAGCCACATCAGTTTCGCTGTTTTCAGTTCTAACATCAAGCCAAAGATACCAGCAGGGATAAAGGATTTTAAGAGAAATAAAGAGTCTGTCAGTTATGAACAGGATTTCCCTGTCTGTACCTTGTACAAACCAGAATTCTGCACTATCCTGCCACAGTGATGATGGACTGGGAGAAGCATCCCTCTGGTGATGGACAGGTACGGATGAGGCAGGTTGTCAGGTCAGTGGTCACTCAAAGTCAACATTTTAAATGGCTAAACGGGAAGTTATGCCATAAACTACTAAAACCTAAACTCCTTATGAAGAATACTTCCAGCATGGCAAAGAGATAATGGAAGGACTTTGTAATCGCTGCAAAAAGGACTGTTTATCTTATTTATTTCTTTGCTCTCGCTAGTGTGAGGCGTCGGGATGGTTTTATTCCCTTGCATCTGTCACTTAACATGTAAGTTAGGAAACAACAGCACGGAAAGAAGAACGCAGCATAAAAGAAGAGTCCCCACAGGCTGTGACACAGAGCGAGCACCACAAAAAGCAAAGCATTCAACATGAAATGGGAAGGAAAGAGAAAATTCTTCCGTGTAATCAACCTGCCATTCTGCCTGGGCCAACTCCTGCACCATCAGCAGTAAATACCTGCTGATTTGACACATCACCCAACTGTCATAGCAGCTCTGAAGAGAATTTGTTGATGAAGGTATTTTCCAGACCAGTACATAAACAACAACATCACAACCTATTTCTCAGGTATAAACACCCAGGCAAAGGGAAGACGAGCTGCATATTGTGCTATTAAACTCTTTAAGTACAATTTACAGCTAATTGCCTTTCACAGTGGGGGAAACCCATCCCTCCCCAACCAGCTCCATGCTTGGCTTTTTATCCAGCTTCCCTGGGCTTTAACTGCCTGCTCAGACTGGGATGGGAGGCTAACGAGAGTCTCCAGCAGCACATTCAACAGGGGCAGCTCAGCAGAAATGTGCAGTTTTAGTGCTTTGCTGCGGGCCAAGAGTTGCAGGGAGGGAAAGCCTCACGTCTTCCCTCCCTCATTAAATACTGGTGCACCGTGGTAATTACAAAATACCATCCGAGAGGCCTTGCAGTCTTTTTCCAGGTCCAAAAGGCAGCTCAGGCTTCTTAGCTCACAAACAGAAGAACTGAAATATGGTGTTCTAACAAATATTGTAGACTGTTAGGACTGCATTTATGAGGTGATGGATGCCCAGAATCCAGTTGGCTCTTTGGCTCCAGTCATTTCACCACAGCACAAAATGCTGTAGCGGGGTCTAGAAACTGCTGGAATTACAGAGCCCTCTTGGCCCTGAATTACCCATGGTGTTATGCTTAAATCTTTTAAAAGTAAACAACCCTTTATTGATTAAATTGCTTTTAAACCCAGTGCTTTAGTCCCTTGATTTTACGTGTGCACACGTAATTTTGCAGACACAATCTGCTTGGGTTTTCTTATCTCTACAGAATGTACTTTCTCTCAAACCCCACGGGTGAGGGCAATGAGACAGCAGTGCAGGCTAGGCTGCAACAGCAGTTTTAAATTATGCTACAATTGACTTGAGAGCAGCATGTGAAGTAGTGCCCTTACAACAGCCGAAAGGTCTTTAATGAATTCCAAAGGAAAAACATTTACTTCCTGAATTTTCACTTCAGCAGGTGCCCAAAATGGCGCAGTGCACACTGTAAACAGCTCTATCCTGTGAATGATAATAGAGAGAAACCATTTATGAGATAACCAAGCTCCACGATATGTGCTGTGTGTCACACACTGCAGGGACTGCTTCGCTATTTTAGGAAATGCTCTGCTCACATACCCTCCTTTACCCCATGTGTACAGACACGAGCATCTCCCAGCTCTCAACAGCTCTTCACCTGCATCAATTCCCCACAGCCCCTATGCCTCTCATTACTCCAGGTCGTGTTTATCTTCAGGTCAAGGCTATGATAATAAGCAGCACTTTCTGCAGCAGTTTTATATTGTTCATCTGCTTCCATTACCTTCAAAACAAGCTGTAAAAGTGCATTTAAAAGCCCTCGCCTCAAATTTATTTACACAGCATGGATATCTACTGGACTAGAAACTGAGCGAGGTCTCATCTGGCTTTCTGGAAGGAACAATAAAACTGCCCAGTCCCCAGTGTGAGGTTAGGTTTTCTTTATGATCCTCTGTCTAGGAGGTACTCCTGTTTTTACAGCCCAGCACAGTGAGGACGAGATGATTTTGGATACGCGCATTGCCACACGTCAACCCATTCACAAAAGAGCCAATTTCAGTAAAACTGAAATATCTCCTGTTCTTTGCCCTGACCCTCCCTCCCACCTGCATGAAATAAATTCTGTGGGAGCCAATTCATGATGTAGGGGAAGAAAAGGTCACATCTCTGTTTTGAAGGCCTTTCCTGGACCTCCTCTCTTCTCTGCACACACTGGTATTTTACTCTGCCTAAGGGGGGAACGGGGCGAACTCAGCTGGTCAGAGCAGGGCGCTGGTAACACCAGCTGTGGGTTCAATCCCCGGATGGGCCATTCCCTTAACTTAGGGACTCCATGGTCCTTGTGGGTCCCTTCCAGCTCAGAGTATTCTGTGACTCTGTGGGAATCTGTGAATCCTGAGCCAGGTTTTGTGAGGGACGGTGGCCACTTCCTCACCTCCCTCCCCACGGCAGGACAGAGCCCAGGCAGATGGGACAGCTCCAGGTGATCCAGGCTCCTCCACAGGGAAAGCACAACTTTATCCCCACCCAGCAGAGCCTGCAGTAATTTCAGGAATCAGGAACAACAATTTGACCCCTTTCTGCCTCAATGTCTGACCCAAACATCAGGCTCACAGCCTGGAAGATGCTCTGGGCATCCAAAGCAAACCCAAGCACACACGGAGCCCTCCGTGGGTCACTCCCAGGGGACATGGGGGTGCTTGGGGCTCGCCGTGTCTGACCTGTCCCAGGGGCTGCCCGGGACACAGGGCCTGGGAGTACTTTCCAGGGGCGTTTGGAGAGGACTCCTCTGAGCCAGGCGGTCTCTCTGAAGTTCTTATGCAACAGGCCTACGAACAGTTCATTCAGCACAGTCTGAGGGTTAGTCTGGTTCAGCTGGACACTTGGAGCTTAATCCTGGCCAAGCAACAGAGTGTGGCAAAGGCATCCCTCGGATTTGCTGACGGGAAGAATCTGCGGCCAGAAGCCAACCAAATCTGTAAGCTTTCAGAAAGCAGCATTTCCTCAGACACTCAGAATGTCTGTTCTCTATTACCCCTCACAGTAATCACATCAGGCAACTTCCCATCCGGCTGTCACGGAGCGCCAGCTCGCTCCAGGAAAAACATGGAAGGTGGCATTTTAGTCCTATTGCAAATGACAGTTCAGGGTCAGCAGCAGGCCACAGCTGAAGGGAGCTGTGAGGGGAGAATCTCCCCGTGCTGGCACTAAAAAGGGCTCTGCCTCAAATTTAACTCGCGGTTTGCTCTGAAGCAAAGCAACAGTTGTGCTTTCAGTGAGTACGGACGGTGTTGTCTTGGCTGCCTGTCCGTGTAGGCACATTTAATTACGGCAGATCCACAAAAGAACCAATTATGTTCCAAATTAAACTCCCTCTCTTGTTCCTGCCCTTTAATGTGCTGACAAATAAAAGCATGAAATGATTTGTATTCATCATCGGGATGGCTGGGAGAGGTTCGGAGTTTACAGATGCAACCAGGCCAGGACAAAAATGCTCATGCTCAGGAGGGAATTTTAATGGCAGATGTTTCGCACAAGGTAACAAGGGACCTGTGTGCTGAGGCTGCAAGGAAAAAATACTCTGAGGATTCTCTTCCAATTTAAACTAAATTTATAGAATTCAAAAAAATGATGTTCATTAAATTAGGATTACATCACCACCGAGCCAACACCTCATCCCTCCTGGTGATGGTGATCTCAATCACAAAACTCACTACTCCGCCCTGTTTTGGCAAATAAAAGGAAGCAGTTGTTTGGAGCATTTTATGAATATTGAAAAGATATTTCCTCATACTCCAGCTAAACAGTTCTTTTCCTTTTTTGTGATAAAAATTAATAGAAAAAGAGCTTCAGTTATTAGAAAAATGCATTTCAAGTCCTCTAAGGATGTTTCTGGAACCTTACTGAGAGGGATCAAACCTGCTTTCGTAAAGTCCTGCTTCAGATCTCTATATTGAGAAATAAACATATGTTACTCTAACCAAAAACTCCTCTCTCTAAATTTAAAGGTCCATAAATGTGCAGTGCTCTGGCAGCCAAACAAAACAGGTTTTTTCACACAAAGAAACCCTTCTTGATTGTTTTACAGAAAGAGCCTTGGCACGAATCTGTAGCAGAGCACTCCTCAGGAGCTAAAATTGGTACTGCACTGAAGGGAAACTGCCTGGTGGCTCCTCCACGCTGACAAGGCAGCTGTGCCACGGGGGTGGAGGGTAAAGGCTGCTTTAAAATTAATTGTTGAGTGTGGGAGTCAGCCCTGCAGAAGTGAGCTGATGTGCCCCGGTGTGGAACATCTCCTGGAGGCCCTGCCACGCAGGGGCAGCTCCTGGCTCCGTAGGCGAGGTCGGTGCAGCCCAGGGCTGGTTCACACGGGGCTGCTGGGCTCTGCAGGCACACCACGGAGCCATTTCTGCTCGGGACACAAAAATGTTCATCCAGCTAAAGCCCCTGTCCATCAGCAGGCAGCCTCTGTGGTTTCTGCACACAGCTGGGGCCACACGGCCAGAAAACTGTGCCCTTATTCCAGAGCTGCAGTGCTGAGCTGAGCTGCCCCACGTCAGGCACCATCCCACCAGTGTCCGGGGACACAAACCTGCTCTCTCTGCACCAGAAAGGCCCTGCCACACAAGCCATTCTATAAAAGTATCTCAGCCAGCCAGGCCTGACCTCGCCCAGGCTCTGCAAGGGTGTCTCACGTTGGGGCTGTCAGAATTCGGCAGATGAAGGTCGGAGTCAGAGAAGGGAGTTAGATCCTGCACAGGCATAATTTAGTGTCACAGAAATGCCTTCCAGAGCTGTTCTACCATTCTTCAGCTAATAGGGTGGCTATTTAAAGAAAGAAGGCTCTTTGCAGTGATCCAATCATTTGGAACACGACTGCTGTGTGACCAGCTTTGGTCACACATTTTTCTGTTCTTATTTAGGGAACCGAGACCATCTAGTTATTTCTGCACAACTGAAGGGATCAATTAAAATATTCATTTCCATTAGTTCCGATTCCCCAGAACACTTGCAGACAGAGTACCTGCCAGAACCAGACCACAGCCAGCAAAACGCTCAGGAAGGGCTGGATAGTTTGGTATGAAGCCTCAAGTATTTTCATTTCACTTCATGCCCACAAGCCTCTATTTCTTTTACATTACAATACGAGGCAGTCTCTGCTCTGTGCTGTCAGGACAGTCACAATTTAGCGTCTCTATCGTTGGTGAAACAGTGCTGTGACAAGTACAATCAGGCAAGGCGAGCTCTCTCATTAAATGTTCAGATGCGTGAAAACAGCCAGGCATTTTATCCTCCAGGAACTGCAGGAATTAAAACACATCAATTTGGAGCTGTGAGAGATCACACAAGCAAATTTAGGAGCTCCAGATAAGTGTGGGAGATGCCCACAACATCTCCTCAGAATTTCACTGGTTTTGTTGATATTCAGGCTGCTCACAAAATAGACTGAGAGGCACAAAGCACAGAGTATCACACAGCCAGTGCAAACTCCCCTTCTGCACTGGCAGACTGTGCCTGATGGCTTCAGGACTTAGATGAGCTCATTATTTGACCATTATTTGGAGAGAGACCCACTGCTCCAGACCCAACCCCACCCCAGTCCCTCCTCCTCTCCCCAGCTTTTCCCTCTGAGGTACCAGAGGTGTGTCCCAGCAGGGAAGGTTCTCTGCACACCCTGAGCAGACAGAAACCTTTGGGCAGCACCTTTCAGCACCCACCAGCCTGAGGTTTGCACTCTGCTGCTCAGCTCTTGGTACAAAGCCACGAATCAGGGTTGCAGGCTGGCTACCAAAGATCACCCAAGAAAATCCTGCTGCGTTTTCCTGTGCTTGAAAATTATTGAGCGTGTCTCCTCTCTGATACACGTCCTTGTCTGCTGTTCTGCTTTCAGCTGCCTCAAATTGCATCTCCTGCACCTCAAATTCAACGCTGCTGGCTGAGAAACAAGTGTGCACTGAGGTAATGCTCTAAACAGAGAGGTCAGCAGGAGCACTGACCCACCCACGAGGGTGCTGCAGCGGCAGCATCAGCCCCTTGTCTCCCTCACGCTGCCCTCTGGGGTTGCTTGAGACCACTCTTGATACCAAAACCAGCCAGGAAACATCCTCGGGGAAGGATCAGCCACACTGAACTCGATCCTGGAAGTCTAAAGTGAGAGAAGTCATGAAGGGAGTGAAGTAACAGCACAAACCTGGGGAGGAGAAAACATCTTTCACCCCAGGAATGGATAGAAATAAATTTGAGAGCGCCTCACTGGGATCTACGTGGAGGCAACTGCAGGGAGAACCGGTCCTGCAGAGGAGCTACATATTAAAATATGGATTTTCTCTGATGTGCCTCAGTGCCCTCATCACCGCCCCCCACAAAGGGTAACTGCACATGGTAGCTTTTGCCTGCATTTCCTGGTATGATCCCAATGAATTTTCCTCAGGTGCAACGCAGGAGAGAGCAGACCAGCAGCTCCTGGGAAAGCTCCTGGGCTGCTGGAGAACTGAGTTCAGCTGAGATCATGAAAACGGCACGTGTGCAGGAGACCCCAACACCACCATATCGACTATATTTGTACATTTCTAGAAAAACTTTGTTACGTGGCACGTATTTTTTCACACAACAAACTGTGTATTTACAGTAAAAAACCTCTTCCTTTTTCAAAATTCTAAAGCATGGAAAAAGAATAAAGCCAAACCTGTGCCTATAATGCACAGACTTCGAAAAAAAAGGTGTACAGAAAGCGTTAATATTTGATTTTCCACATCTGACCTACTATTTCACATTTCACAATTTGTTACTCCAAGTAACCCAGCTCTATTAGATACGAGCCTAAATTTAATCCAGAGCACCCAGACAATCACTACACAGCCTGTGAATTTGAGAGACAGAATTTACTCAATTCCATTTTAATTTCTATTGTGTGTAAAAGTGTTTAGAGTGTGAGCCTTGCTAAGAGATGACAGAATATCATTATACAGCAATTCAAATGCTTTCAAGACTGCTAAGAAACCTCCACTATAATGACAGGCCCTGTGAAGTACTTAAGAAATGCTGTTTCATCCCTTCTAGACAGGTTTAGGATAAGAAAATTCATATAATAAGATGATATATTTACAGCACACAGGTTAACCTTTAAACTTGCTGTAATCATATTATCCAGAATGGGATAAGACCTGCAGCACTGGCACCACGTGGTCCTTCTGAGCTGGGGTTTCTTTTAGTTTGCTACAAGAAGCAGAAAATCTGGGAGGATGTTCTTGCGAGGCGGCATCGTTCTCCTTGGCCAGGTCCTCCTCTCAAGGGTTCTGGAATTCCTTAGCAAGGCTGAACATCAGCTTCCTTCAAAAACACTGAGCTCAGGAAAGGGGAAACAGCTTGACTTGGTATTTATGTGCCAAGATAAATAAGAATGTCAGAGGAAGTGAACATTTTAAAAGATTGGGTAAACATACCCTGCGAGGGTGGCTCACTTTTCCTAGAATGTTCAAACACCCACACTTTTTTTCATACAAAAATATCAACTGGAAATAAAATCTCTTCCATGGCACGATTCCACTGTGATCACAAGCAAACAAAGGAATGCAGCCTGTGCCCGAGGCCACATTTGGCTCCCAGCAGACACAGTTTCTTTTCCCCAGAGCTGAATTCCTGTTCTGTGACCACCTCCTTACCGTGATCTGCGTGGCACCCACCGGCTGCTTTGTGCTCTACAAAACATCAGCCAGCTGAAAGTGGGATTGAGCAGAGAGCCAATCTTCCCTGGTTCAGCCAGGAAATAAGTCAATCCAGGCAGTAAACATTATATACAGCTTTATCTATTGA
This sequence comes from Rhagologus leucostigma, assembly GCA_013397725.1. Taxonomy (NCBI): domain Eukaryota; kingdom Metazoa; phylum Chordata; class Aves; order Passeriformes; genus Rhagologus; species Rhagologus leucostigma. Next base: position 306,676 of record VZTD01003141.1, on the reverse strand, counting down.
ATTCTGAGCAACAGATAAGGGAGGCAGAGCAGTGCCATAATGATAAATCAAGGCACACAGCTCTCCAGTTTTCCTTCAGAGAATAAAGGAATGAATGATCTCATCATGGATTGCCCTACTCCAATACCAAGCTGGAGACCTGAAGGATCCTCCCAAAAGATATCCTTCAGAAATATATATGTATATATATATATCCATATATATATATCTCAATGTTGTGTTAACCTTGGGTTTGAATGCTGCTTTCCTGTTTACAGACAAATTGTTTTCAAACTGAAAAAAATTAATAAAAGTCAACTTCCTACATGTCTCCACTGTCACACTTGCACTGTAAGCTGCAGTTTATACTCTGAGCAATGAGAGGCTCCCTGCCCGAGCTTCCAGAGCAGGTCCTAACGACAGTCTCAGGAACACTGGCACCAGTGTGCCAGGGAGGCTGGAGAAAGGGACGAACCTGGTTGTTCACAGTCCAGTTAAAACCTGAGGCTACGAACACAAAACAATCCTACTCGTTTGCTGGTTTGGTGCACAGACTGGATTCCTTTGAAGAAGTCCTGTTTGGCTTCCAGGAACCAGCTTATCCAGGCAGAAGCAGCTGGGATCTGCTTTGCTGAGCACGGGAGTCTTTTTTCGGTGGGCAAAGCGATTCGGATGAGGTATTGTGAGCAGAAGGACGTGCAAGAGGATGATGTAACCGTACCCAGAGTGCTGTAGGGAAGCTGGAGCGTTCAGACAAATAACTGGAGCTTGCCAGAGAAGAAAGCTTGCACAGCAAACGCAACCCCAACTGCAGGCTCAGGGGCTCAGCCCTGGTGCTGCTCCCGACCTCGAGCACCAGTTCTGTTCTGTTCTGCCTCAAAGCAAGCCAGCAAACACTTCTGCTGTTGATATGCAAACATGCACACCAGGCATTTGCCCTATTTCAGCCTTCCCAGACCTGACACCACCGTAACAAACAGCTTAGACCGGGATGCAGAAAGCTCAGCAATGTGAATTGCTCGAGTTTCACTCCCTTTGCATACCAACACTCGGTATTCTCCCGCAGCCGACAGCTCCCTCCTTCGCTTCCACCGACGGCTGAGCTCTGGAGCCAAGCAGAAGTTGCACATTAATCTCCTCTGTGGTTTTCCTTATCTTTTCACAAAAAGAGTGGGTGTGAAGGCTGAACTGGAGAGCTGGAGCTGGGCTTTTGTTTGGTGCCCTGCAGGAACAGGGACAAGAGCAAAATCAAAGCTCCTGGGTGTGTAAAGGCTGGAGGGAGAGGGGTGCAGGCATCCAGTCAGGGACTGCTGCTGGTCAGAACTGGACTGGGACTGGGACTTCTGGAGTGTAACTTCTGGGGGAATACAGAATTCCAGCCCTCGTCCAACTGCAAAGGGCCTGAGCCAGCACTCGTGAGGGAACAAAGTCCTCTGCCTTTCTGTGCCCTGTCCATCCCGCTGTCTGCTCCAGACATGTCTGGAATGTGAGCTCTGTGCCGACAGGGGTTGCTGAGAATGCTGGCCATGGCCAGGCCAGCCCTGCGCAGCCACCCTGGGGAGCTGCACGCTCCGCAGCAGCAGATCCCGCTGGAATCGCTGGCTCCAGACTGGGGGCCTGCTGCTCCAAAGCCTCCTTGTCCTCCCTGGGAAGCTGGGCCACCCCACAGGGCACGTTCCTGGGCCCTCAGGGGCTGTGCAGGGTGAGCTGGGGCTCTGGACGGTACTGAACCAACACAAGCACGGTTCCTGAAGCGTGGAGAGAGGAGATTAAGGGAGCAGCCAAGCAGGAGCACTGGGAAGAGACAAAGTCCAGGGTGGGATGAAGTGACAAACAAATGGCCCTGCAGAGGAGTCCCATGACAACGGGACTCACAGCAACACACAGACAGGAAGGGAAGGAAGGAGGGAAGGAGAGCAGAGTGAAATTTAACCCCACCATTATTTTCTTTGGCTGGTTTCCTTCCCAGCCAGCCTTCCACACTGTATCAGCAGGTTAATGCTACCATCCCTGATCCCCCAGCAGTGCTTTAGAAATTCATGAGTGCCACTGATTTCAGAGCATAATGGCCCAGATAAGCTCCTCTCTGGGATACAAATGCCTGATGCTCAGACACCTAAACCAGGGTGTTGCTCTGCCCTTCCCATTTCCCATCTCATCACTCCCGTTACTGATAACTGAATGTTTTATTTTTCCACAGGGCTATTCACCATGTTATCAAGAGATGCAAAGCACCATGGTTATACTAACGTGCCCCACGAATGGTATCCAACTGGTAAGGTCTGGTTACCAGGAAATATTTTCCTATGGCCCTTTGCTGGGAAAAAAAACACATCTGAGGCCACCCCTCTTTGGCAGCAGCTATCAAACAAGGAAAAAGAGAGCAGTGTCTAAAAGGAAATACAATTTTCCCCCCCTTTTGGAACTGAATCCAAGAATATTCTCTGGGTGAAGCGCCGTGGAAGGGGCACACAGCTGAACCAACAGCCCTTGGTGCACACTCTGAGTAACACAACAAACGCACACCAGGCCGCTTTCTCCAGCCACGCTCTTTGATCCCTGCCTTCTCCTCTGCTGATTGCTGCCTCACAGACTGTCTCAACTGATCCAAATCTTAGCTTAAATCTTAGGAAAATACTATCGGAGTGCACAACCTGAGTATGAAACGATCTGCCTTGAGCCCAAGGAGGTCTTCACAACCGACCCCTCTGAGGCAGCTGGGTTTTTATTCCTCAGTGTGATCCCACCACAGCTGTGCTGCTGATGCTTTCTGCCTCTGCAGAGTGAACTTCAGCACTGCACTAATGCTTGAGGAAACTGGGAGGACTGGGAAAAATCCTTTTCCTGCGTGCCCTTTCCCCGTGTGTCTGTAGGTTTCGGTTGCTCCCGCGGTTTCGAGGGCTGTGCTCGTTAGGGCGCGTTCAGGGCGGTGCAGCTGTGCTCCCCCCGTGTTTTAATGACACCCAGAAGGAGCAGGATGCAGGCAATGCTGTAACGGGGAACACGAGATTACACCCGCTTCGGTTATCCTGTCAGTTCGGCACTGAGCGGGGCTCACCTCCAGAGCTGGCTGCACCCAGAAGAGCTAAAAATGTTTGCCAGGCCCCATGTTCTGCAGATCTCACGTGCACGCACACCAAATCACACCTGTAAAAATTGATTTCTCCATCTCATTGATCAAGCCTACGAGACTGATCCTGCCTAGTGCTCCCAGGCTGCTGGGAGAGCACACAACTGAATTGAAGGTTTCTAAAATCCAGCTCTGCCTCTAATATCAACTTTCCCCTGCAGCTGAACAAATCGTTCTCTCCTTTCCTCTCCCTCAGTCTTTCCATCTGGAAAATGAAGACATTTGCATCTGTGCTGTGGGTGCCTGTGCTGTGCATTTCAATCAGCAAATGTTTATAAAAATCATTTCAGGAGGAAAAATTACGTAGTTCTGATTTAATACATTCATTTATATTTTTGTAGAGCAAAACAAAACCCAGCAAAGCCCACAAACCCGGGATCATCCATCAAGGATCTGATCCAGAGCCCATGGAATTAATTTGCCTTGAGGTTATGGCCCAGGCACCTGAGGCCTGATATTAAATAGCTAGGAGTTCTTATTGCAACTTGATGCAATTGATGAACATCTACCAGCTATCACAACAGACAAAATGACAATAGGCAGCAGATTTAACTCTCCTCCCCCTCCTCCAAGCCACATCCCAGTCCCGTACCTCTGAATGCCCCTGCACTGAGCAGGGACTGTCAGCTCCCACATCAGCACTTCCTCCTGGACAAGGTTCCTGCACCCCCTGGACAGCATCATCTTGGTACTTGTTCCCACTGCCCACATCAGAAAACTTCTAAGTGGCCAAAACACTTCCTAAACTCCAGGCTGCTCAGTCCTCACATGTACAAGGTCTGTGATTTTTTTTTTTTTCAGCGACCTAGAGGAATGAGGAGCCTGGATTAAATGGAATTTCAGCAGGATTTTTCACTTTGGTGAATGCAGCTGCTGGAGGAAGCAGCCAGCTAAGCTGTTTCTTGCAGGAGGCACAGACACACAGTTTTGCCTTGCTGAAAAGCAAATATCTTTTTTAAAAGTTGGTTTTTTTCCTGTCATCTCCCTTCTCATGCTTCAGGAGGGGACTTAATTTTTCCACAGGCACAGCACAGCAGCCTGGCAACCTTCTGTGCTTTGACAAATCTCAAGTTCCTGCTTCTGGAGTCCCCTCTCACAAATGCAGAGGCTTCTGCCTGGGAGAAGTCTCACAACAAGATCCAACTTGCCTGCGATTCTTTTCTTCCCGAATAAAAATCCTCTCCTGGAAAATGTGAATTTCCTTCCACAGCTTTTCAGTTCCCTGCAGACCAAGCCCTGTGGAGGGAGTAATGTCCAAACACTGGCAGACCAACAGCACAGCTGCACAATTTACCTGTTTAAACGTGCAGCTGCCTCCACGTCACTGAACTCCTGGCTGTCCTTGCAGGGGATGCATTTCTGCTCTGACAGCACTGCCATTCACGGGCAAGAGTTTTCAAAAACGGAGCCTGTCCATGGAATCCCCCTCAGCAAAGCCCTGGGTGCCAGAAACAGCCTTCCCCTCCCTGCACTGCCCCAGCCTCCCCCCAGCACTGCCCAGCAGAGCCTCCCTTGTTCCAGCAGCAGCACGGGAGGGATGCTGAGCAGCCTCATCCCTGCCCAGCACTGCAGCTCTGGTGTCACACACATCACCAAACACACCCGGGCTTGCCAGAGCCGTGCAGGATGCCCCAGCTGCTGGCACTGCCCTGTCTGCCCTTGCCCAGCCTGGCAGCAGTGCCTGTGCAGGGAGGTTTGGGGCTGTGCTGCCTCTCAGCGCCGGGGCTGTGCCCTTCTGCCGGAGTTCCTTCGGCACGCAGGGCATGGCTCAACGGGGAGTGAGACCTGCCTGGAGTCTCCACCCTCCACAAGTTCATCATTTCAGCAACGAGGACCTGAAGGCCCCCGATTTCCCCCCTCAGTTTGTGTGTGGAACACCAAACCTTCACACCCAACGTGCACAATCTTTACTGTCCAGGTTAGAGGAAAGCCAAAAACGTGCATGGAGAGGCTCTGGATCTCCAAACATCTCACACTGAATAGAACTACAAGCACAAATACTGCAATTCCAATTATATGCATTTATAAATTCAAGACATCAATTTTTTCTTAAGCTGCAGACCAGTCTCTTTTAGTACCATTTAACTGAGAAACCCCCGTTTTAACCTGTTTATTTTTTAAAAACATAGAAATAAAAAAGCTAGACTGTTGCTTTCAAACGGTACTGTGTTTAAAACCAAATGATAATTTAGTGGGGAAAAAAAGGTCATTTTTAGTGGTATTTAGCAGTATTTTTCTCTTCCTCAAGTGCTCAAAAAGGCACGAAGCAGAGTTTCTCCCTTGCAGGCTGGACCCCTGGATGCCGCACACGGATGAGGTGAGTGACCCACCACTCAGGAGCCCAGCACAGACACCGGCAGGCACTTCCCAAAGTCCTGCCCGGGCTGAGGAGAAGAGCAGTGCCCACACTCCTGGGCTACCCAAGGCCTGGGAAAACACAGGGGAAGGGGAGAGTTCGGACCTGCGGGAAGCCGAGGGTCCCTGTGACCTTCTCCAGGTGACAGTGCCTCAGCCCAAATGCCCTTCAACCCGCCTGACACCTCCCAGTGTGCTTAAAGACACCCCAGATTTCTATGCCACTCCCACTCCACCCCCAAACCTGCTGCCCAGTGAACCCTCACCGTGTACAGGAGTCGGGTCCAAATTCCCGGGGCTCACACCCACCCCTGTTCCGCAGCACAGAAACTCTGCTGGCATTTATGTCAGTGAGCATGTGACAGGTCAGGGTATTTCTCATTCTGTTCCTGAAGATTCCCATAAAACAGCTCTCTGGCTATGAATTTTAACTCTACCTCAGCTTATGACTTCAGGGGATTTTTCATCCCTTTACCTGCAGCTGCATGTGGAAATTAAAGGCTCCATGAGATCACCATCTCGCAGTCAAACTGCTGTGTGGAGCCTGAAAGCACCAGCTGTGATTCCATGACTTTTTGACAGGCAGCTCCTCGAGACCTTGGGTTTTCAAATGGGAATCTTGCAACTTCCTGCCCCGGTGCTGAGCTCTGATCCCGCTTCCCTTGCTCCGACCGTTCCGCAGCTTTCAGGGAGCACGGTCAGACCAAACCCAAAGCAGTCTCAAGTAATTGGTACTTGGCAAACCCCAGCAACGATTAATACCTCATTAAAATAAAACTATATTAATCTACTATCGCTAACCTAATATCTCTTAAATCCAATGACCCTGACAGGAATTAGCAAAATTGTAGTAAAAATCTATTAAGCCCAAGAAATGTATTACATATACAAAGAGCTATAAAAAAATAAACGGAGCCCCCTAAATCCCAGCCCTTTCCCCCAGAGCTGCCCCAGCCAGCCCTTACATAAGGACAGGGCACCTATGGACACGGGCCAGTGCCAGGGCTGTGCTTGGGCAACTCCTGAGAATCCATTCTCACGTCTGTCCCATGAATCCACACCTTCCCATGGACAACGCAGCCAGGAGATCGATTTTTATAAACCTGGACCACACTCATGGTTTGCACAAACCCCTCCTTCCCCAACTGCATAGATTGCAGCGATGGAACCGAAACATTCTGCTCCCTCTGCTGTAGGATTGTTTATTGTTCTGATGATTTATTTAAAGGCAGATACACAAAGAAGAATAAATACATCCAGCAACAAAATCAACAGAAATTCACCCGAAGGGATTCAGGGTGGGCACGGGCTTGATTGCCTAAATGCAAATAAGAAACCTGAACCTCCAGCCCGGAATCAATGCGAGCAATCTACATAACACAGCACATCAGCTGCGATGATTAACACCCTTATTTTTCTGCTGAGAACTTGATATGCATTTATAAGGATGAAACACGACATTCCGTTAATTCCAGCAAGTTAAACGGGTAGCTCTGCCTTGAAAAGCCTGGCTTTCTGTCATCACCGGCGAAGCAAAACCTTTGTACATGACTACTTCGGGCGTAACAGAAAGCTGTACAATTAGAAAAGGTCATCTGCTGCGCCCAGAACGCCTGGTTTTGCCTCCCCCCAGCCCAATGCACGCACAAACAGAATTTATTAATATTTCCCCCCACCGCCAGCCCGACACATTAAATCATCTCCGTAGCGAAGCTCCTGCTGCAGCAACTTCTGCACTGCATCATTCACCTACCTCTGACTTCATTGTTCCGCGGGCCGCGAATAAATAAAACCAAACATCCAGGCGGAGCTGTCACGGTTTCCCTTTGCGGCGGATGCGCAGCGAGAGCGGCGGGAGCTCCGGCGGGCGCTGCCGGGGGCTGGGGCCGGGGCCGGGCAGCGCAGGGCTGGGGGCTGGCCGGGCTGCTGCGCTGCTCAGCACATTTGCCGAGCATGGTGCGATGGGCCGGCCCCACCGGCAGCCCCGGCTGCGGGCACGGCCCCGTGCAGCTGTGCGGGAACAGCCGCACCGCAAGGTCAGTGCCCCGCCAGCCCTGCAGCGGAGGCAGCGCTACGGGGACGATGCTGCTGCTGCTGCTGCTGCCGCTGCTGCCGTGCCTCCCCGCAACTCAGTCGCTTCCTGATTTCCCTGCTAATTCCCAGGTAATATTCGCCTCCCGCACTGCTCAGCCCAAAATGGAGTAGAATTATTATTAGCAACTCGGAATCGGGAACAATACCGGCGGTGCAGAAGCAGCAAAATGCTGTAGCGTAACTTTCACGCCCAAGCAGGAAGTATCTTGTCTTCTAATCGTAATTTTATTCATGATTGTTTTTCCTCCGGATTATCCTCTTAAACACCACCGAAGCAGACAGAATATGTATCAGCCCCTCCGAGCTCCCACGGGATTCCCTGAACCTGCCCATGGCCTTTGACAGCTTTTTGCACGGCGCTGGAAGGGCTGAGGTTGTGTAATGAGCTGGCTGGGGCTCAGTGGAGGAAGGCACCCATCCTCCTCCCTGTTAGACCCCACAAGCTCCAAGGCTGATCTGTTTTACACTCTGGGAACCTCTCAGCACCTCTGAGTCAAAAACGCACGGGTCAGGCTTCTCCTGCTCCCACAGAAAACAACTTTTCCCCACCTCTCTTCTGCAGAACCATCTCCTTTACCACTGAAATGCCTGTTCTGTGTCTGTGTTACTGGGGCATTTCAGTGCAGCCTGAACTAAACCCCAGAGCACAGGTCAGATCCCTGCTATTTCTGGGTGTAGGGCAGCCCGAAGTAGTCTAGGCTTTAAAATCGTGGATTACATAAAAAAGTAACTCTGTTTATGCTGTTTCTGGTCAAACTTGACCTAAGTTTTCACTTAAGTCCATGTGCTCTCCAGCACAGTCTCAGCACAGACTCTTCCAATGATGCTCACCAGTTGTCATGGCTCAAACAGCAGCAAATAACACACATGTAAAGAAAAAAGTGAACTAGCATCCATCTAGTTCATCCATCCATGCCAGATCTCTTCCACTTTCACAGACGAATCCCTTGAAAAGGAAATTTTTTTGAACAAGAATTTCTCCGCTACTTTTCCGGAGTTTTGCAAATGTGGTGGCAGGTGAGGAGCTTGATGTTAGGAGTATAATCCACAGAAATAGCCTCTGAAGTACCACCTGCAGCTTCTCCTACCTGTCAGACATCTGTGCAGCACGTGTGATGATGGTATCTGACTGCACAATCCTACTGACTGCATTTAGCCAGAGGTAGGGAAGCGCCCCTGTCCCTGTCTGGGACGGAAATACCACGAGTTCAGCTGGGCTGAACTTGGAGCCCAAGGCTTTTACAGCCCTTTTCTCAAATCTGAGAAAGGGTTTCTGCGTACTGCTTCAGTTCTTACTCCTCTGATGATAAAATCCCTGTATTTCATTCAGCTCTGTTGGTTTCCTGGGCTGACATTACTAATGGTGACTTTCAAAGGAACTGGAAGTTACTGGAAGCTGTTCCAAGGACTGGGAAGCACGGCAGAAGCGTGACTCAGGATTGCCAGACGAGGCGTTCCCCTTGGGACAAACCCTCCCCAGGTCCCTGGTAACCAGGGGCTGCCTCAGGCTGTCAGTCCCAAACCCCCTGTACCAAGCCCCGTGTGATGGGCTGGCTGTTCCCTCTCCTTCCCTAATTTTTGTCCTCATCCCTCCTCACAGTCAGGAAATCCTTCCAGTTTGCTGTCTCGGGGACCTGCTCCTTCCCACACCCCCTCCCATCACTCCAAGCTCTCCGTTCTCCTCTGCAGGGACACACAGCGTGGATGTTTTAGGAGACACAGGGTATTTTTCACCCCTTACGGAGAAACGTCGTGTCATCCCATTTTAGGAGAAACACGGTGTTCCAAGGCCCTGGGAGCTGAGGTGTGTTTGGGACAAAGCCTCGAGCAGCCAGGTGAGCTCCCTGCAGGGCCATGGCCACGAGCAGTGTGTGCTCCAGCACGGGAATGTGGCCACACAAAACCAGCAGGAAGGTAATTCAGCCAGGAGAGCAAGTACAGAAACACCGAGGATACAGAAGCAGCCCTGTGTGCTGGGCTCCTGTCTCCTCTCCTCACCCTACTCTGGCGCGAGCCCAAGCTCTCCAGCACAACCAGGATCTGTCTGCTGTGTCCCTGCGTGAGGTCTCTGCTGGATGACAGCGTGTCCAGAGAGACACTTCTGCAGAGACGTGATCTGTGACAGGTTCCCTTCTTCATCTTGGCCATGCAATGTCACCGAGCAGCAGAGAGCTCTCCCTTCCAGGGTTCAAGGTGAAAACACACCCAGCCCAAAACCTCAGACATCTTCCCACTGACTGAGGCACCTCCTGCATCCTCCTGCACTGCCTCTGGAATGGCTTTCCAGTAGAGAGGGGAAAAAAGAACAGCAAAAAAACCCCCTAAAAAATCTGAGTGTGCTGCCTCTCCAAAAGCACAGAACTATCAGTCCACACCAGCGGTCCTTACAAGCCTGCTTCAGCTTCCCCTGAGGAAAAACTGGAGATGATTTTCACTGCCTTCTGTTAAGCACTTCTGAGATTTTCAATGCAAAGATGCTGAATAAGTGCAAAATGTTATTGAAAGACACATTGGTAAGAACCATTTCTATCACTGTCGCAATAATTAGAATAAAACCCAAGAGCATCAAGGCTGCATGCTTGCAGAGCAGCTGGAGCCGGAGTGAGGGTGTGCAATGGGGCTGACTGGAGGAGGGCATCCATCCTCCTGCTCTGTCAGACCCCCGAGCTGCAAACCTGGTCCCTTTTTCACCCTGGGAACAGCTCGGTTCCTTTGTGTTATTTTTACTGCACTGCTGAAGTTGTTTGGGGAGATGGAGGAGGTCATTGTTTCGTAAGAGCTGATTCACTTCTCCTTATGTTTTCATCTCGAAACCTCCCAGTAATTCCATGGGCTCAGCCTGTTTGGAAGCACATCAGTTGTGATGTCACCACGAGGATTTTGACCTTCAGAGGCAGAAAACCTCCCAGTGTGGAGCTCAGACACCTGGGATGAGGCACGGGGGCATGGGAAGTGAGGAGTCCAAAAGGGCTCTGTGGTCCCAGGAAAAGGGAGTGTTTGCAGAAATCCTGATAAAAGTTGTGGGAATGACACCGGAGTGGCTGGTTTGCTTTAAAACAGTGTCATTTGCACCTTCTACATGAGCTGAAAGCCCAGCACCTTCTCAGGGGAGTTCTCCCTCAAAGTCAAAGCAGACAAAGCTCAACACCACGTAATTCTGACCTCACTTTTATTTACCTCTGGAAACTCAGGGAAATACTAACGAGCATTTATCAGAATTACCCTGGTCCTAAAGCAGACCCGCAGACAAGATGAAAGTGCCAGGAAGCCTTGCCTGGACTGCCTGCAGATTGCAAATTGCAGCTAAAAGGGCATCAACCTGAAACGTGCTTCCTTCCCGCAGCCGGGCTCCCACAGCTCCTGTGCACAGCTCCCATCCCGCGTGCCCGACACCTCCAGGAGTGTGGAATGTGCTGATGGCCGGGTTTGGCTCTGTGTAGCCACTGAACACAGAATCCCCACACGAGCCCTCCTGACCTGCCTCAGGCCCGTGCACAGACAGAGCACACGGCCCGTGGATTTCACATTTTAGCACAGCCTAAGCAAACAATCCCGAGCTCTTCCCCGACAAGAACGCATTCTCTGGCAGCACTGCCTTGTCCCCAAGCAGCTGGAGAGCCAAGGCACCTGCTGTGCCATCGGTGACCATCGCTGAGCGAGCCGTTCCGACAACCACTTGTTTCCTTGGGAAACCTCAGTCTTGGACACCGGACCGTGGTCAGACATTGCCCTGGTTCTCCAGGACAACCGACGGCAACTCAGAGCAAAACCACTCCAGCTCGGCCTGTCAAACGTAGCACTGCACTGCCTGGACTGGGGTTACCTGCACTGGATGGATGCAATACCCTGGAGGTGAAGGGTGAGCAGTCCTGGCTCCAGTGCCCGACCAGGACGTTTCTCTGGCCCACAAATACAACTGCAAAAGGTCTTGGCACCTTCATGAATTCAGAAGACCTTCCCTATATATTCCATAAGCATATTAATAAAAGCAGATAAACTCAAGCAAATGTTACCTGCTGGGCGCAACAGTTACAGTCTCTGAGAGTTACAGGGGTCAAAATGAATTCACTCCTGAAGAGTAATTTATTTTCACTACAACTTTTTCACCATAATCTCACAGGATTTAATTTTTAAGATGAATTCGAATCAATTTTTTTTTTTCATTCTGGACTACTGACTGCCAAAACAGAGCTGAAGGTAACACCTATGTGCTGTCACCCACAGTGACACTTCAATCACCTTTACAGTAATGCCCAGGCAAGTGGTAAGAAATTCCAGCACAGAAGGCTGGGAATTAGAGGACAAATAGCAGCTTTAGCTACACTGTTGGCAGTAATTTAGCACCAGCCATGGAGATACGCAAGAACATCAAGCCAGATGATTCCACTGCTGCTGTCTGTGGAACCAGTGATGAATCCTGCAGCTGACACCTTCCAGCTCGTCTGCAAAGAGGAGAAACTGCTGGGGACTGAAACAGAGCTCAGTCAGGGCTGGGCTCCATGAAAACTTGGGAAATAGAGAAATATGTTCCTTGTGTATATTTCAATTTCCATCCTGGCTATTTTAGTGGCAGAACAGCAGTGAGTGGCCGGGGCTGTGGGGGCGGCTGCACTCAGAGGAGGAGCTGTGCTGCTGCAGGTCCCTTTGTACCTTGCTCGCCCCTCCCGAGGTTTGAGGCTGTACTTCGGTGAAACCTGCTCTGCACACAAGGGCTCTGGTGCTGCTGCGACACCTGAAATGGTATAAAACATTCCACGCCGCAGAGAACAAGCTGCCAACCATCAGAGCACCGACTGAGGCAGGGGCAGCAGCCCTTAGCACCGGCTGTGTTCCACAGCTGGGGAAACTGAGGCAAAAAAAAAAGTCAGAGGCAAGAATTTGGGTTAAAAACGGAGAATCACTGCACACCCCATTAATTCATTAAAAATAAACCCCAAACAAGTGGTATCTATTCAAATGCCGAACAGCCTCGACAGGGACAGTGAGTAATCCTGAGGCCGGCTGGAGTTTGTACCCCGCTCTCCTCCTGCAGGCTAATAACTACACTTCAAAGACACTTCCTGCGTGTGCTGAGGGTGACGTGGGGCATTTCCCAGGGATGAGAACGATCCCTAATCCCTTTGTTTGGAATGCTGTTCCCTTCCCAGAGGAGAGATCCATTTGTTTGTGGGCAAAGCCATCGGCTTCCGTCAGTCAGAGGCTGTCACGGGCTCCTGGAACATCACATCGCTGCCTTTGCAGGGACCCTTTTTGTCACTTTGCTGCCGTTTATTTGATATATGTTCATTCCTTTAGTGAGGCAGCCCCAACCACGCTCTCCTTATTTCCCAGCTGGAAGTTTAATTGCTGGCAGGGCACACATTGAGGGGGGATGGAGACGATGAGGATGAGCCTGACTGCAGTCACTGCACACCAAAATCAGAGCGATCATAACCAAACCAACCCGCCCGGGAGCAACACAGCACTGTCACAGCTGGGGGAAATAACATCTGAGAGCTGGAGCAGACTCAGATGTTGACACAACTATATTTAAAGAAATGCATCAAAGAGCTGGCTGATAACACTCTCAGTGCAGCGTAAACTGCAAGATCTAATGCAAGAAAGAAGTTTTTTACAGTGAGGGTGGTAAAACATGGGAACATGGAAGTGCCCAAGGCCAGGCTGGACAGGGTTTAGAGCACCCTGGGACAGTGGAAGGTGTCCCTGCCCATGGCAGGGGTGGCACTGGATGGGCTTTAAGGTCCCGTCCAACCCAAACCATTCCAGGATTCTGTGAATCAGGTACTTGCATCGGGCTTAGTGCAAGCAGAAATTGCTTCTAAATATCCAAGTCTTTTGCAAGGGTTTGACCTCTGTTATTCGGCTGATTCTACTTAGATATTTCTTACTGAGACTGATCACCCTCAGCAAACCCTTCCTCCTTCCTCATTTATCCACGCTCCATATCCCCCCGAAGATGCGCACTTCCATGAATTTGGGCAGTTCCAGGAACCCCTTTCCCACCTCTGGCAGTGTTTTATGTCTCACAACCCCTGCCCCGGTGCTTGGCAGATCCCAGCTCCCCCTGCCTCCCCTCACCACCGAGCTCATTTACACCAAAACCCCAGGGGATGTTCCAGTGTCACTTCACGCGGAGCCTTTCCCAGCCCTGCTCCCCCCGGGCGCTCACTGGACACCTCCCTGTCACACTGCGTTTGCTCCTGGCTCCTCATCCCTCCTCCCCTGGGCTTTGGGAAGGTTCTCGGCAACCTTCCTCTCACATACTGCACCTGAAGTGCTTCCCGAAATTAAAGTTACTCCCGCTGTTCCTAACTTCCTTCGCACTCCTTCCACCCAAACTTGGCAACTGCATTTGGAATATCCTGGTCACGGTTATGCTTTATTTCCTTACTGAAGCAGGGGCTCTGTTTTAGCTGCACCATGAGGTGCTTCCAACAGCAGGTGAGTCAGGCAAGCCCTCTCACGTCTTGCTTAGATAAAGAGGCCACTTGCACACGACTGCTCCCTCAGGAAAACAAGGTGAATTTGATCCTTCTTCCCAGTTTCCAGTTATTTCATGTTTGCCTTTTTTCTCTTCTACACTTAGAGCGACAAAAGAGCAAAATCTCAATTTAATTTTTAAGACTTTTCCATATTTAACTACAGTTTGTGAAGGCTTCCCAGCACAGACTGTTCATTTGTATCTCCTCAGAACTGGTCCAAAATGCAAGTCACAGAAAATCATCCGTAGGACCTGTAGCCCATTAATATACAGTCGTGATTGATATAAAATTTTAATACTTGACTGTGACTAAATGAGATAAGCATATTACAAAGAAAGAGGTTCATAATAAAATTCATTTTCCAAGGTCCATTTTGCAAAAAGCAGCTCATCTCTTTCACACAGGCAACAGCACTTGGACTTGAAAAAAAGGGTTTTGAATCTGAATTACTGGGATTTGCTTTCTTTGTTGTTGAGATTTTCAGCCTTTTTTTGTTTTTAAGTAATTTTTCAGAAAAAGGAGACTCAGATGCAGAACAGCCCAAAGGAAAAAACGTGCATGGAAAATACTGGCCTAGAATAAAAAGGAAATCGAAGTTTAACAGAAATTTTTCTATGTTCTTACAAAGAGCAACAACTGGAAGGCAGGTGCTGGGGGCTGGACTGTGCTCAGGTGAGACCCCACCTGCAGAGCTGTCCCAGCCCTGGGCCCAGCACAGGAAGGACGTGGAGCTGCTGGAGCCAGGCCAGAGGAGGCCACGGAGCTGCTCCGAGGGCTGGAGCCCCTCTGGAGCCAGGCTGGGAGAGCTGGGGGTGTTCCCCTGGAGAGGAGAAGGCTCCAGGGAGAGCTCAGAGCCCCTTGCAGGGCCTGAAGGGGCTCCAGGAGAGCTGGAGAGGGACTGGGGACAAGGCATGGAGGGACAGGACACAGGGAATGGCTTCACACTGAGAGTAGATTTAGACAGGATACTGGGGAGAAATTCCTCCCTGTGAGGGTGGACAGGCCCTGGCACAGGGTGCCCAGAGAAGCTGTGGCTGCCCCTGGATCCCTGGCAGTGGCCAAGGCCAGGCTGGACGGGGCTTGGAGCAGCCTGGGACAGTGGAAGGTGTCCCTGCAGCTGGTGCAGCTCTGCCAGGACCAAGAGCTGCTCGTTTCAGAGCCCATTCAAATGTGAGTCACGAGGTGCCACCGTGCCAAGGAGCAATCAGGAGCCAGCCACAGAGCTGCAAATAGAACCCTTGACTTCCAATCTGGATGTAATAATTAATTTTTATTCACTTTAAATAACTCTAAATAACCATTTTTCTCCCCCTCCTACGTAAAGAAGAGATGGCCTCTTTCCGTCTTTACAGAAAGGAAAAGTGAGGGAAATAGAGCTAAAGAAATCCATGGGAAGTATCAATATTTGAAATAACTTTCCTGTGCCTGTACAACTCGTTGGTGTGGATTTGGTTTCATGCTCAGAGCTTTGGTGAATCAAGTAAAGAACCTGACAAATGCTCGGGATACCCAGCAAACAGGAATTTATCCTTTGGTTTGGTACCAGGTCAGGTTTAAAAACCCCTCCTGCTAAAATGCCAAGTGCTCAGTTGAAGGATGGAAACACAGAAAGAACGGTGCTAATTCACAGTGCCTAAAAACAGCTGCACTTTTAAACGGGTATTTATGTGGAGATGGAGGTAAGGTTGGTCTGGTGTCCTCTCACTGTGTCAGCTCACTGCACTTTGCCACAGACATCCATCCAAAATCCCTCAAGGGATCCTTCAGCCCCATCCCCAGCCTGTGAAGGACAGAGTCAAAGCTATGCCAAAAGGCCAGGGCTGGAGGAACATTAGGGCAGCTTTTCTATTTCTGTTTCTAAATGGTCTTTCCGTGGCCTGTGGGAAGAGCTCAGCTCCCAATTAACTCTCCGTGACCTGTTCCTTCATTTCTTACAGGAGATGTGGAGCGTGGCAGCAGAAAACACGACCAGACCATCTCTGCGAGATGTGGAGAAAAGGGAAATGGCTGCATTAAAAAATATTATTGAGCACGGTTCTGTGATGAGCTGGCACAATCTGCAGCCTGTCCCCATCTCCAGCAAACAAGCTGTATTCATCTTCCCTCCGTGCTCTTCAGAAAGCCTTTCCACTGGGGGATGAATTGGCAAAAGCAGCCCCTTGGAAATGTTTTCCCAGGAAGGAGCTGTTCTGTTGGATGCACTGGGAGAGGCAATCAGCTTTAACTTGTGTCGTGGCAGGAGCAGCTGAAGTCACGACCAAGGACTCATCACACCTTGTGCATTCCAGTGTCTGGTGCCACCAGCAGTGCTCAGCTCTCCAAGTGGGACCAAGCTTCCCATGATCTCCAAGGGGGATTGGTTTTGCCTCTTTTTATAATGAGATAAAGGTTTATAATGAGATGAAATTATTTCCTGATGTAAACAGCAAAATCAGCAGTGCTTAAGATCAGTGTTGAAATAAAACAATGATTTTTTTCAATTAAGGTATTCGGAATGAATGATGAGGCATGAGAAGTACAGTGCCCACTTTTAGTGATGGAGCTCTGTGGCACTGAAAGCTGAGGCAGTGCTGGAGGAAATTATAGACTCTCTGCTTTACACTCACCTATTACCTATAAAATCACCTATTAGCATTACCTATTAAAATCACCTATTAGCTACTGACCCATTACTTATTAAAATATGCACATTGTTTGCCTGGACTCTCCTGACCAAACCATCCCAAAGCTGTCACCTCTGGCCCTCTGCGTCACCTACGGACTGAACAATGATTGTTGCAACAGAATATTAAAAGCTACGTAGTGCAACATCCTCATGACTCCAACTCGGCTGCTCTGCACTAATTCTAATTTACAGCCATGTTTGGGAGGCCACTGCCTTGGACACCTGGCACCCTGCACAAAGCCACAGCAACCTCTGAGACAGAAGTCAAATCTGTTTCAATTCAAGCCAATAAATGGCCCACCAGTTACAGGCCCAGGCCAGCACAATGAAGTTGCATTCTGGCTGTTCCACAGTTCTGGCGAAAATCAGTAGCAGGCTCCCACGCATTAGCAATTGTCTAAGTCCTTCCTTTCTCCTCCAAGATGAAAATTACATCAACTTGCGCTGCTCTGGCTTCTGTTTTCCCCATCCCCACAAAACAATTAATTACATGTTGGAGAGAATTCCCTGGCCCACTCTCCTGAAAGCATTTGGATTCAGTTCATCCAGATGTGCTGCTTGGACAGGTGCTCTTTGTCTTGTGGAAAGCAGAGCAGAAAGTCTTACTCCGTAAGACGTGAAAACATTTCCTCACCTGCCTTCCAAAGCCCAATAAATGAGCTGAATTCCCCTTTTCTGCCTTTACTGACAAATTCACCAGCTGCAATTAATGCCACTCAAATTCTTTTTGCCTTCATAATTAAAATATTGCCCTGTAACTGCGGTGCCATGAATTTGCAGTGCTTTGCTTATCATTCAGAGCAGGCTCCTGGATCATGCATTCCCCAGAGTCACCTGCCTCTCCTCCACGTGCGTGCACTCGGATTTTTATAGGTGCTTGCATCAGCCCAAGCCACTTAGATAACACAACAGCCCCACAGGCTTTCATTTGATCAGAGCAGAGCCGCTGCCGCTCAGAAATTAATAATTACCATTCCCCAGCCCAGGTTAAACCCCAGCCACAGCAATGCGGGTCACAAACCACCCGACCCGTGTGGGTCCCTTCCAGCTCCGAGTGTTCTGGGATTCTGCAGACACCTCAGACCTCTGAACTTGGGACTATTCGGCTGCATCAAGGCTGCAGGACTGACTTGTGGCAGAGGAAATTAAACCCTCCTCACCCTGATAAATCAAGATTTATTTCATTATTATTTTAGATCAGATGAAAAAAAGGAACGCGGGTTAAATTTTAAGCAAATTTAAGCAATAACAAAGTCTGTTCTGGTTTAAGGACATCATAACCTTTGTCCCTGGGTAAGAACAGAGCAGCTGACTGGGTTCCCTGGGAGCTGGAGGGGTTTCCTGGGTAATGGCACCACCTTCAGTCCCACTGCCCAGGCAGCTGGGACGGAGCCGCTTCTGTTCCCAGACACATCCCTCCTGAAATCTCTGTTATTTTATCCCTTTTGTTTCCACTGGAACATGAATTCTCCTTTTCATTAGAAAACTGGGAACATATGCACTGCTTGTACAGGACACAAACTGCACTGTTCAAATTATCATCAAATTCTTTGCATATATGTTCCAAAAAATTATATTTGCTTTGCACATAACCTCCTGATTGCGTGATACAGCAGTGCAATTTTAGCTTTTCTAATTTTACACGTATATCAACCCTAAATGGAACCTTCTGCAAGAATTAAGCCCATTTTGTAGCACTAAATTTTCAGGTTCTCAAGGTCTCCTGAGTGGGAGCGAGCTCAGAACGGAGGATTTTCCATCAGGCCAAAAGCAGAGCACTTTAATGGGAGTTTAAAAGCCTGAGTAATTCCCCCAGCCAGGGATGCTGGGGGTACTGAGCAGCGCTGACTGTCTCCTTCAATTATCTGTTCAGCTGTGGCATTTCACACTTAATATTCCTGCTAAATAAAGAATTTCCCCTTAGATGCTACAGCACCTCCCTTTAATGGTACAGCTGATGCACTCACTGCATTTTTAACTAAAATCAGCCCTGAACCGACACTCAGCCCTCCTCAAACCTATCAAAGTTCACACTTGGGCGTCAATTTTGGCCTTGAAAGTTTCAAAGATTTTTCTCCCTCTCAGGAATTTCAGCCTAACTCATATATGAGGATAAACATCAAATATCCAGCCCTGACAGCAGGCAGGACAGACAGGCTTTGCTGGGGAGTTTAGTACGGAACTGAATGAATTTGATCCCACCTTGAAATAGTAAAACTTCCCCTTGGAGTCCTGTATATATTGTTTTATCTATAAACACACACTGATACATACATTTAGCACCGTTCTCCCTTACCTGGGGAGGCAAAGTTTCGTGCTACAGGTTGTATGAAATATTTAAATTGTAAATATCTTTCAGAAATTCATACTTTTTTTTGGTGTATCTCCAGCATAAATTCCACCAGACAGATGGGTAATTGCCTGAATGCCCATAACTGATAATTTTTACCTCTATAAAGCAGTGTCATTGCTTGTGGCTCCTGTTGCACAGATGCAGCTCTTTGCCATCTGAAAACACACTATTTAACTCCAAACCACCAAAATATCCACATTACATGTCACTGCAATGAGGCACAGAGGAGGGCTGACCTTTTGCAAAGCAGTTTATGGCAAGGGAGGGCAGTCTGGCTCAGTATTAAAGACTGAGGACTTAAATGATTCACTTCAATCCCTCAGGAGATTTGAGCTCTCCCCAAACACCTCTTTCCTTCCAGCTCTAGCTCCCTATTTCTTCCAGAGCCTTGTTCCCAGCTGGCATTGCCTCTTCCAGTACTTGATCTTCTTTCCTTTCTCACCTTTTCCATTCACTGTTAAACCACAGTGGAGGAATAATGGCCTGAATCCCATGGCTGCAAACAGTGTGACCACCCAAATTTCCAGTCAGCCCCTTGATTTGCTTCTGTTCCACCTGAAAATGTTGTGGAAAACTTTTCAGAGGACATTTTAGAAAAGCTGTGAGAGGGAAAGCAGAGGCATGGAGTAAATCACCGGCTGCATTTCCCTGTGCTCCACAGCACGCGCCAGACTGACCCGAGTTCCCTCAGGAACACTCCTGGATGTGGGGCAGGTTTGGGCAGAACCCCAGCCAGACCATATCTCAGCACATTTTATGGCCTCTGGTATCACACAAAGCTCCCATGAACCTCTCAAATGAGACCTGGCACGACACACAACCACCCTGAGTTAATGCTCCCACTGCTGACAGCACGTGTAGCCCTTCCTAAAGGACTGGAGAAACCTCAGGTCTGAACTCCCAGAGATCAGTTCACCAGCAAAACTTCCCTCTCTGCCCCACCGCGCAGTTTATTGCTCTATCGAATACACCTTTTGTTTTATTTCGGCCCCAAACTGTTAAAACCAAACCCAACAGAGAGCAGTAGATGATGAGGCAGTAGCAGAACCCCAAATTTCCACTGCTGCCAAAACATCTGCAGCTTCATCACATGGAGGTTTTGAAAGCTTGCTGACCATAACATAAAGAATTTAATAGCCTAGAAATCACAGAAGATACAAAATCTCTGCTTTATTGTTCAAGTATAAACAGTCTCTGCAATCCTGCAGTCTCTGGCTGTAGTTTGTGCATTTGGATGATTGTTTTCACATAACATCTGTAGCTTGGGGACTAAGGAACTAAAAAACCACGTGGTTACAGTATCTGACATTTAAATATTGCCTTGATAGAATTTCCAAACTGTTATTTGGACTCTCTAGCTGTGCTTGGGAATACTGGAGGAGGAAGGAGGGATACTTTGAAGAGGCAAACAGATATAAAAGCTACACAAGTTCAGGGCAAGGGCTGGGAAAAGCAATTATCTCAAAGTCTCAGTGGCAAAGTAGCAGGAATCATTTTTTTCAGTGGGAAAGCCTATTTAGGCACTGCGTGGGTTAAACAGGAACACTATTAAGGAGCAGGAAAATTAAAGCAAAGGCAAGAAAGAAACGTCTCTTGCAGGGTTATCTCCAGGCACTCGGGACTCACAGCCCCTCACGCCGTGAGAGCAGCCACGGGAGCCACAGAGGGAGCTGAAATCTGTCCAACACAGACATTAAAGGGGAAGGTTTAGCACCTCTTGCTGCTCAATATTGATCCTGGCTGAGGACAGTTTCTACTGAACGGGTGTAATTTTCAGCAAATGACTGTCCTGAGCTGCAGAACACAAGACGACGGGATGCACACACGTCCTCCTGCCTTCCCACTCCCTTTGTTCTCCACACCCCCTGCACTGGTGGATTACACAGCTAATCAGATGCTAAAACTGGTTTTAATTTCGTCTGGAAGACAGATTGCTGTGTGTGGAGCGCTGAGGGGAGCAGGCTTTAGTTTATATTAAAATGACGGAGTGCCCCAGCAGCTGCCCAGGCAGCCTGTCAGCCCCCTCTGCTGCTGCAAGCAATCAGAGAGCTAAACACACGCGTGGCTTTTGTTTCTGCAGCCAAATTAAAACACCCCAAACGACAAACCAAGCCCCAAAGCAGGAGGCCTCACGCGCAGAGCAGCCAGCTGACCCCACGCAGCAGGACCCCTTTTGGGAAGGGTGTTATCAATCCACATCTCTCTGTTCACCTGCTAACAGGGCTGAGCACTGCAAAAGGCACTGAAAATGTAAGATAAGTGGAGTCGCTTGGTTTTCAAAAGGGGAAACAGGGATGGGGGACAGGGAGAAACTGAGGGGGGGAATAAAAACCAACAAGATTTCCAAAACTCACCCGTTATTCCCTGCAGATCAGCAGAAGCCAAAGTGCTCCCACGAGAGCTCTTATTTCCATTCCATTCCTCCAGCAAGTTCTTAATACATTCAAACTTCAATTTCTTTCTTTTTTTTATTTTTAATTCTTCCTTCAAAGCCAATTTTGGGTAAATAATTTAAAAGCCTGTGAGCTGGAGGCTGTGTGACTCCAGACAGGCTGGGGAGGCAGAGCTGGAAAGCTCTTTGGAACCTCCTGTCAGCTTTAAACACCACTTGTGAAATTAAGCACGTTAACTATTATTAAAACAGATTATCAGCCACCTGTGCTGAGGGCTTTAGCAAGGTGCTTGGCCAGGGCACCATTCCATTAGAGCAGGCAGAGTGAGCCCACATCCACAGGGAGCTGTGGATGCGGAGGGAACTCAGCTGGCAGCACCTGGAATTGCAAGAGGTGCTGACTTCGTAAGTTGTGAGTGTACCCGGGAGGAAGAACACGGCCCAGTGCCCCTTACCCACACACAGAACTCCTTAAACATGCCATAGAACATCTATTTTTGTGGCCTACCTTATATAGGTATATATATTTCTATTTATTTTTATACATTATATATAATACATATATATTTATATGTATTTTATATAGGTGTATATATTTTTGTTACCCCAACTTTGGAGTTATTATGTCTTGGAACACTCTGTTTTTATGACAAGCCAAGGTGTTTCCTCAGAGCCACCTTTCCACAGCCCGGGGCTGGTGGGATCTCCAGAGCAGGCTGGTTTCAGGGACTGAGGATCTGCTCCTAAACCTGCTCAGAGGAGCTAAGCAACACTGCACAAAATGAGGTTTTCTCTCCATTAGAGCCTCCAGCTTTGAGGTTTGCTGAGGCATTCAGCACACCCCAAATCCAATTGCTTAAGCAGCTTTCCGTGGGATCTCGTCTGCTGCACTCGCTGTGCTCCTGCCCCTGAGCCACACAGACACAATCAGAGGGTGCAGAGGAAAAGCTGGGAATGCTTTCCCTTGGAACTATCACCCAAGGAATGTTCCTCTGGGTCAGCACCCTGCCGCTGCACACGCTTAATTGAATCCACACCTGGAATGTCTGAAGCTGAAAGAGACACGGCAAAAAGCAGCCGAAAAGAGACACCACAGAATTGGCCAAATGAGCAGAAACTGTTACCTGCAGACAACAAAGAGGATTTTCTACACATCCTGTTAAACCAATTCCTTCAGCTTCGGGCAGCCCAGTTCGTTTCTGGTGGTACCTCCCCCGTTCTGCACAGTCAGAACAGAGCAGATCACAAACTCACTACCTCACAGAAGAAATACTTTATTGCTACTGGAGCAAGAGCTCCAATGTTTGTTTTATTTTAAAAATAAAGATAACTGAAAACTGTAGGAAGTTTCCTAAAGCCATCAGTTTGGGGGAACACTTTTGTACCTTTTCCCAGGTTCATTGGTGCTCTCCTGAGGGCAAAATGTGAAATCCTGGTTGAGTCAGTGAGAGCCTCCCCACTCACTGTCAGTGGCACCAAAGCAGTCCCTTAAACTGCATTTTCATTCGTTTGAACCACACGCAAATAACAGATTTCTTTAGAGATGGATCCAACGGGAGAGTGATCACAGCACCTGCCAGGAGGAAAATTCCTCCCTGCTCCTAATTCCATGTGCAGATACAAACAGCATGGACAGGCTGTCACAGGGCACCTACAGATGTCCTGGCAGAACCCTCCAACCTTGGCATAAACTTTCAAGCCAAGGAAATTCACACAGCTTTATGCAAGTTTCAGCTTTAAAAATGGGGATTGGTTTATTTTTTTTGGGTGGGTTTCTTCTTCCTTTTTTCGTGTTTGACGTTTTTTCTCAGTGCCAAAGCAGAACACCGCACCTTTCCAACACAAACCCACCAAACATCTAAACCAGCACTTCTCCAAAACATTTAACTCAGTTTCTAATCTAACTTCGAGTTTGATCTGAAGTTTTGAAGGTATTTTGAATACTCTCCACAGTTGGAGAATACCATCAGTTTGACCTCTGCCCTTCACACAATGTTAAACAGATTACAGAAGAGCACTAATGCAATACCCAGCTTCTGTTCACACTTTCTTGCCAGACTTTCCAGAGTTCAGACTCTCCTTCTGTCTTGCTACTGCTTATATGAAAATGCCTGAACCACAGTGCTTGGGGAATTTGAACCAAGAGAAACTCCCACCATGCAGTCTCTCAAAACTCAGAAAGGCTCCAAACATCAGGAATTAGAAAGCTAAGTCCTCCTCTCCATGAAAAAACTCGCTCTACAATATTGAAGGCTACTTAAAAAATACACAAATCAACAGATCACCACATCCATTATCACAGTCACAGGATCCCAGACTGGTTTGGGTTGAAGGGACCTTAAAACCCATCTCATTCTACCCCCTGCAATGGGCAGGGACACCTTCCACTATCCCAGGTTTCTCCAAGCCCTGTCCAGCCTGGCCTGGAACATTCCTAGGCTGTTTAATTGCAGAATCTAATAAACCCAAAGACAGAGGCTACATTGCTGTATTTTTATATAGCTACCAGCAGTGATAAACTTTACAGCCAGGCTGTGCTTCAGCAGTGCTGAACATCAAAACTGTTTGAAATTCGTATTGATCAGCCCATAAAAACATACAGGCTTTAACTATCCACAGAAACAGTAAAAGTAAATATTAACATTATCCTCACTGTGTGCCTTTTATTCCTGTCCTTTCCTAGGGCACCCTTGGAAACTCCAACTGCAGAAACTGATAGGAGGGGGATGCTGAACAGAGCAGCTCCCAAGCACCAGAACCCACGCTCTGGGGGAAGCTCCCTCCCAGCTCAGTCATCCTTAGGAAAAGTCAATGGACAAACCACATAAATATTTGATAGGAATATAACAAACTGCCTTAATACCGGAAGGGCGAGGGGAAAGAATAAAAAAACCCAGGGCACATTTGAAGCTCTCTGGTAGATAAGTCATGTCCTGATCTCAACCATCTGGGATCTGAACCCTGGAGCTGCCCCTCAGCTGGACAGCATTTGTTGCCTTAGCTGGTTAATTAGAAGGATCTCCAGCTTGAAGAGGAGGAAACACTTGAAAAATATTTGCCAAAGAACCACATGCCTCAGTTTGAGCCTTTTCCAGAGCCTGTCTTCCATTCGAGAACTAACCCGGTTATATTTATGTGCATGTGAATTGATTATATTAAGGCTTTTGCAGCCTCTGCAAGGAATTACTTTGTGACACGTAGGTTGGAGGGGGGAAAAAAAAAGCTTCAGCTGCAGCAAATTCCCCAGACACGCCACAGATTCATTCAACAAAAGTAATTACTTTAGCAAATGTTGGCGGATTTTAATGCCAAGAGGAGGATTCCAGGTATTTTCAAAGCTTGTCAGCCCAGCTGATACCCAGCAACGTCTCTAGTCAGTGATGTAACACTGACACAGCACTTAATCAGAAAAATAGGATGTTTCTCCAACAAAAGGATTTTAACAAATGCCAGATTTCATTTTTATTAATATATTCAGAGCTGATGTCATGTGGTCTCTAGATTTCCCCTGGAGATACAGATTTGAAAAGTCCAGAGGGAAATGATAATTCTGTACCCTGCTTTGTTGACACATGAGCTCTGAAATTACCATTGGAAAAAAAATCCCAAGGTCTGCAAAGATAATTTCACAACCCAGAGTGCTCCTAGTCCTGTGCTGAGGAGTTTTAAAAGCTTTTTGAAAGGAAAGTTATGGAGAATGTATGACTAGCACAGATTCGGGCCAGATTTTAAGGCAATTTTTTAAAGCACTGAGGAAAGTTCATCTCCCTTTTTAATGAACACCGACTGCTTGGACAAAATGTTTCCCTCCCTTCCCTCTCAGCAGAGTTAGACACAGTGAAATTCATCTTCTGTGCTTTGATAGACATGAAAAATTAGAGACAGCGATGTAAAAGGCTGAGACTTCCTTCCAGGTCTCTTGTTTTCTTAGCAGTCCATCTGTTTCGGACACATCTGGACGTCAGTACCCCAAGGACATCGAAGGCTCCTTTCTCTGTCTTCCCTGAAAAATTAGGGACACAGCTCCTCTTATTAATAGCACCATTAGGCAGTGGCATGGAGGAGGCAAAGAGCACGTACTGACCTGGGCCCTCAGAAATGAGAGCCAGAGGAGCCCCTGTGAGTTAATGGTGCCGAGCAGGCACCAGGAGAGAGCAGGTCACCACCTCACCCAGCTCGGAAGGCCGGGCAGGAGGGAAGGGAGAGTGTTAGCAGTGCTTTGTCATTCCCTAAAAGTGTAACAAAGTCATGGAAGGTTGTCCTCTCCTCTGCTGAACTTATTTGTTTGCATTTTGGAAGGCTCATCTTCATGCTGCCCCAGAATTACTGCGGAAAACCAGAGAGTCCACGAACCCCTTCAGACCCCAAATTCAGATCACTGACAGCCACCAACAACCAGATGAAAATGCCTATAAAATTATTGTCTTAAGGCTTGAAGACTCCATGTCTTAAAGGCTTTCTCAGTCCTCATCTCCAGGGTTTCCTAACGTGATAATCTGAACTACTCAATGAACAAACCCCACCACCAAACCATCGACCCCTCAGTGTGCTCAAAATACAGACCAGGGGGATTTCTCCTCCTCAAAACAGCTGCACACCACTGACCACTCAAGTAGCTACCCCCAGGGTGCTCAGAGCTTTCCCCTAAGGCTCTTAAGTGCCTGAAATACACTGTATTTTCTTTAAAGTCAGAGGAAATGATCAAATATTGATACAAAACACTGTAAGCCAGTGAAGCTCATTTAACAGTTGAATACATACTACGAAATACAGAGTATCAGATACAGAAATAACTTGCAAAAGGAGTTTTTGTGTGTGGTTTTTGTTTGCTTGGGGTTTTTTGGTTTAAAGAAGCAGCTGAATTGCCATGTGCCTGCTACTATTTAATGCTTGAATCCTCTCTGAACAGCACTGGGACTTGTATTAATAAGGAACCACAGAACCCCAGACTGGTTTGCGTGGGGCAGGGACCTTCAAGCCCATCTCATTCCAACACCCTGCCGTGGGCAGGGACACCTCCCACTGGACCAGGTTGCTCCAAACCCTGTCCAGCCCGGCCTGGAACACTGCAAATGTACGATTTTAATTCTGGGTGTGTTTGCATGAACACCCATCCCCGTCTCTGTTTCAAAGAGCACATACAGCCCATGCATTTAACGGAGTCCACTCCCAATTTCTATAAAGGCTCCACTGTTTCCCTGTTTTGGAGGAAATGGCCCTGCCAGCCTGTTTTTACATGGATTCTTTTCCTTACCTCTCACCACGGATTGTTACAGCCACAAAACCAACGTGTGGGGACCACGGGATGGGAGGACACAGGGCAGCACAGCAGGGGCACAAAAGGCACTCACAAAGTACCATTTACACCCTTTACAGCATCATTTTTCACTCTCCACCCCACTGTTGTCCCAAGGAACACCAACAAGAGGTGTTTAAAGGGATTAATCTCCCTTTAGACCTGGATTTGAGCTACTGTGCAAGACTCAATCATCTGAGCAACAAATCTGCTCGAGTACTCAGAATGCGCAGGTGGAACAACCACCAGTGGTTCCAGAGCCTGGAGAAAGGATAAAAAACCTGGGACAAGTTTTTCAAGAGGCTGCCTTTAATGTCTGTGTTCTTCTCCACGTGTTTGTTTTTAAGGAATCAGCGCTGGACGTTTGGAAAGAAGCCAAGTATTTATCTGCATTCGATGGCCCCTTTCCTCCTCAAGTGTTTGTTACATCAACTTGAAAATATACAGACAGTGAAATTCTATCCTCAGGTCTTTGTGTCCGTGGCCAGAAAAACCCCACAGCTGAGCACTCCAAGGCTCTTTGTGGAAAAGTGCTTAAATTCAGGGTTGTGTGCCCACTGCAGCAGCAGGGTTGAGCTCTCCTAAACAGTCAGATTATGCGGTGTGCCCGGTTTTCACTCATTTTGGCATATCAGGAGATCATTTCAAACAGATAATAAGGTACTGAATAGATTGATCTGCCCCAGTCCCAGCGATTTGGTGAACAGTTCACTCTTGCTGGTTTAAACATGGAAGAGAATTAAGCCATACGAACATCTGCCGATAAAAACACATCCACCTGTGCAGAATCCCCGTGCAGCAGTTGCAGGTCTTTTGTGGACACCCAACAGTTCCAAGCAAATTGGACTTGAGCTTTAACCCCAAGCTGAACACGCAAGACTAAAAATATGCAATTTAACACATAGTATCTCCTAATTTCATTGTGAAACTTCTGTTAAATCAGCTTCCATTTCTCAGGAACATAATAAACCCCACAATAGCAGCGTGGGGGCTGTTTTGATGGCTTTTACAAAGGTTTTTTTATAACTGGATCTGCCAATAGCTATTGCTTCTGTGCCCTTCCTCCCAAAGGCGAACAGGGCTGGCTCTTAGATAAGAGCATCCAAGGCAAAGTACAAACGTGCCTTTTATCTTCCCAGAGGAACCAGAAGCTCAGCATCTCCTTCCCACAGCTCCCTCTGAAGCAGCCTGGATGCCTCGGCCGTGGGAGCGCTTCCCAGCTGGACCCTGAGATAATCACGGAATCACTTCCCAGCTTCACGGAGCCCCACAATGGCTTGGGTTGGAAGGGACCTTAAATCTCACCTTGTTCCACCCCCTGCCACGGGCAGGGACACCTTGCACTGGCCAGGCTGGTCCTTCTGGCTGTGGCAGGACTGACCCCGGGCACTCACTGCCCCGCCAGCTCTGAGAGGAGAAAGAGCCAGGGAATTGTTTAATGGTCAGAGGTGGGACAAAAGTTCAGAAAACACGAGACAAAGAGATCCTCGTCCAGGGCTGTGGGCAACAGAGGAGACTGCAGCCACACTGTCCTTTTAGCAGGGAAATAGGTTATCCACAGGGCTTGTAACACATTCCAAAGGGTCCCGAGCAGCACAAAGGTCCCGCTTCCCTCCGCGCCAGCCCGCACTGGCTCCGTGCTCTGCCTTTCTCACAGAGCCTGCCCAGAGTTGGAAATGCCTCTTGCTCTAGCACAAGAAGGCACTCAGGCTGCAGGTGGAGGAGCAGGACCAGCCTGTGCCCTGCCATGGAAGCACAAGGTGCTGGCACTGCCCAGCGCCGACCCCGGGCTGTCCCCCCAGCCCTGCCCTGGGGCCACAGCCGGCACTCGGGGTGTCACAGGGCCTGCAGGGGCACACGCCACCTCAGCTCAGCCTAAGTGTTCCAATTCCTTAAATCCTAATTCCTTAAACCTTAAATCCTGGGGAATCCTGATTTCCAAGATCTCCTTGGAAAGACGGCTTCTCCTGACACCCAAATACAGTGAAGCGGCACCAGGAAGGCGAGCGGTGACACAAGTGTGGCTGTGACTCAGTCCTCAAGATGATGTGGGAGAGCAGTGTCCAAGAGGACTCCCGTATTAGAAAACCAATTTGTGCGAAAATAAATGGCTTTTGGGAGAGCTGAACCAGAATGCTCCACGTCAGGGTGTAATTCCCCCGTGTAATTCCCAGCCAGTGTGTTCTCCCCGCACAGACCAGGCCCCATCAGACCATGAAAGTGGCCCCCCGACGCTATGAAGGAATATTATTCCTTGCTCTGGTATCACCAGCTAATGAGAATTCATTGAATGCAAAATGCCACGCACGTTGCTGAGACTTTTCCAGAAGGCCAAGGCAGGTGTGACTAACTCGGGAGCATATTTAATTGTTAATTGATCAGCTTGCAGCTCTGCACCCCGGCACACTCAGCATGGAAATGCTGCACTGGAGCAGCAGCTCAGGCCGCCATGCCTCGCCCGCCTCCAGCTCTGCTTAAGTTTCATCAAGCAGCCAGTAAATAGGAACGTGATGAGCTTTGATTTTATTTTAATTTATTTGTCTGTTCCTGCAGTTGTCACGAGAGCCTCATTAGGCAGCTCTGGCACCACCCCCCAGCAGCGGTGAGCACAGGAAACCCCCCAACAAGCCAATCCCACTTCAAACACCTCACACTCGATACCTGTCAGGCAGTTAATTACACCCATGAATTATTGTCTCTGCTAAAGATGACTGAACGTGTGACACTTTGCTTACTGCATGAATTCCTGCTGCTTTTATGATTACTGTCAAAGAAGATGATTAATAGGCAGATACTGCATCGAGGACAGCAAAAACACAGCAAGAATTAGAATTTATACTTGTATAGCAAAATGAATTCCTATTAGGAAAGGAATAAAACACTTACCAGGCATTTAAGCAGAAGCCTTTTTCCTTAAAATCATTTCACAGCCCACGTCTTCATACTACGATCAATCCCCAGCACAGATGTTAATGACATGATTCATAAGCTTTGCATTGATCAGTACTTACCAATTCCTAAAACATCATCTGACTCCTTCTGGAAGATGCATGATCTTGTTAAAACCAGATAAGCTCTGAGCTTTATGTTCTCCCTACCTAATTTGCTTTACAGTCCACTAGAAAATCTGTTCAAACCGAAGAGCAAGGAATGCTCCCATGTAATTTATTTCTTTGTGCCTTCAGAACAAGAAGACCCAAGCTGAAAGGCTACTGCAGGAGTTAAAAAATATCAAAAATACAAACAACTGAGTAATTGAAGTGCAACAGCAGCAGCAGCAGCCTTTCGGAGCAAAGCCTCAATGCCAATTTCCAGCTCAATCTGAGGAGACATGGAGCAGCAGGAGCAGCAGTGGAAGCAGCACAAAACTCCAACTAATTCTGCTCAAAAAGCTGTCACATATATTTTTACCATATGCCTCACCTCCAGCAAGCATCAAAGTACAAAAACCTCCCTTGAATAGAATGAAACTCCTCTACCACTAGACAAACAACTCTACCAGCTCAGTAAGAGCTCCAACAAGCTCTTTTGGAAGGTCTGTGTAAATAAATAATAAAACAGGCTGTTAACTTCTCTGGACTGCCCTGGATTAGGTTTCTGACTTCTAGGGTTTCAGTGCGTGTCGTTAGACCCTGCACCCTGCAAGCACAGAGCCTTGGCGGAGTCTAACCCAGGGCTGCTCTCAGCCCAAGCTGAAAGTTTGAGCAGAACATCGACGCAGTAATTTTAACGCAAGGACATTAAAACTCAAAAGAGTGCTGGAAGTTGACTCAATTTTTAGCTACTTAGCTGAGCTGGCTCCAGGTCCTTTCACAGCAGAACAGCTCGGCACACTCAGCCTTTCAACGAAACAACAAAACTTTGAAAACGAAGCTGGTGTGGGCAGAGAGCAAAGGCAACCTCCAGCCCTCACCCTGCTGCATCACTCCCACGTTCCCAGAGCCACGGAGTGGGTATGGACCACTGGGGGTCATCAGTCCAACCTCCCCGCTCTAGAATATCTCCTGCAACTATCTGACCTGTCCTAAAAGCCGCACGTGGCAGTTCCCAGGAGCCCCCCAGCAGCAGCAGGGCTGTGCTGACAGTGCCCGTGCACCCCAGGGCAGTCGCCCTCACCTCAGGGTTCTGTGGAAAGAAACACTTAAATACCTGCAAATATTGCAAACCCTGGTGCTTTCCACCAACCCTCAAGCAAGGATTAACCTGCAATCACCTGCGGTCTCTGACAGCCCCTGCCCGAGCATTTTGAGCTTTTATCAATCATATAGATTGCAAGCCAAAAAGAGCACACAGAAGTACTAAGTGGGAGCATTTTAATGAGTGCTCATAACAAAAAAGAAAGCAGAAGGAGCTGATGAGGTTCTGGCCCTCTGCTCTCAGAGGGCTGTAACCCATAACCAGTTGAAGCTCAGTGAACTTAAACCACAAACCTCTCATTTGCATGAACAATCAGACTGAAATAACCCAGCCGTGTAAGTCCCCACCCGCCCCAGCTGAACACAAGCAACATTTAAAGGCAGCTCAATGACTTTTTAAAAATAACAATTCAAAGCAGAACCAAGCAGTGCAATTCCCCCCTTGAACAAGCTGCTCCAGGTAGAGCGAGCGAGCTCAGAGGAATTAACGCCACGGTGATTCCCCCTTCAGCTGCCTGTGCACAGACCAGGCACAGCGGGGCAGACACTCACCCAAATAACTCATTTTGGGATGCAAAATGACACACTCACATCTCCCTAACGCAGAGTTCTGAGGACACCAACTTCATGCCACGCTCGCCATGATTTGTTCCACTGGCACTGGGAGCGCATCAAACCTTCCCTGAGCAGCGTGGGGCTGCTGGCACTGCCCCGCTGAGCACGGCTCCCACCCAAAGGAAGGCCTGCTCTGGGATAATCACAGCCCTAAAGCCTCCAGAAAGCCGTGGACTGTGTGAGGATTAAAGCCCTGAGATGAGTAACAATGACTTGCATTCGGCTTTGTCTCGGAGCTGCTCAAGTGCAGCGTTCTGCAGATGACAAAGAAACCCACGTAGAAACTGAATACAAAAATAAACAGATTGGGGAGATAAATGTGGATATATCTAGGTTTGTTTATTTTTTTTTACTTTTTTTTTTTTTTTAAATCTCAGAAGTCAATTTTTAGTCATTCTCATTACTGTTTAAGCCACAAAGTAGCTACAGGAAAATCACATTGGTAATGTCTGATCTTAATGAAAGGTGCCAACTCTACTGCTTCCCACTGTAACAATACATTACAGATATTCTCCTTGTCCAGAGGAGTTTCACAAGCATTAACCCTGGAGGTGCCAGGAGGAACAGCTGAGGTGGGCGTTGTAGCTGCCATTACAGGTGAAAACTGACAAGCATAAATTGAATATCTGATTATCCACCCCATTATCTCTGGTCACATGTTAGCTGCTGATGTTTGCCCATGAACTACAGAGCAAACTATGCCCAGCCCTGGCTCCCAGCCCACACTTTTGCACTGGTCCCAGTGTAATTTAGAGCAGCCTGGATGCTCAGAACATTTATGAACAAGCCCCTACCCAAGTTACACCAAATTTTATGTACTCCAAGCTCCTGCCACTTATGTGCTCCATCCCGACCACCGGCACACCACCCCAGCTCCAGTAGCTGCCCCAAATGCCACCAAAGCCCAAAGGGGACCCTTGCACTGGTCAGGGTGTTGGTTTTCCTTGATGAAATGACTGCATTGTTCTGTCAGCCTTCAGAAAAAAAAGCCAAAGCAGACAACTAAAAATAAAGTATGACCGAACCAAAGTGGAAAATGTTTGCAGCAGAAGGAAAATAAGCGAAGAAACTCCCTGACAGCTCAGACTGAGGACTAATTCTTACTTTTTTCCAGATGTGTGGAGCACCAAGAAGTAACTATTGACTGTTTTCCTCCATTACTTGCACTGGAACTTTAGGATGCAAGCTGAAAACTATGTGTTACGCTGCTGAAAACCCTGTAATTTATTCTCTGCGGGCTGGGATGTGCTGATTCAGATGGCTCCAGTCTCCAGCCACGAACCCCACGCTTGGAGCTGGCTGGCACAGGGACATCACCGGGGACGAGCCATTCCCCACACAGGGTCTGCTCCCGTCCTCTAACACTTGTTCCTCTGCTTTAAAACTGCCAGGATCCTCTAAATACAACAGCCAACCTGAACACGCTGACAAACAATTTCCTAACTGTGCATCTGCCTGTCCCCCAGCCGTGGTGGGTCACTGAAATGCAGCTTTAACAGAAATAAATGAGGACTGATGCTTTCCCCAGCGCTGCTTCCGGGCTTCGCCAGCTCCCTGATTTTGGGGAAGTTTTCCACCTGCAAATATCACAAGTGGAGACTCCCCAGCAGAGGAGAGCGCTGCTTTTTAGTGCCATAGCCCCTCACGGTGGCCTTCAGAGGGGTGGGAGGGCAGTGTCACCCTCTGCACACGGACGGGGCAGTGACGGGTCAGCGCAGAGGGCGAGGGACTCCTGCGGGGCTGCAGTGACAGCACGGCCACTGCCACCCCCTGCACCTCCCTCAGGGACCGACACACACCACATTCCCACCCCAGAAACATGGGAGACAGTGCTCTGGGCAGCCACGCTGAGCTCCTTTGCGCAGGCAGGGACTGCAGCCACAGGGAGAGCCGAAACCCCGCGGCGCGGCACGAGCCGCTGCTGAGCGAGGGAAGGGACGGTCACCCTGTGTCCCACCGGGGCACACAGTGCAGGCGGGACAGGAATGACAACTCTCCCCCTGGATACCTGGGAACACCAGCTCTGGGTGGGCCCTGTCCTGGGGCTCGGGGATCACCCTGTTCTGTGCTGTGGGGCTCAGCCAGATCCTGCCTCTCTTGCCCAGAGGAGCTGCGGCTGCCCCTCGAGCCCTGGAAGCGTCCAAGGCCAGGTTATTCAGGGCTTGGATCAGCCTGGGATAGTGGAAGGTATCCCTGCCCATGGCAGAGGGTGGGATGAGATGAGTTTTAAGGGTCCCTTCCAACCCAGACGATTCTGGGATTCTCCCCTGCTGTGCCTTGGGAAATAACCTGGCTCAGGGAAACGAGCTCTGGAAGGACACAAGCTTCATGCTAAGTGCAACAAGCTCAGCTTTGGCACAGCAGTCAAGAAATCCCTTCGTCTTTATAACTTCTGCAATTGTGCTCTAGGAGCTGGCCAACAGCCCCCAGCAGGAAAAAAGGCACCATTATTTTTAGGCAGTGCAGTGTATTTCCACACCACACCGTCCTGCTCTCTCCTAAGCTTATTCCAGCACCACCTACACTCCCCTAGGCTAAAAACAAACTGCTGCATTTTCCTCTGCACACGTATTTCCCCCCGCAGACAGCTGACCCCACGGGTTTGGGGTCTGGTCGTGCAAACCCAAGCACACGGATGTGGACGGGCTCTGCCCACACAGCCCAGTCAGAACAGGCAACAAAGACTCAGCCAAATGTGGTTTTTTAAAGCTGCTGCAGTCCAATGGAAACAAGATCAACCCTAAAGCCTAATTTTCCTTTTGGAGTGGGGCTGTTTTCTCAGTGAGGCACAAACCCCCTCATTCATCAGGGCTGCAGGACAAGCGGCCCAGTGTAGTCGAGGCACTCGCTGGTGCCCAGTGTGGGGGCGCCGGGGTGGGCAGAGAGGCTCCCACCAGGGCAGGGCAACACCACCCTTTGCTGGTACAGAGCACATCGAGGCTGGCTGGAACCTCCAGCAAGGGCTGCACAGGCTCCAGAGTCTCCCAGAAAGGGAAGAAGAGGCAGAGAGGGAGAAGGACTGGGATAGCCTCCCCCTGGGTGGGTAAGAACGTGAGCCCCAGTGGTTGCTGGAGCCTCCCAAAACACAGGGAGAGTTTTAGGGTCTCTGAATTGTGTCAGAAAAGCAGCCGAGGGTGGTAGAGAACTTTTTCCACAAAGGAAAACTTGGATTTTTATTCCCTTTAACTTCTTGGTGTTGCTACCGAAGAATGATAGGATCTGTCAAAACAACCGAAAACATTCATTGAAAACCCTCTTGTTACTCTGCATTTCGCTGGCTGTGAGAGCCACCACCAGCTCTATAAATAAGCCCTGCTGTGAATAACTCAGCTAATATTCAACCCACCCTACACAGCAGTAAGGTCACTGATGAAATAAAGAACTGGCTGTTTACAGGACATCACCATTTGCATGTCAAACTTTGGAAAAATCACCACACCCGAGGCCTCTGAGGAACTTTTTTAAAGTTTAGTCTTCCTAGGATCATCCACCCTCAGGGCTGAGGGGTTTGCACGGGACTTTTCTCAGGCAGTTCCAGCAGCACTGAGGTTGGGATGAACATCTGGGCTGCAAAGACTGCACTGATGTGGTTCTTTCAGGCTTTCCCTCTCCTTCTGGTTCTAAACACAGATCATAAATAAAATTACTTTTATCTTAATCGAACCCTCTCTAGGGGATTATTTCCAGTTTCGATTATATGGACTGCTGGGAACTAAGGGACTTCTTAGCTTCATTTTGGTACCCTGATGATAAAAAGCCTTCCACAATCTCATTCTGAGTTGTAATGAAAGTCCATGCAGGAATTCAGGCTCTCTAAACGATTTCCTCAACCCAGAATAATTATGCAGTGTGAAATGCAGTAATTACATGGATTACATGACCTCTCCGGGGGAGCTGGCGTGGCCAAAGGTACCATTTAACCCACACAACCGTGTCCCACCAAGAAACCACGGCCTGGGACCGGGTAACTATTTAAGAATATATAAAAAGCGCTGTGAGGACGCACAGTCACCAAGTGCTCCATTCCTGGAATGAGCTCTGCTGGAATCCTCGGCAGCTGCTCTTGGCAGAGAGCAGAGTCCAACACCCCGGGGCTGAGCCCAGCCACGCTCAGCACCCACAGCCCATCCCCTCCCTTCATCCCTGGGTGTTCCCAGGTGGGATCACAGCACCACGCCAGCCTGGGGACAACAGACACTGAATCCAGAGTTTTATCCTGCCCTAAAAGCCACCTTCTTTTCACCCCCTTTCCCCGCTGTCTGAAGCAAGTGATGCCTGCAGAGTGCCAAGAACAACTGCTCAACCTCTGGGTTGGGGAGACAGGACAAACAGAAAATTGTGACAGGCAAGCATTCAGAAGAAAATCAGAACTTCCTAATTTTCATTCGCCAAAATAAGGTTTCTTTCGTATTCCTATTTTCTCCTGCTTGTGAGACAGAAAACTCCACGCTCCTGGAATACTTTTTGCAATAACCCAGTCATTTTCTCTTTGCACGTTCAGTAAAAGGCTGAGGAAGAATCCACCGTAACAACCCTCGCAGGCTGCTGAGAGTTAACTCTGCAGGGAGCAGGAGCCCAGCAGCAGGACAGGCGAGCTCCAACACATGCAGCTCTCAGCCTCAGCCACAACGTGAAGTTTTATAAATCCCCCCCCCGTACCTGATCGTCCTGACAGAAATGCAGTATTTCCACATCAGGTTCCACATGGCACTGCCATCCCCCTTCATGACCTTCCCCGGGGTGTTTGCAAAGGGAGAAGGATTCCAACCAACCCCGGGACAAGTCGGCTCAGCGGCACACGGCGGAGTTAGTCCAAGGTTCAGGCAGCAGCCCAGCTCTGATTCACGAATTCCAAGTGATTCCTCCGACCTCCACTCAAGTGAACTCCGAGGGAAGGCAGCTTTCCCATCTGAAGTCTCGGGTTACTCCTTTCTTCATGATTTATAAGATTCGGTGTTTACATTATTTGCAAGCCAGGAGAGATGATTAGAGGCAGTTCAGAAAGCTCCGTGTTACACTCACTGCCCCAAGCTGCCGACTCAGAAAACCCTACCTAGGCAGCACCTGCAGAAAGTTATTCCCATTTACTCCACTTCAAAAAAAAAAAAACCCCAGCCCAGTAACACTGCCCTAGAAAATCCCTTACAAGACCTGCAAATGCTCACCCAGTACACACTCCATCAAATGCCTCGGGCTGGAGGAACCCTCAGCTGTTCGCAAAATTTCTTGTGTACTGTAATAAACTTTTTGGTGCCAAAAAAAGTAATGAGTCACTTTCCAAAGCTGGATTTGAAGGCATACGAAGAAGTCATGGCTTTCAGTGGTGAGTATCAGCTGTGACACTCAGCCTGGAAATGACAGCAACGATAAAATGGCAAGATCTGGTTAAAAGAAACCCCAAACCAACCAACCAAAAAAAACCCCACCAAAACCCCCAGAGCTCCCCACCTTACAGATTATGCATATGGAATTCTTTTGCTGTGCTGAATAAGTTTAAACACACAGCATTTAACTGCCAAAAGTTTCAACAGAATTGAAGTCCCAGCACACACTCACATGGCACAAACCTCAGAGAAAAGTAGTATTATTGTTGTAGTAGAGACGAGCCCTTTAAATCCTGCCCTGGCATCTCCAAGACCACCCTGAAAGTCAGAGTTGTTGCTCTGACAGATTAAAGTTCCCCGAGCCTTTGCTCAGCCCACACTCCCTTCTCTGCAGAGGTCAACAGCACCATTATCAGGGGCCCTTCTGGAGCAGGGACATCAGATACATGTTTATATTATAAAACTTAATTAAGCAAGAAACCAAGTTCACGCTGTTTCTTCACAGAGCACAATTATTCCTTGATTAACTGTCTGTTTGCTGTTGCATAACTCCATTTTCTCCAGGGCCGTTTTGTCCAGGATCTCGTGACTGTTCCCACTGCTTGAAATACATTCTGCTTTGGGAGTTTCAGATCATTGTTCCTGGAGCAAGCTATTGATGGCTGGTTAGGACAAGTCACACCGAGTTCCACAGCACACAGTACATTTAAATCAGCTGGCTTAATGAAGGAAAATTACATTAGAAAACTTTCATACATCTGTTCCTAACATAATCACTGAAATACATTTCAGTGCTGGAAAAGGCTCCGTAAGTCAGGCAGCCCAGCTGAACCCTGTCCCTTTCCTTCACTCCCTAATTTCAGAGGTGAAGTGCCTACAGGAGAGATTTTCTGGTTTTTGTACCCTGTACACTTGCAATACTTCACTTGGCATAAATAAAGCCATCACATAAAGAGTATTAAAATAGTAGTTTCTGTTCTGTGCAGCACAGAGGTATCAAACAGCACTCTCGGTTGTGTCAGCTCCCTCTTTGAGGTCGTACCTGAGCCCTCAGTGTAATTGATGTTTTCAGATTACACCCTCCTTGATTCCCCTGCAGTCCCAATATTTTGACAGCGCCAGCATCTGCAGGAATAGTGTTTTTATCTGTCTCTAAAGATAGATTCAGTGGATGAGATCTACAAGGGAGCAGTGCTTTCACCACCTCCTTCAGCCACGTTTCTAAACTTCGTGCACAACCAGTGACCAAAGGAATTAAAATAACACAGTAACATCATGGGGCAGAGGTGAGGTGCTGCAGGGGGATTGTTTTCTGATTTGTTTTGGTTTTTAAATCATTGCTGCAGCATTTCCCACAAAAAACAGATTATTAAATAGTGTAGAGAGTATTTCAGCTCCTGAGCTGAGTTTGTCCACGGATTCCCTAGGAGACCTGGACAAACCCAGGTAGCTCTCCTCTAAGCAAGCAGGGAATATTACATCATTATATTACTATTGTTATTATTCTGCAGGAAATACAGATCATTTAACACACATCCAGAAAATGCTGCACACTATGCAAACCACATCGTGAGCTAATATAATTCATATTTCAGTTCTGTGATTGAATCTCTGCTGCAAGTAAGTGCTGTTTATTCTGCTGCAAATACGAAGAAGGGATTGCTGCGAGATGCTCCTTGGGATGATACCTGAGGGGAATGTCCAACCCCACAGCTTCCTGCAGAGCCCGGGGAGGGCAGGGCCTGGCTGGATGTGCCAACAGCACCAGGGAATAGCTGCTGATTCCCGTGAAGAACCGGTGATTAATCAAACCTGATTCTGTCTCTCATGCTGCGCTGCCTTCTCTAAAAACAGCTCCTCTGCAGTATCATTACCTAGGAGGTAACAGGAGGGATGGCCAAGAGAAACTGGACACATCAGCTGTTTGTCAGTAGCCAGAAAAGTCGTATTGAGGAATAGAGGAGCTTTTCCAGGAGCAGTGAGACAGTGAGGCCCTTCTGTCTGGGCTGTTTACTTCCCTCCCCTTTGTTCCAGTGACACCACCATGCCCCAAACAAGGCACGGATTTGCATATCAAGTGATTTCACTGTTTTGAAGCCTTGTTTGCTTTCCCTTTAGGACAACCATGATGAGCCCCAGCACTGCAGGGGCCACTTGGTGCCTCGGACATGGATTTTCCATTTTGTGCGTCCATCATAACCCTTTGTCACCACTCCAGTGACAATGCTGTCCCACACTGGCACAGGTTGGGAGCCTGTGGGCACTCAGGAGGGCTGTTTGGAGCTGCCTGCCTGGGCAGTTCCTCCCCTCCGGGTGTGGATGAGAACTGCATCAGTTATCTCTTCCCCTCGCAGTAAAACAGCAGATTCCATTCACAGCGCATCACCGCACCCACCCAGCCACCCCGAGCTCAACTCCCCGCACAGATTTACTGATTTGCTGGTGTTTTTTTTCTCCCTGGAAACCTTTATTAGCTCCACCCTGCTTGCAAGAACCCACAGCAGCTCTCCCTCTCTGCAGCCCTGCGTGTCTGGACCCATGGCAGTAAAACAAGCTCTTGAGTCCTCCCAGCTTGCAAGAGGAAGGTGCAAGGAGAAGTTCTGCCTCCTTCCAAAATTTCTTCCCACTTCAGGACTGTTTTTTCCAAACGCAGCATCACCAGTGGTCACACTAGATGCCTCAGACCTGCATTTTACAGCCTGTAAAACTGGGAAAGCGACTCTCAACTTTGCAAAACATTTTGCATCTGTTCTAGGAGGAAATCTGTAGTTCAAACAGCCGCAAGCACTAATTCAGAGATGCTGCTGTGGCTTTTGGGAGCTGAGCACGCCGTGGGGGCAGCTGAAGGTGGGTCCCCCTGAGCTGCAGGGTCAGCAGAAAGGCTCTGCTCAGCTGCTGGGGCTGCAGGGGAGCTCTGCCTGCAAATGCTGATGCGGGAGAGTTCGCACCAAGGCAGCCTGGAACACCAAGGCAGACACACAGCTTTGGCTCTGCTGACTGCACACAGGAGCAGGGAGCTGCTGCAGGGCAGGGAAAACAGCTGGAAGAATCAATATCATAGAAATGCCGGGGAAAAAGATCACCAGGTTTGTCAAAGCCCTCAACCTGGCCACGGTGAAGCACATGCCACCCATTTTAGGAACAATAAAGGGATTCTCCCAATGGTTTTGATTCCTAAGGGAGCCCAGAGCAATGCTATGTGATGGAGAGCACTTAGAACCCCTAAAAAACCCAGGGCTGAGGGGTGGGGAGGGAGGTAAAGGCAGAAGAGAATCACAGAATCATTTAGGTTGGAAAAGCCCCCTGAGATCATCAAGTCCAACCATTCTGCAGCCCTGCCAAGGCCACCACTGATCCATGTCCCCAGATGCCACATCCACACATCTTCTAAAGCCCTCCAGGGATGGTGACCCCACCACTGCCCTGGAAGCCTGTTCCAGCCTCTTCAGTGAAGGAATTTTTCCTAATATCCAACCTAAACCTCCCCTGGCACAGCTTGAGGCCATTTCTGAGGAACGGGACGCTTTTAATCTATTTTCTAATTTTCACACTGGAAACAAAGCTGCTGCAGGGAAAGACACCACAAGGGACATAAATCACTCTAAGTATTTAAAAATGCTGGAGCTGAGGTTCCTTTACAAGTTGTAGGTGGTGTGTTACTTTTAAATGCTATTATTAGAAAGGCAGGGCTTAATTTGGAGTCTCACACTCCATTACTCTCCCCCCTCTGGAGATCCATTCCCATTTGGCAGCAGAGCCTGCAGGATGATAAGCAGAGTGCTTGGTGGGCACAGGAAGGGAGAGGAGCCCAGAGGAAAGCAGCACCCAGGACACGGGATCTGATTTGGTTTTGGATAAAGCTGCGTGCTCTGGGTGGCTGCATCCCCTCACACACGGCGTGTGAGGTGATCTGAGTGCTGTCCCTGTGCCTAGGCCCAGCCTAAGTGAGCTCAGCACAACGCCCCTGCCACAGGAAACCTGCCCTGCTGCAGCCCTCAAGGGTGAGGAACACAATTTGCCTGTTTTTCTGAAGTTTCCACCACAATGAAGCGGTCTCGGACCAGGATTTGACAGCATTTCTGTTCTGATGTTCATTACATTTGTAGGTCATTTGACAAAAGGAAAACGTGACTGCTGGGGCCAGCCTGGTTTGGGTCGTCAGTGCAGTCCCAGATGTATTTTTACCGTAGGTAGCATTCCCCGTACACAACAGCTATTACCAGTCAAGGATTGCAGGGAGTCGTACAAATAGACAGAGTTTAAATTTTTGGCCGGAAAAGCATTCTGGCTTTTTGGACAACTTGGGGCACCTTTAAGAACCTGCAACAAGCCAACGTTTTGACTTAGGAGGTTTTCAGAAGATATCTTCACCATATTTTCTCCCCAGCCTTTGCTGCGTTCTCTTCCATTCCCTTTGAAACTCCCTTTGCTGATTTTTCACAAACATTCCTAAGGAAACACAAACCATGGCATTTCCTGGGAGCTGACAGCAGTGACACGCACACGCCAGTCCTTCTGGGGAACAGAGCCAGCCTGGACTTGGCATTTCGGTAAAGGGCATCTCCCCTCGCCCCCAAAAGGCTGGGGAGTTTGGGATCCTTGGTGGAGCCCCTCCAGCACCCTCCCAGCTGCAGCTTCTGAGAGACTCCTGGGATGTCTCCAGGCCACCACCGGGCTCCCGGGCTCCCTGTGCTGTGACTCAGTCTTGGACCACGATCAAAGGCAACTCAGAAAGCTTCCAACTCCCCTCTGCAGGGCACGGAGCCAGAGGCACAATTAAAATGTGACTGCTCCAGGGGCTGCCCATCAGCTGCATCCAACTACAGGAGAGACTGGAGAGGGAAAGAAAAGCCTGGCAAACCCTGTGTGCTCCAGGGATGCAGCTAAAGGGCAGGAACCCCCAGCACAGTTCCAAAAACCCCAATATCAGCCTTCAGAGCTGTCTGCGGAAGGTTAAAATCTGTGCAAGTGTGGAGAAGGGAGAACCTGAGGGCTCACAGATGGTTCCTGGGTGAGAGGGAAGGGGGTGGAGAAAAGGAAAGTTTCAGGAAGCCGGGGGAATGGATGTAATGAAGACTGCAGAGAGGCAGGGGAAAGTCAGGGGAAAGGTGGGGAAAAGCAGGAGAAAGGCAGGGGAAAGGCAGGGAGGGAAAAGGCAGGGGAAAGGCAGGGGAAAGGAGGAGGAAAAGGCAGGGGAAAGGCAGGGGAAAGGCAGGGGAAAGGCAGGGGAAAGGCAGGAGAAACGTGGGGAAAGGCAGGGAAAAAGCAGGGGAGACGCAAGGGGAAGGCAGGCACACACACAAAGAACTGTCTGGTCTGAAAGCCAGTTCAGCCCAGTGCCAGCACTGGTTCAGGGGGAGGCACCACGGCCCCACAGATCCGTGCAGGGTCTTGCTCAGCCACTCCCAAATTGCAGCCTTGGTGAAAGCAGGGCATGGGAAGCGAAGGGATCCCATGGGATGCGTGTCCCCCAGGCAGGGAGGAATTGCAGCCCGGGAAGGCAAACCAGAAGTGTGAATTTCAGGCATGAGAGCAAGGAACACCTGCACAAAGACTCCTTCAGACGCAGAGAACCATTAATGGCATTACAAGAAAGGCTTCCGCCAGATTAGCAGGTATATGGTGTATTTTCACTTAAATTTCTCAACTTGGAATCACTTCCCCGAGCACAGAGAAATCCTCTGACGGCTTTCAAGGCATTTTGCTACTCTGTGCTTTCATTTGAGGGTTTGCTCTTAATCATTTTTATGCTGACTGCGGGAATACGGCAATGTGTGCTGTTTGCAGGCTGTGCTTCCAGAAGAGGGGTGGATTTGGGAGGTGGGGGGAGCTCTCAGCTGCTCTGCAGCTGCAGCAGCCTCGCCAAAGGATCCTCTGGAGAGGGAGCTGCTCCACGGGCACATGACTCAGCCCTGCTCTGGATGAAGTCACTGTCAAGTGAAAGCGAACTATTTGTTTCTAACAACATATATGGTGAACTCCGAACGCAAGTTCAAGGCGAAGCTCCAGTAATTTTCCCCACCCACTTTGCTTTTGTTTGGTTTAAGATGCTGCAAAGGAGCTCAGAGTTTCAGTGACAGCAAGAAGATACACAAACCCACTGACATCACTGTCCGGCACCGTGCAAAAGCAGTTCCCTGCCCTCAGGAACCAGAACCTCAAGGATTTTTCCCCTTGCTCCCTGTTCCTGAGGTTCGTAATTAGTATAAAGCCATCACCTCCAGGAGTACGGGATTACAGAAATGTGTATCGGTTTTTCGCCCTTTATTAAATCTGTTTTTAAATAATGGATTTAATTATGTCGTGACACATGACCAGGGAGTTCTTTACACCTTTTTTTATGCTGCCTTTCCCTTAAAGGAAGCAGCAGCACTGCTCTGTGCCAGTTTCCCAACACATCTGAAGCCACCTCACATGACCCCAGAGCAGAGTCCGTGCTGCTAACACCAGAAATGAGGAACAAAGCCTCTCAAAGCACATTCTTTTTAACAAAGAGTTAACCTAAAGGACAGCCCTGACACAGATCATTTCAAGCCCGTGTGCTGTCTTTGAAACAGCATCTAAATTAAGGCTGGCAATTCCTTTCATGGCTTCAAATGCTACACATTTTTCTAGGATAAGAGAGCGGGAAAGAGGATGAGCACAGAGCTGCAGGTGCCCTGCAGAGTGCAATCTCGGAGTGGCTTTAAGTAGCTTCTGACACTCAGATACTCTGATATTCCAGGGTGGCAGCACTAAGCTGCTCCTAACAAGCCAACTCATGAAAGCATTTTCATTTTTAATCAACACTGAAACATCCTCATGGGAATGAATCACGTACCAAAAGACAGACCCATTTTGCCCGGAGATGGGCTTAAGCACATGATTCAACCTATCCTGAAGCACGGTGCTGGAACTGTGAGTCCCAGCTGAAGGGTGGCAGGAACAATTCCAGCTAATCCCCGGCTTCAAAGAACCAGGCACCTCTCACTTTGCTTATTCCATTGGGGTGGCTCATTACAAATGGCCCTAATTGTTCTGGAAGGGACTCGTGCCTCCTCTGGAGAGGCCAAACTGATGAAAGAAAAATTGAGAATGACAAGAAATAATTTTAAAATCCATTTTGCTTGCCAAACAAGGCATTGCAATAAAGCAGCCTTTACGCGCTTGGCACTTTCTTCATGTTTTTTGAAATTCTCTTGTTTCAGCCAGACGAGAGAGGACATTCTGGGAGGAGAAATCTGCAGATTCCAGCTGCTCTCAGTGCCAGTCACACGTTTCCTCACCTTCTGCTTGATCTTTAATGCAATGCTAATGGTAACAATTTCTTGCCTGGGCTATTACACACCAGCTGGCAGCAGCACAGCACGGAGCTTCTCCCACCCCGGCTAAGGAAAATCTTCACTTTCACATGCTAAACCTGAAGTCACATGGGTT
This sequence comes from Rhagologus leucostigma, assembly GCA_013397725.1. NCBI lineage: Eukaryota > Metazoa > Chordata > Aves > Passeriformes > Rhagologus > Rhagologus leucostigma. The sequence continues at coordinate 262,439 of VZTD01003141.1, read as the reverse complement.
TATAATAATCCTGGGAGTAAAGCATGAGACGCTCACCCTGCAAAGCCCACAGAAACCCGGCAGCGATTTGCTCATCTTACACTTTAATCTGGCACAGAAACACATCTCAGCACCCTCCGTGTTTGTATCTAGAGGGTACCAAAACCAGCCCTCAAGTGAGGGGTTCTGACCAAAATGCACTCCACAGAGCACTGAAATCTCACTTTCATGAATCACTGAATTACCAAACATTTCTTGGAGCAGGTTTTTACCCCGGTCCCCCCAGTTTGCTTTATGCAAGTTGCTGACACTTGGATAAATCAGGCTGCTGGTTTATGAACACAGTACTGGAGGCATCAGCACCGTCACCCTGCAGTAACTTTGTTTTGTGAATATACACGGGGAGGGCAAAGTCCTGGTTACTGTAGGTGCTGCCAAATTTAGGGAACGGACTGCAAGTGTGGGTGGTGGATTATTCTCTATCTCCCCCTTCCCTCGCTGTGTCGAGAGAACAAACTCTAGAGAAGCTCTCTCTGTGCACGTGGTGTCTGCCCTCACCTGGCATTTCTTTAGGAGTGCCACATGCCCACCTTGCTATTTTGGAGCTGGATTTTTACCCTGTATACAGAAATAAACCTGAAAACCTGTCCCAGTTTTCCTTTGTCCCATCACCCAGGCTCAGTGTTTCAGTGCAGTGCCCCAGCTGGCACTGCAGCCACAGCCAGGGAGGGGGATGGCTCATTTTCCTTGTGCTCCATCTCTCCCAGCCCCACAGCTCTGGGCAGCGGGGCCACCACAAAACCCAACGCACCCTGCACAGAATTCTCTTCAAGCCCATGGATTTCACTTCCATCGAAGTGGCTCCCACAGCAAGATAAAATGACCCCACAAATCAGAATTGTCGAGGCCAGGCAGCAGACCCAGAATCACTGAATCATTAAGGCTGGAAAAGCCCCCTAAGATTATCGAGTCCAACCATTCCCCAGCACTGCCAAGGCCACCCCTGACCCATGTCCCCAAGTGCCACATCCGTGTGTTTTCTGAACGTTTCCAGGGATGGGGACTCCTTCACTGCCCTGTTCCCATGCCTGACTGCCCTTTCCATGAAGAAGTTTTCCCAATATCCAACCTGAGCCTCCCCTGGCCCAGCCCGAGGCCGTTCCCTCTCCTCCTGTCCCTGTTCCCTGCGAGCAGAGCCCGACCCCCCCGGCTGCCCCCTCCTGTCAGGGACTTGTGCAGAGCCACAAGGGCCCCCCTGAGCCTCCTTTTCTCCAGGCTGAGCCCCTTCCCCAGCTCCCTCAGCCGCTCCTGGGGCTCCAGCCCCTTCCCAGCTCTGTTCCCTGCCCTGGACGCAAACCCACAAGAATTCCCTGAGCACCAAAAGCTGGAAAACACAGCTGGACATCCCACCATGGAGCAGCAAGTCACGGCTTCCAAAGCAACCAGGAGCATTTTCCACAGCTCTGAGCATTGACTGCAGCTGAAAATCAGAGCCAGGCAGTGCACAGAAGGAAAGAGCATGGTCACTCCATGGAAATGTTACCCAAGTCCTGTTTTGGTTATCTGTTACCTCATTTTATACATGAAAATAGGAAATATACACACAGGGCACACACAAAACCTCCCCACTGCCCCTGGGCTCTTTTCCAAGAGCATTTTAAACAATTTACAATCACTAATAAAAAGTAATTGAAAGTCTCCAGAAAGTTTTTTTCTTTCTTTTTCAGATGAACTTCCTCGCATTTAAGGTTTGTTGTTCTGCAGCACCTGCTTCTCACACTTGTTTGTGCTTTAACCAAGAAATTATTTTGTTTCAAACGTGAGGAAGTCGCAACTTTCCTTCAATTTTCTTTTCTTCTCAAAAAGATGAGAACAAAGTGCCTCTATGTGGTATTGAAGTGCTTAAGGCCTGGTTTTAGTGCTGCTCATGCAAACACCCTGCAGACAGAAGATTCAAGCACATCCAGGTTTTGATGGCAAGTAAATTAATTATCTGGAAGGAAATAAATGGGCAGCCCTATTGCAGAGGCTTCCATTAGGAGTTGTAGAATAACCCCCCAGTAATTCATTTGCCACAAAGCTGGGATTTCGCCAGGAATCCAAGACAGAAAGCTCGAGCTTAGTATTTATTTGTGTCAAAACAGTCTGGCTACATTTCTATTATTTTACATGGTTTCTCAGCAAGGCAAACATCACAATGGGCTGGGACTAGGTTGGAAATTTTTTGGCTTGGCACCGGAATCTGTGAAAAGCTGCAAGAAGAGGAGAATAAAGCTATCTTTTGAAACTTCACAAGCCAATGGTCACAGATGAGGGTCCCGTACTACTCAATGCAGAAAGCGCGGGGCACCCCTGAAACCTTGAAAAAGGTTGGAACAGTTCCCTTTTCCAGCCTTCAGCCACTGCATGAAAAATTCAACTGCAATTAGCATTTAGTACAAAGCACTTTCTGTAGGCTGACAATAGGTAGCCGGAGCAGAAAGTGTACATAACAAGAACGGAATCCCGTTTTAGAGAATCGCACGGGTTTTGCTCACAGCGAAGGGATCCCCACGTTCCCCCCAGAAAATTCAAACCCATCCAATTCCCTCTGCTTAGCAGCGTGAATCAAGAGCAAGGAAAACGAAGTTTAGATTAAAAAGCATCAGGGTAAGTTCAGGGACATGTTAAATGGAATTGCTTATTTTGCTGTTCCATTAAATAGGCAAGCTCAATGCCTCTGACACCCAGACCTATTCTTTAGGATCACCATTCACCATCAATCATTTAAGCTGGGTGTCAGACCTGCCTAAGTGAAGTGCCCACTGCTCTGAATGACCCTGATGTGCACTTTGTGCTGGGAGGGAGAGGAAAGATGAACTATTATATTGCTAAATATCTCAGGGAAATAAAGGGTCTTCTCCACATTACATAAATTTCCATGACATTTCAATTAATCTGCCGGTGCTGTGTACAGTGTGGACACCACAGCACGCACTACTGTGCCTGAGGATAAAATATCAGGGAAGAAAAAGTACTGAGTCTTAGCTGCGGTGAGGTGACCTAAAGTAGATGTTAAAAGCAAACAGCACCCTCACCTTCACATCTGCATGCACAGAGACAACAGCAGCTGATCGCTCTTGCAATTAAAAAAAAAAAGAAAAGGCAGCTTTACAATCTTTGTCGCAAGTTCTCATTAATTGCCTACCACTCCCTTCTCCCTTCTCCCAGGGAGCAGAACAGCGAGGGAAAAACCCTGGTGGCATCATGTGCAGCCACCCCGTGCTGCAGAGCATCGCAGAGTTAACGTTTTCTTACCTTTTATAGAAACCATGGAGGGGCTGGAGACATAAAAACTGCCAGTAATCCAAGCAGAAGGCCTTCAACTTCAGCATTTTCCAGCACTCCTGCTGCCGCGACCGTGGTCTGCAGCGGGCTTTTAGCAACACAAGACTTTTTTGTTATGATTTGAATGACTCAAACGCGGAGCAGCACCCTCGTGTCCCTGCGGCTGCATCACCGGGCTGTGGGATCGGCCGGAGCCGGCGGGCAGCCCCGCACACGGCTCAGCACCTGCAGCCCCAGTGCCCCTCGCTCATACAAAGAGGCAGCCGCACAAAGGACGCGAATTCATGGGCGCTCTTTGATCCCGCTCGACAGACGTTTATCTGTCCCAAAGTCCCCAGTCCTACCGGGATCGCTGGTGTTACACAGAGATCCCACTTCTCCTTTCGGCTATTTTAGGCCATTCTGAAAGCCCTCTGGGCACACAGCGTGGATATATTCCAGCTGCGGGCTCTGACGGACCCTTGGAAAGCATCCTTAGAGCTCCCAAAACTTCGGAAAATGCAGCCAGTTATCTCGGTGGGCTCTGACACCGCTGCCCGGTACCCACGGCAGAGCTGTGATCTCAGCCTATGGGGCTGCAGGCGTTTGCCCTTTTCCCTTTTCCCCCCCCTCTGTTAATCAGCTGCTCCTGTACCAGCACATCGGCTCCATTGTCTGCGGCACCTCGGGAGCGGGGGGCTTCTCGTGACGGGGNTGCCTACACAGTTTTCCTCCGGAGGGGGGAAAAAAAGAAAAAAAAAAAAAAAAGGAAAAAAAAAAAAAAAAAAAAAAAAAAAAAAAAAAGAAAAAAAAAAAGAAGGGAGGCGGGAGCTCAGACCCTCCCGCTCACACACCAGATTGTGCTTATCGTGTTCCCAACGCGCTTTGCCAGGGAGCGCAGGGGGGGAGGATGAACCAAGCCCGAACGGCGGGGCGGCAGCGGGACAGCCCCCGAGGCGCGGGCACGGACGGACGGACGGACGGACAGAGACACAGACGGACACACAGACAGACGGACAGCCCCTCCGGGGAATCCCGGCGCAGCATCCCGGGGGATCCCGACAGCCGCAGCCGCTCCGGAGCCATCCCCGAGCCGCAGGCAGCGGGCTGGGAGCTGTGGGGCTGGGGCAAGGCACAATTAACAGCGTTTGCTATCGAAACCTCTGCTGGGCGCGATAAAGGCGGATGGCTTTTGTTCTGAGAAGACAGGAGCACAAATTTTTAAAAATTTCTATCTTTTATCATGGCCCAATTCTACCAACTCCCTCCCCTCCCCCTTCTTCCTTTGCTCTCTATCCCAACGGGAAATGCCAAGCGTGAGAATCCTGGAAAGGAATCACACAAGACAGGGTTAGGGTAGAGATTAGGTGGGAATTCCTCTCTGGGAGGGTGGGCAGGCCCTGGCACAGGGTGCCCAGAGCAGCTGTGGCTGCCCCTGGATCCCTGGCAGTGCCCAAGGCCAGGCTGGACACTGGGGCTTGGAGCAGCCTGGGACAGTGGAAGGTGTCCCTGCCCGTGGCAGGGGGTGGCACTGGATGGGCTTTAAGGTCCCTCCCAACCCAAATCAGTCTGGGATTCTGTGAATATCCTGGGATGGAAGGGACCCCCAAGGATCATCAGCCCAGCTCCTGGCCCTGCCCAGACACCCCAACAATCCCACCCTGGGCATCCCTGGCAGCGCTGTCCAAACGCTCCTGGAGCTCTGGCAGCCTCGGGCCGTGCCCATTCCCTGGGGAGCCTGGGCAGTGCCCAGCACCCTCTGGGGGAAGAACCTCTCCCTGATCTCCAACCTGACCCTGCCCTGACCCAGCTCCAGCCGTTCCCTGGGTGCTGTCCCTGGTCAGACAAGAGAGATCCGTGCCCATCCCTCCCCTTCTCCGGTCTCACAGGATACTCCGAGTTAAAAACAGCACGGAACTGCTCCATTGCAACAAACGGGACTGGCACAGGAGACCTTCAACAGCAAGCTACCTTTTTTTAAAAAAAATTCTGTTGCTGTTGTTAAGTAAGACGTGTCCTGACAGAGACCAATGCTTGTGTCCAGTTTGCTGTAAATTTACTCTTCCAGAAACTACTTTCTCATTCTGTTTCAATTCTGAAAATCACTCATAGGAAGCATCCAGGCTACAGCTTGCAACACTGTCAGACAGGTATAGAGGAGCTGAAAGAGTTCAACAGTTACAACAACAAAACCAAAAGCAGAATCCAACGAAATACTTCAAAACCACTCTGGCACTCAAACAAGTGTTTAAAACAAAACCAGCAAACAATCAAGCAAACAAAAAACCCAACCAAACAAATAAACCATAAAACACCCCCACAATCCCCTCCCCAAAAAGCCACAAGAATTTTACCACTGTTTTAAAACTATGCAAAGAAAACCAAACCCCTAAGCCTCAACCTGAGGCTCTCTCCCATGTGGACCTATCTAGTTCCCCAAGTGCCTGGATAATAAGCTATATTTAGGGATCTATAGAAGCTGTATCTAGGGGTTCTGGTTTTACTCACTGTCACCGTGCAGTTACAGAAGTGCCTCGCGTCCTCTTAGAAAACTGCTTTGTGTAAGCTTAATTAAATGAAATTATAAATATATTTGAGTAAGAACTGGCAGTTTCTTTAGTGAAGTAAAGAAATCAGTGGGTTCTGCTTGACCAGGGTCACACTTTGAGTGGTATTTCCCTACAAACACCTTGTACAGGACAGGGCAGGTGGTGGGAATGACCAGATCATGAGAAAAGCAACTTGCAGGAAAAAAATGTGTTTGATTTGGGCCTTTAAAAAAATAATTTCTTGTGAAGAGTCTCTTTCAAGTACCCCCTTCCTTGTGCTGCCTGCACTTACTTGCTGAGATTTCTTTCAGACCAGCACCAGAGCTGGTGACTCCTAAGCAAACACAACTGGATATCTGTGAGAAGCAACATCACCCCCCAGCAAAACGAAACACTGCCCAAATCCAAGCCTATTTTTCTTCCTGGACTCATATTCCCTTGGGCTTCGTTAGCTTGGCAATTTTCAAGTCACTGATGCCATCACGGTAAGGATATTTAGATTTTCTTATCAAAAATCTTTCATCCCCGCTTTTCATCCCCTGTTCTCCAGGGCAGTTTTATCTAAAGAGGAACTGAGGAAAGGCCCTGGAGACCCAGTGGCTGCTGGTGAGCCCCAACCTCCTGGCACTGCCTCCTGCCTTGGGTTTGGTAGTGCCAGAGGGTAACGGGAAATCCTTTTTCCTTTGTTTCCACAAAAATACAGCACAAGAAAAAAAAAAAAGAAAAGGAAAAAAAAGAAAGAAGAAAAGAAATTGAGTTTTCCCTGTTGTAACATTTTTGCATCTGAATTTTTTTTATATTCCAAGAAAAAAAGAAAGAAAAAAGAAAGAAAAAAATGGTTACATCCCATAACCAAGGGCAGCTATTCCCAGGATCAAGGGAAAAGGAGAAAGCCAGCCTGAGACAAGTAAGCTCAGGAGACGCCAGCCAAAGACTTGATCCTGAAATGAGACTTTTCAGGAAACTTATCCTTTGTCTGTTCGCGCTGCAAAGCAATTTCTTTCTCCAGGAAAAAAAAATACTATTTATCACCTTAATTATCTATTTCTAAGCAGTGGGCTCAGAGCATAGGAGCCATGTACCCATGGATTTCCTGACAGCATCCAACACCCATTATCCCACACTGCATGCAGAGAAAATGCTAATTAGGACTTTTGCAAATGAAAAGCTCCACGCTCTCAACACGTTCTTCATTTTCACTTGTCTTCCAGAGGAAAACAACAAAGGAAATTAAGCTTCATCTCACGCTCACCCGGGATATAGAACTGGTTCTTTCAGAAAGGCATTTACCGAAACCTTTGACTCAGAATTCCCAGGCCTAATACAAGCAGGGATTTTTGGATGTGCTGCAGCTCCAGCGCTGGAGCCGTGAGCAGTTTGCTGAGAATTTCTGCAGTCACTCAGAGTTCAGCCTCTGACAAGGCTTTCAAAAACAGCCACTAAAAAAAGGGCCAAGTGGAAATTGAACATTGCACCACCTCCTTTTTTAGGGGTGTTTTTTTTGCCAACCCCTGGAGCTCTGAGGCTGAAGGAAAGCAATCCACTGAGGGATAAAATAACTGCAGCATGAAGCCAGTGCCTGCTGGAGTTCCTGGTGTACTGCCTTCAAAAGTTGGGCAGATCAAGAAAATTGACTTGTCTGCTGACAATCTTTCACAAAATACATCTATTGAACTACTGTTATTTACTTCGTTAAACTTTCTGAGTGACATGCCAGGAACACTCCTGAAGAATATTTCACTTCCCCAGAAAAACAGCGTATCCCTCTACTTAGGTGGAGCACAGGAATTGTAGTAGCTAAATTGTTTTCCACGAGTCTTTCAAGACTCCAGGGTGAAATACTCGACCGGCCACACACACAAAAACTTCACGGTAGCCATTCGTGTGTTGTGGAGTTCAGGAATTTCACGGGACCCACACAGCGTGGATCCCATCTTCATCCATGATACCCTGCACACACCACACTAAAAAGTGGGGGAATACAGAGCAGGTGTACAAACCAAGGGTTTGGGCAAGCAGAGAGATGCTGAACTTCTCCCTGGGAGGTTTGAAGGGCTCGCTGCTCACAGGACACCACAGCACACACAGCTCCGTGCACCGGGTGCTGTGGGGGCACTGACATGCAGCGAGGGGTCTCCACACCAAAGCTGAGGGGAGAATTCCTGGGCTGCTCAAAGAACAAGGCAAATGTTGATGTTCAAGGCTCTGGCAAACCAGATGTCCCTCCCCGCCCCTCGCAGGCATTCCTGGGTACCACCCCTGGTGCATCCCTGTCCCACCAGGGCAGGTGGAAGGGCTGTGTTCATACGGAGCCCTCAGTCTCAGGGACAGCCTGGGGACACCCCAAGATGTTGGTGACGAGCTCTGCAGAGATGCCCAGAGAGTCAGGACGTAAATCAAGGTCTTTCCCCTCCATGTTGACTCGAAGAGCAGCTCTGCTGCTTAGAAACCTTCCAGAAACTCAAAACAAAGTTCTTGGGCTTCAGACAGCTCTCAGAGTTATGCACTCCCCCACAGATGAATTCTGATCATCATTTGACACTACCCTTTATTTTTGGTGATTAAGCCACTCAGCTGCCAAAGTATCCATGGAGAAGGGCAGGAAGAACTTTGCTGTTCTCTTAATCTTGACTGTCCTTTGTGCACATCTGTTCCCTGAGCTCACACAACCTCTGGCTGATCAATTTGCTGCAGAAGATGACAAATCCGTCCCAAATATCTGCGAAGCTCAAACATTTAAATTTCCAGCTCATTTGGAACAGGTCTGGCAATTCAACCCTCCAGAAGGGCCATATTAAGATTTAGACATTAGGAAACAAAATATTTTCAGCTGCCAGCTGAAAGCTGACAGAGGCAAACTCAAAATATCCAGATAAAACCTGTGCAGGCTATGAAAGAAATTGTGCCAACCAATATACACACATATAAAATATGCCAATTCCTCTTTATAATGGACATAAACAAATTTTTCACATTAACCTTTACTCTTTCCAGCACTGAGATTTAGAAGAGTGGTTCACTGAGGGCAAATGTGCCTTGTGATGGGGACAGGAAATTTGTGAGAAAAATGCAAAAAGAGGACCCTGACTAGGAGATACTTGACAGGACACTGGGTGGGGCCATGTTAATTGGTACATCCCATTTTCTGGGTCGTTCAAAGGCCAATCTGCTCAACAGGTTCATGAGAACACATCCACTAACAAGAACTCTTCTATTATCTTTCATTGTACTTAAAAATAATGGCCTTAATTCTGTCTAATTACAGCTCCAGATCAGGCTTATTTGACCTGCTGAAGTGGACCAGATGTCATATGCTCTTCCCTCAGTAACTGTTTAACACTAAGAAAAATTCACAGTTTCATATGATAAAACCTGAACAGTTTTCTTCAGCCTCTCGTCTGTGATTGTTTCACTCCAGATCTTTTAAACGTCACAAAATTATTCCGTTTGTAGTTAAAGAGTGGCATTTTTACATCCTCGTCTGGCAACTCCCAGATATTACTTCAGCCCAGACCACAACATTCAAAAGGATTTACTGCACGCATCTAATTCTTCCATATTCCTCACTGATACCCTTCCATGGAAAAAATATCCGGTGGGAGGAAAAACATTGCAATAAAATCTATTTCCAGCCTGCAGTAAAGGTGGCAGCAATACCTGGCTCTGGTAAATCACACACCAGCACCATGATGCTCTTGCTAAAATAAATTTGCAGAGGAGCAGAGCAGGGAGAAGTTGGGATTGTTCCCTGCATTGTCCTGCCAGACAAAGGCCCAGTGTTCCCATCACACTGGGAACGGGACAGAAGTACAGTGGGGACTGAACGTGGTCCAGTGGTGCTGTGCTGAGGACAAAGGGAATATCACAGCAGAGGGGGTGGCTGCTTAGGAAATGGTAGCAGGGCAAATGCTTCACTTTCAGAAGACTTCACACTGGATAATAATGGAAGATTAATTACAGAGGGGCCTTGGTTTGAATAAGGTTAAACAGAACAGCTCCCACCGTTTTGTTCAAGCAAGGTTAAAGTGACATCATGTGGGAAAAAGTCACATCCTCAACCCGGAACATCTCCAAAGGAAGACTTGTACTAAAACAGCTGCCAAGTTGAGAGGGAGGGACTCTGCCCCAGCTTTATCAAAGGAAGTCTGTGCCTTTGATGCACTTTTCAATGTGCAGGGATGAGAATAAAAGATGCAAGGTACCCATTTGATATGCAGTGTTAACAGGGCTAAGCATTTCTTTCTAAATGGAGTGATCAAAGTAAAATCCCAGCTCTGGCAGCGCCTCCTGTGACAGAGCTCTCTGAAGGGTGGGTGCTTTTATCAAAATGCGGAGCAACAGAAGCAGGAGTGGCATCTCCACACAACTGCTCCCCCAAAGCAGCACGGACCTGCCAGGACAGGGGGACAGGTCAAATGTTGTCAGCATGAAGGTTATAAAAACCTGAGAGAGAGATGGTTTGTGCACAAGCATACCTTCTGTCTCTCCCCTTCGTGCTCCCCCCAGAACAAACACAGGGTTTGAAGCTAGAACTGAATTTCAAGTCGGAAATCCAGGAAAAGAGCAAATTATCCACTCTTAGGAAAATCCAGCTATTAGGTCAGTGCCTCTGCTGGCTGTGCATTGCAAGATAAAGCTGTGTGATGTGCAGCTGATGCAGAACAGGGCATTTCTGTCAGTTCAAACCTAAAACTACCATCTATGATTGCTACAGTACCTGAGTGGGTCAGTTGAGATGCTGCTTCCTGTTTCCAGTGATGTCCTGAGGTGACAGCAAAAGAATAAAATTACAAAGTATTAAAGTATAAACCAAATTAAAAGCATGAACTATTCAAAAATGCTATGTCCTTAAACATCAACCACTTTACATTTCCCTCCTTCTTAGTGACGCTTCAGAGTGCTTAGCATGCCATTAAACATGAGAGTAAAAATAAATACCCAAACAAAAAACCCAACAGCCCTTTCCTAGATCAGAGAAAGGGGAATTAGAGAAACGTTTGTGTGAATTAGTCACAACCTGATCAATTTTCAACATTCTAAAAGTATCTACGTGAGTGACTTTTACACTCTGGGCCTTTCTGCTCTCTACTCAAAAAGGCAACTGTGGAGTTGTCCTGCAGAATTATTGCAGCACAAAGTTCAGGTGAGACACTGTAAGCACTGAGGAAGTTCTCTGAGTACGCTGATTTTTGAGCAGCAATATTTAACAGGCAGTGTGGTGTAATTACCCCTGCTCTCACTGAGCATGACTCCAGGTTTATTACAATAATATATATATATAACAGAGTTGCACTTTTAGGGTGAAGCCAGTTTTCCCACGGGCTGTAATAAAACATCAGCCAAAGCCCCATCATTTTTAAATGGTTACTTGCACTAATCCATTTCCATCCCTTACACAAATGGCCGCAGATCAGCCTTTGCTCGCATAGCCATAAACATGTACAGCCTGTGGAGGTTCATAAAATTCACATTAGAACTGCATTAATTATATTTACACGGGCATTCATACATCAGTGGCAAATCTTTACTTGGAATCCCTAACTGGATTCCTAATTTGTTTACAAAAATAAACAGGGTGGTGTGAAAGGAGGAGGCCGTAAAAGCAGCAAGAATCAGCTGCACAGCAATGGAAACAAAACATATTGTCCAAATAGCTTTTAACTAAAGCTCTAAAGCTTTAAAACAGCTTTGGGGAGCCTATGCCACCCTGGAATTTGTTTGCTTCCCCAGTTCAGGATTTGTGAACAGCCATGAATTTTGAGGGGGTGGCTCCCATATGCCGGCTTGGTGCCGGGTGTTGGTTTAACAGCGGAAAAGGGTGAACTTCATTTACTTCTAATTAAGTTTCCTGCGTCCCTCGGTGTGCTGTGGCGGTGCCAGCCTGCTCACTCAGCGGGGCTTTTTGCCTTGCTTTTAACCCAGACTCGCAAAAAAACCTGCTCTGAGCAGTTTTGGCCCCTGGTGCTATAAATAAATATTTCTCAGACGCCGTGGCTGTGCAGCAGGGACGTGCTGTGCGTACAGAGGAGATGCTAATGAGCGGTGATTAGCCCCAGCCCCTGGATTGTGGTGCCCACTGACTCTGAGCACTCCTGACACGACCCCAAGGAGCAGGATTACAGCTTCACCAGGAATCCTGGTTTTCCTTCCTGAAGTCAGGCACCCAAGGCAGCTCCCCAAACCCTCAGTCAGGAGAGGCACACATATTTCTGTATCTAAATACACAGAGGGAAAGCACAGCTCTCAGCAGAAATACTCCTCTTAGAGTCACAAACCACAGGCTCATCAAGGCAGGGAAAGCCCTCCAGGATGAGTCTGACCATTACCCTGACACGGCCCGGCCCATCAAACCACGTCCCCTCAGCACCACATCCGGATGTTTTCCGAGCACTTCCAGGGATGCTGATCCCGGCACTGCCCTGGGCAGCCTGTGCCAGTGCTTGCCAACACTTCCAGTGAAGAAACCTTTCCTAATATCCAACCTAAACCTCCCCTGGTGCAATTATATATGGGGGGTTTTAAGGTGAAGATCAGACATAGAAACGCTGTCAAAGACAGGAAAAGCTTCTGGAGCCGATGTGGAGAAATCCCCTGGATGAGACAGATCCCCACTCAGATCGCTGTGGGGAGAAAGATGGAAAACAAGCCCTACAAAGGAGGGCTACACCCCCAGAATTGTTATAGCACAGCCTTTTCACCTGGCCACCCACCCACAGACTCAACCTGGCATTGTGGAAAACCTCAGGAGCAGTCTGACAACAGGAAAACCAGCGTTTAGTGGCCACAAAACCCCCCAGCAAAAACAGGAGAAATCAAGTTTAAATTCTACCAAAAGATCTGGATTTGGGGTACAGAAAGTTGGTTAATTCTTACTGAATTTACAGAATAACTTTAGTATAATCACATCATTACTCCCCTTCTTTCTTTCCAGCTAAAATCCCATTTAAGTCTTTTGGCTTCTTTCCAAACTGCTCAAAGATGGAAAGTTAATTTAAAACATAAAACCAACCCAGATTCTGAACACAACGTCATTAAAGCTGCAGCAAACCAAGTATCTCATCGCACACAGGGTCACTTCAGGAATTATAAAAATATATCTCATTTAGGTTACTTCAAAATAAGGTTTGTTTGGTTCGTTTTGCTTTTCAGCAAATTAACTGGACAGGAAAATAAAATATTGCACTTCTGTGAAGAAAGTGAGCAGGAAGCTCTGACGATCCTGTTTATTCCTAATGGGCACTGGCTCAGGACATTTGCAGCCCAGAAAGAAGCACAGACACTATCTAATGATGAAGCCATTAAAAAGATACTGTTAAATATAACAGACTTGTCTATATATGTATAATTTCCACTGGTATTAATAAAGATATTAAAAAAAAATTCCCAAAGTGCCATTAACTGCAGAACTATGCCCAAGGCTTTGAGTGAAAATTGAGCTGAGACAGAGCACAAACTGCAGAACTGCCTGGAATGATCAGGGAATGTTCCAAACCACCCCGGGGGCTGTTTTGTATCTCCAGTTTGTTCCCATGGAGTTTGCAAGGTCCTTCCAGGTGGGGACTGGAGGAAATCTGCCCCAGTTTCACTCAGCTGAAGGACATCTCCTCGTCATGCAAATTCCTGACATTTCAGGGAAAAGGCAGAGGAATGGTGGCATGGACTGTAACTGAACTGGGCACATGGTGGGATTATTTACTGCTAACGTGGTCAGCATGAAACCTGAAGAATGTGTTTAATTGTTGGTCGTAACAACTGCTTTCAAGGCTAAAGGGATTATCCAAAGTATGTATATCCACAGCTCCTGGATCAGGAGCTTGCCTAGAGCTTCCATCTGTGTCCATCAGCACAGGGATTGTGACCAGCCCACTTCTGCAGTGCATCATGCAAGAGAAAACACAAATATTTCCAAGAAATCATTGGCCTAAAATTCAGACAGTAGGCTTTTGGTATCCACAGACAAAAAATATAAACACAATTCTAGTCAAGAGTTCTGTCCTGGAGCACGGAACAAGCCACAGGCTCTAACTTGTCATTGGCACTGTGTGGTGAGCAGAGAGCATTCCCAGAAACCAGGTGTCTAAAAGATCTCATTCCACAATGTTTTAGCAGATTGAAGCGAACACACAATTAGCTCTCGGCACCTTGAGCCGTGATACAGAGCTCTGGTTTATTTTGCTTTTCTTGTGACGAAAGAAACTTTTTTTGTAAATACCAAAACCAGTATCACTGAAGATTATTTTGGAAATAGTCTAAGATGGAGCTCCTTATATTGTGTGACATGGAGAGGGCAGGGAATGAACAGTGGAGGACTGACAACCTGCAGTGGTGCTTTGCTCAGCTGTGACAGCAGACAAGGGGTGTTTTTGATCTGGGACTGCTGCAGAGCCCTTCAGCTCCTGCCTCTCGGTGCGGAGCAGTGACTGTGAATCACTGAGGCATTTGGACGATGTCCCTGTGCCTGCAGCAAGCCCCAGTGTGCCAGAGCCACCCAGAGCTGTGCTCTTGCTGAGATGGATGAACAGGGACAGCCGCTCCACAGCCCAGCCCCTGTCCAAGCATCAGCCTTGGTTTTACCTCTCTTGATGGAGGGCAAAGTTCTGAGGAGGTTCTTACTGGGCTGAGTGGATAACCCTGGGGGAGTCCCCACACTGAGATGGCTCAGTCCAGCTGCCTCCCCTCCTCAGGGTCCCCTGGGCAGCCTCCAGCCCTCGGGGCTCAATTTGCCTCTAGAATGCTGAGCTGGGGTGGGAAAGTCCCTTCCCATCAGTGCAGATGGCTGCAACTGCTTCATTAGCTGCTCACCAGAGGACAGAGGAGACCCCAGCACTACCTCTCTTACTGCTGGCAGAGGCTACAAATAACCACGCAGCACAAGCACACGTCGTGCAAGCAGCCAGAAAAATATCCAATTTGAGAAAAGCCAAGATATTCTTTTGGCACCAAAACGCACAGCGGTGACAGATGAAATAATTGCAGTTGAAGCAAAGCCCCAGCTTGATCCCAAATAAAGACTGCTTAAATATATCATCTTTTGGCTAAGAAGGGAGATTTCACTTGGAGCATCAGAGTACAAAGATGTGCTGTCTGCAGGCAGCAGCTCAGAGGGGGTGTGAGGGGAAAAGGCGGCTCTGAGCTCTGTCAGACCCTCGGTGCTCACAGCACTGTGGTACTGCATCCCTCTCACACTGAGGGAAGGAATGCAGAATAATACATTAAATATTTAAGACTCTGTCTGGGGTGTTGCTCAGCGAATAATTGCTGCTGCTTGGCACAGTTTCTTCTTAGGAGCTGGCAGCTCACAAAGAAAGGGAAACCTGCTCACTGCAGGCTGGTGCTGTGATGCTCCACGTGTTCGCACACAAAGGAGGACTAAATTATTTCTCTATACTCCAAAGTGCAGCTTCACCAAATGGAAATCTTTACCCTTGCTTGAGGATGGTCCGGCACACCACAGATCCCAGTCTCAGTGCTCCATTTGGAAGGAAAGCCCAAAGCATCCAACCCCAAGAGGCAAAAAGAAGGTGACAGAAGGACAGTACTCAGCCGGGACACCCCATCCCTTAGAAACAAAACTGGAAATGATAATCCAACCATTCAAAGAAAATCATCCCTTGGCAGAGATCTGCCGAGCCATCAGGGAGGACACATTCCCAGAAAACCCCGAAGTGCCCTGAGCTCAAGGGACCCAGGGCCTGGCAGTTCAGCTCCTGCCACACTCCTTCGCCCGATCTCCCGAACAAACGGCCCTGAAGGAACAAGCTGTGGGAAATTCTCATTTGAATATCACGGAGCAGAAGCTAATGAGGAGCGTGGTCTCCTCCCAGAGCCCGCAGCAATGCGATGGATGCGTGGCTGGGAGCCCTGCAGGGACGTCGCTCCGTTTGGAGCGCCGTTTATCGGACGTGCAGCCGTGGCCTGCATTAATCAGAGCGCTGGGAGCGACTCCAGGCACTGCCAGGCACCAAAGGCAGGGCAGTGCCTGCCTTCCTCCTGTCCCTTGGCCTTGGCACTGCCACGGGCCCCCGCCAGCCGCGGTGGCACGGACGGATGCTGCGATGCTCCCGCCCCGTCCCCGCCGTGCCACCGTCCCCTTCCCTGGCACACACTGCAGCGACAAAGCAGGGATGGGGCACAGGCAGAGGCTCCCAGGGAAGCCAGAGCGCCTCTGGCAGCTGCATTCAGCAGATCCAGTTCAGCAAACCTGCCTCACTGTGGATCTAAAAGTAGAACAGCCCCACTCCAGAGGATTCCGCAGGATCGCGTGGGTAAGTAGGGCAGGGGGAAACAGCGCTCGATTGATAGCAGTCACCGGAACACCACCTGAAAATACACTTCAAGTCAAGCCTTTCTGTTGGACAGGCAATTTAACAGCTGTGCTTAAAGAGCTGGCGCTGCTCACCTGCGGAGAGGCAGCTTTCAGAGGGAAGGGCCTTAAAGGACACCATGGAAATTCCTGCTCCTCATTTTCTCTTCATACATTTTGTTCCAAACATTTTAACGAACCTTTTAGACAAGGAAGTACTTAAACACGTGCTTAATGCTGCTCTTAGAAATAAAAAACTTTCCTTGCTTGGGGCTCGAGTGACTCGCATTCCCAAGGCTGGGAATGTGCTGGACCCTTGTTGGCTCTCGAGTGCTCCCAGCACTGGGAATGGAAACCAGCTCCCACTGCCTGTCCTCAGAGCACGGCTTGTTTGCCCAGGTCACTCACACAGAAGTGTGCCCAAACACTCAGTTTTACAACATGCTCTCCAAAACAAAATATAATCACAGTATCTCCAAGAGATTTTAGATCTGTAAGAAAAGCCATGTCTAGGAAACAAAGCCCAACGTGACCCTGAAAGCCAGGAGGAAATGGCTAGACTAGCAAGGCTCAGCTGGCTTCATTCATTTCGGACCACTGTGCAAAAGTAAAATTGAATTTCTGTGTAGGGACAACAGAATTACACTAAACAAAACTCATTTGTGCTTGCAGACTTGGGGCCTGCATTCCTAGAGCTGTCTGCAGGAGTAACAGTGGGGGGACCTGGAGAAGTTTCTTTCAGTAGAAACGCTGTAACTTGCGTTTTGTGGTAACACACACACTGAACTGTGAAAATGTTACTCGAAAAATTAACTTTCAAAAACTGCCACGAGCTAAATGAACTCCAGCAATAACACCTGGAGGTTACTGGCCCTGTTTAGGATTTCACTGCTGTGTCTGCCTGGTATTCAGGCAGCCCAGCCTTTTGCTGGGTTTTCCAAAGGAGCTGCAAGTCCCCAAGCCCTGAACTCTGAGAAAAAAATATCTTTATCAGGGACCCACCACAATGACAAGAAGCAGTTTAGAATTTATTATCTGCTGAACAGCTACCCAGTGTTGTTTTTCAAGGTGCTATCTTGCCAGAGGAACTGATTTCATATTAAAATATCGCAGTGATGTGGTTTCGGCTTTGTTAGAAGTGAAGCCCATCATTTAAATTGCACTTATCCCCAGAGCTACACAGAGATCACATGTTTATTAACAAGCTGCACTACTATTTGCAGCTCGAATTTAGAACCTTGCAAACGAACCCAACCCGTACACGCGACGTGGGAATTGAGGTTTTCCAAAGAAGGGAGAGAAGGAGCGCTGTGATAGCAGCGGCCAATTGTATATAACTCAATTTGAAGACAATAAAGCTTCCAGATCTGTGTTTAATCCCCTGTGAGGCCAAGGTCCAGCCTGCTAATGTAATCTGAGAGCTGAAGTGTTTGAAAAAGTCCTGCTCAACACCACGGTTGGACAGACTTGCTCTCCACCAGAAGTCCTCACCGGTGTCCCTGGCCAGCAGCAGCTTTCCCTTTTTGTTTGTGTATCATCTGCACAGAAAGTGACGCTTGCCAGAGCCACAAGTCCCAAAGCACTTCCACATGATGTGAAAGGTTCCTTGCTGACCGTGAATGGAGCACTGAGAGCACCTGAGTGAGGCAAACTGCTCCGCTCCGAGTGAGCAATATCCCCGCAAACAGCCCAGTGTCAGCACAGAGGAACACCCTGCACAATTCCCCACACCAGGACCCACCCAGGCAGCAACAAGCATCCCGATCCTACAAGTATCCTCCCGTGGCATTTGGGATCACCCCGCTGAAAAACAACAGAAAACAAAAGCTGGTGAGTAAACCTGAACTGGATGTGTAACTTGTGTTTGAATCTCACGTGTCCATTTGCCAGCTCTATCACTGTCCTCCCAAAACAGCTTCCAGCAGCTCTGTGCAAGCGACGCAGGGGAGGGTAAAAACCTCACCGAGGTGAACACAAAAGGAACACACCCCAAACTGGCCACATCACATCATATCCCCAGACAGACTTACAACAGCATCACTCAAAACTGAGCCTGTTCCTGCTGGGTGCGGGTGCTGCGGGTGTGTTTGAGCACACTGTGACAGCTCCTGCTGGCACCTCAGGGCTGCCTCAGGGGCAGATTCCACTCCACTTCTCCCCTGGTTTATAGGCTAAAGGTTTGTTTCTCACCTTCCCATCAGCAGCCCCTACACGCCCAGCTCAGAGGGGGAGCTGGGACACGTCTGCAGCCGGAGCAGCTCCCTGCACGCTGCATCCTGTGGGAGCTCCCACAGGGACAGGAGGACAGCGGGGTTGGACAGGAGCGTGTTCCCCCTCCCAGACCCACAGGCAGCAGGAACCCAGCCTGCACTGCCAGGGCTCATTTATCACCTACCATGACAAAGCCTTTCGTTCCTGCAGCTCTCCAGAACCATCAGCATTGACATTTCAGAATTCACATGACTCTCAACCTATTTCAATGCATCCCCTCCCAATCAATGAATATTCCCCTGCACGCCAGTGCTGTTCTCCTGTGATCACCCAGCGTTTCACAGAAGCAGCACATTACAAGATACCGTGGATCAACGAGCACCCCTCTTTTGTTTCCCAGGAAATGTACAGAGTTACACACGCTGCTAAGTGGATTCAAAGACCTACAATCCATATGCTGCTTCCCTGTTATTCACTAAAGCTGCATCTATTATCTTAATCCCATCGTTTCTCAAAAGGAAAATTGACAGAGATATTTCAGATAAGCAGATTCAATGGCTTAAATTCTACTGCACTCTATCAGTCTGTCAGAGGTTATGATGTTCCTTTTTAAGGACAGAAAACAACCTCTTTATCACTCCCCATGCACAGTCAATGTTTCAGTGATCCCACTCCTCTGCAGGCTCAAACCTACAGGCTGAGAGCAGGGCTGGATTGTTTTAAAGGCATTACTGCTTTCTGGAAGCGCAGGCGTACAAACCTAAGTTAAATAACACGCAATTAGCAAACTAGCACAGAGTCCAAACCCAAACCCAACTGGAGCTACGTCAGCAGCTCTGTGGCCAAACAACAAAACGTGGGGTTAGTGGTGTGTGTGCTGGGAAAGGGATGGGGAACTACAGAGCAGCTCCTCAGCTGAAAGGAAACAGGATTTTTCAGCTAACTGGCAGTTATCAATTTACTGAAATAATAATTTTCCCTGCCCTGAATTTTCATACTAAAAGGAGCCCGTTGAAACCACAATAAGATAGCCATGGGATTTACACAATTCAAGAGCTCACAAGTGCTTCCCATACTCATCCTAAATTCCAGTATTTACAGTAGAACAGCCCAGGGTGCCTTTGTACCCACAAGAACTCGTGCAGCTTCAGGGCAAACCCAGAAATCAGGGTATGCAGTCCCAGATGCATCCAAAGGTTCTGGCTGCCCTCTGGATGCAGCTGGATGTGTTTGGAGGCCAACCATACCTGGAAAACGCTCTGTGTATATTCACATACACACACAGTGCTGAAATCCCTTGGAAAAGCCCTCAAAACACAAAGAACGTGGAAGGAAAATGTCAAAGTAAGCTTTGAATGAGTCTTCCCCACTCCTCAGCTTTACTCAAAGACCATTTCACCATTTAACTTTTCCACACCAGAGAATCAGATGGAACAAACACCTGGCAGAAACTTGCACATCTGGCTGGAGGAGGCACCACTTCATCTCCACTTTTAACCCCCACGACCTCACATTTTACCACTCCAAGCTTTGATAGGTAAAGCATCTTACGTGGAGACTGAAAAAAACTGCCTCCCAACTGTTCCTGCTCCTGGCAAAGGCAACTGTGGGCTTTCCGCAGGGCGACTGAGTGTTGTGGCCAAGACAGGTCCCTAAATGAAACTCGAAAGCCAAGCTCAGCATCCATTTGGCCTCATCTGGAATGAAGTCATGGGTTTCCTGCTGCTCCACTACACCCATAAACCTTTGCCTCCTTTCATGGCTCTTTGATCATCCTTCAGTCTTTGATGAAAAACATCCAGTGAGTTGATAATACCTATTTGTTGTTTTCAGCTTTACTGTTAAAAGCAGTGGCTGTTTCCTCGCCTTAGCCCTGGTGATTTCCTCCCCTCGAAGCACTGAAGTAATTGACCCAAGGACCACTCCTGTCCACGCCTCCCTTGGAATCCAGAATAAAATTGAGCACAAAACTTTCAGTGAGCTCCCCCAAACCAAAAAGAAGAACAATTTTAACAGATGACTCAATACTAAGGTTACAAAGCAGAAGACACGTCCTGGTGGGCTCCTGGAGAGCTCCAGGCACGTGGAGAGCACCTCAAGCCCAGGCTGGATGCTGGAGGCACCTCCAGCACCCCGGGAAGCTGAGAGTGGTGGGCACAGCTCAGAGTCACCCTAACAAAGGACACAGAAAGGGGGCTTTAATCAGACCCCCCATGACCCCAGTGACCAAACTGGTTCGTCAGGGCCATCTGCCGTGGGCAGGACGGTGCCGGCAGAGCCGCCCGCGCTCGTGGAGTTGGGAGGCAGCTCCTGATTAATAACACCCCTCGCCGGGTGACAAAAGAAAATGATTTGAGCAACATTTCCTGATCGAGATTAATTATCTTACCACCCCAGCCCCTGGCAAAAGCGTGTCATAAAGCAGCAATTACAACTAATTGAATTCTCCGTAAAAATGAATTTAATTGAGGAGAGCAAGATGGATTTCAACGCTATCTCATTTTCAGGTGTGCAATGCTCCAGTGATTGGCTTGAAAAAAAAAAATTCAGAGGTGAATGAGATGTGACATAATTTCTTTAGGATAAAATGCTTACATTAACGGGTCATAAACTGGGTTGATTTTATGCATTTGTTATAGGAATGCATCAGCCAAAGCTCATTAAAGGCCAAAGAGCACACAAATAACATAAAAAAAAGCTAAATACTTGAATGGGTATGGAACAGGAGGCACTTGCTTGAACCACTAGAAATTAGAAAGGGACATATTTTTCATTACATTGTTTTGCAAATTTTCACTTGAATCTGGGAAGTAAACATAAATCAAAGAAAAGGCTGTTGGTTATTTGAAATTCCAGCATCCCAGCTTGTTTAGCAAATACAGATAATTATTTTCAAAGTTTCTCAAATCTCAGGTCTAAAGGGAAAACAGCAACACCTGCATTCTACAGAAATGACGGAGATAAAACGTTAATGGCAGATAAAGGTGTTAGCTGGGCACACGTAAGGGAGTCCGTGGAACCCCTCCACGTCAGCACCTTTATCTCCTAAAAGCTTTAACACCAAATGTTGGCCTTGCACTCACTATGGAACTGAAACACGTTGGGTGGGGCCTGAGCAGCCTGGTCTAGGGCAGGTGTCCGTGGCAGGGGGTGGGACTGGATGATTTCCAAGGTCCCTTCCAGCCCAACCCACCCTGTGATGCTGTTTCATTCCGCATCAGCTGCACAGCTGCTCTCTCCTTCTGACCCTGTAGCATCCTGCTGCTGAAACCAAAACTGACTGGCTCTGACGAGTCCCTCCCATCCCCAGGAAGGTCCCCAAGGTCTCTTTGGAGGGTCAGTGCCTGGACACCTCCGGGTTGCGGGGAGGGAGCCGGGTGGCGGCGGGGCTGAGTCACGGAAGGTCAGCTCGCAGCTGGGAGCAGGAGGCTGGAGTGGATCCAGACACAGCCAGAAAATCTCCCTGACCTCATTAACGGCATTTCTCCTCGTGGATGGACTCGGTGCAGTTCTGTCTCTCCTCATCTGTGAGCAGCTCATCACAAGGAGTGATCCCTGATCCCAGTGAGGAACTGGGCCCTGGAGCACCCAGCTCCCTGCCCGGCACCCTGGGCTCATCCTGAGCACCCAGAGCCCTTCCCTCTGCCAGGAGGGCGAGGCAGCAGTGGAGGGAGGGGATAAACACCCAGGGAAGGGGGATAAACACCCAGGGAAGGGGGATAAACACCCAGGGAATGGGGATAAATACTCAAGGAATGGGGATAAATACCCAGAGAAGGGGATAAACTCCCAGGGAATGGGGATAAACACCCAGGGAAGGGGGATAAACCCCCGGGGGAGGGGGATAAACACCCAGGGAAGAGAGATAAACACCCAGGGAAGGGAGATAAACCCCCAGGGAAGGGGGATAACTCCCCTGTGCTGCTCAGCACAGCCCCTCCTGGACAGGGTCCTCCCAGCCCCGAGCAGCTGCTGCAGTTTGGGGAGTTAAAAAGCACGGGAAACCCAGCTGATCCACAGAATCACTGGGGTTGGACAAGACCTCCAGGATCATCAAATCCAGCTTCCAACTGAACACCCCCATGCCACTAAACCATGTCACAGAAAATGAGAGGAAAGGTTCAGAATGCCAAACACCTTGTAAATACGGGTGTGATACCATTAACTATTATTAATTACTTCAGTAGAGATAGAACAGCAAAGCTGGAATTTCTGCTGCTTTGACAGCAGAAATGTCTGTCTAGCAGTAATAAAATCTATAGAATCATATTGTTTCATACCTTTTAATTATCAAATTCTTTATTTGAAAACCTGCTAGCCTAGGAGAGGTATTGCTGTGTGTCTGTCTAGTTCTCATCCCCCTTCCTAGAGAACCACCAGTGACAGTGGGATGTGAAACACCCCCTGTGGCTTTTCCTGTGCTGTCAAACACAAACTTTCCCTGCAACGTATCCTGGGACTCCAGAAGGGTGGGGGCACAAACCAACTGCGTATTTAGGGTAATAATTATAAAATTTATAGACAACACTTATGGTAATAGTTATAAAATATATAAACGACACTGACTGTAGGGCATCCTGGCATATATATCCACATATATCCATATAAATCCATATATATTCATATATAGCCATATAAATCCATATATATCCACATAAATCCACATATATCCATATTTCCCATCTCCAGTGGTCACCGAGTGCAGAAGTACATCGAGCTGGCTTCCTCCCTCTTTCCTCTGCAGCTCCATGGACTAAGCCAGGCAGGAGGGATTTCCCGGGAAAGCTTTGGGAAGGCTGCATTGGAGCTCCCTCTAGCCCCCACGCCAGGAAATAGTCAATTATTGCAAAAAAAACCCCTCAAAAAATTCTACCACCACCCGCACACAATCCTGGCACAACATAAAGACAGCGAGTACTCCCACAGATGCTCGTATACGTATTTCTGGGGTTGTATTTTCTGAGAACTCCCTGCTGCATTTCGGTATTTGAGGTGAAAAAGGAATTAGTGCTGCCCGTCAAAATGGTCCATTTGGCAAATAAATATCCCAGAACACAAACGTCTACCTTGCAAAACTGTGGCTCAGGGGCTCCAGAGGGGGCTCAGCCTTTCCAATCTGGGAATTCCGAGCAGCCAAGTCCCCACCTCTTGCCACTGACCTCGGATGCTGTCCCAGTGCTGCTTCATTCTGGTGGCACTGCCATCCCCGGGCACCTGCTCAAGGAAGGAGCTCCCTTGGCCGTAAATTACTTTATAATTCCAATTCCTCATGAATCCTGAGCGGCCTGGAATGGTGGCAATCCATATTCCACGACACAGCAGCTGGCTTGGCTAAAGGAGCATCTAAAAGCCTTGACTGCAGCCCTGTTGAGATCTACACCCTGCTGCATTTTTCAGGGGATTATTTCTTCTCCTACATTACACAGCATTTTCCTTCAGCTAGTTAAAATCTACTTTTACAAGTAACAATCTGCTTGGGAGATGAATCTCTTAATTCATATCTCAGTTGAACTGGTTTGGGGTTTTTTTTTGCTCCATCTAGTGGTGCACAAAAATCCATCCCATTCCAACCCAGAGTGTCCACACGCTGCTCTGAGCTGATTTAGTGACTTCTCACAGTTGGTTATGGAGAGAAAATAATACAAGTGCAGAAAATAACAGCAAGGCAGTGCTTGCTCTGCAAAGCTGGAGTCTCACCCACCTATTTCAGGCAAAACCACGTAAGAGCTGAGTGTGTTTGCAAAGGAGAACTCCACACTGCAGTAGAAAACCAAACCAGCCTGATCCTAAACGGTGCGAGTGCTTAAAGGTGCCAAAGGAGAAATTCCCCATCTGGATTCTCCCAAAGCAACAGCTTTTATTCAGCCCTCTGAGTTCATGAAAGGAGAAAATAAAAAAATAAGAAAAATGCCATTTCTACCTCACCTTCCATACCCAAATGCACAATAAGACAGTCTTCACTCTCCACAAAACCAGTACAAATTCACCTAGGAATGGGAAGGGGATTTTTCTGCTGGTACCTTTCTCTGTTTTATAATAACATGCAGCATTTTAGGTCATCTACTTCTAACTCCAGCTAAGAGAACCCCTACCAGGCTCTCCTGCTAAACCCAGAGATGCACAGCATGTTTTATTTAGCCAGCCGTGATTTATTCAAAAAGGGAAATGTTTACTCCTGAATTTCTGGCTTCCACTGCACCAGGGAAGGCCAGCTCTCTGTGCTCCACGAAGAGAAAACACCACAATTCAGGGATACTACAGCTACAAACTCAGGCTGTTCCAAACCCCAGCAACTCCTAATGACCCTATTTCCCCTTAATTGGAAAACTACCAGGTAGAAACCCCCCACGCCAGTGTCCTGTGACAGCCAATAGCGCTGGTCAGGCTTTGCCTTCATTTTCTCCTGAGACTCATCATTAACTGCAGCCACTTTCAGGATAATCACCCGCTGGCTCTTCAGGTCAGGGGTTTAATTTGCACGGTTAAATCAGTCTTGTTTCTTTGTTTTCCTGTGCACAAATAGATAAAAGGTACTCATTGAAAGATTGGACAAACCTTCCCCTCCGGAAGGGAATAATTACAGTGCTCCTGAGTTCAGTACACTGAGGAGAGGGTGGTAATCACTGTTTACATCTGGGAGGGAGAAAAGCAAGTCAAAATATCAGAAATTCCTACTGTTTCTATCTTTGGGAAGCAAGTCTGAGAAACTCTTAATGACAGAGTAAAAGGCCCAAATGGTGAGCAGTGTTCAAACATTTCAGTGTTTTACCCTGCCCAGTAAACATCAGAGCACTTCCAGGGACATCAAAATATGCACTCGTCCACTACACTATTTTCTGCATCCATTATTTTGAAATTTTACAGTGGGAATGAATGTTCTTTCTCTATATTGTAATGAAAAGTGATTCAGAAACGCGTGAAACTACGAACGTTCAATACCAAAGAACAGCAGCAGCCACAGAGCGTGAGCAGTGAGCAGAAATGATGCAGAAAAACCTGCAAAATCATGAAGGCAGATTATTCTTGTGCCAGCAAATCCTTCCCCAGGCCTGGGACACTGCACAGGCACAGCCAAGGCGAGCACAAGGAAACATTTCACAGCAAGGACAGAGACAGAGGATCACAGCTTACAGAAAGGCAAATAACCTATATTCTGGTTTTATACAGATTCCTTCGGGGGGAAAAAGCACATTGTAAAGATGAGAGCGAGCCTCAAGCTGCCTTCACCGTTCTTCCCTCCTTGATCCTGGTGATTCTCCTTTTATCCCGTCCTCAAAGCCACTCACAAGTACAAATAAACACCTGCTTTTCACCCTGCATCAAGCCACCTCTGCCTCTACACGAGCCCCAGACAGTGTGGAGCAGTGTTTTACCTCATGACAGCAACTACGGATTTAAGAATCTTTTTCTCCTCGCCCAATCCTCCTTTCCCACTGTTTTCAGGGTAGTAAATGCCACTGCAGAGAAATTCTGTTCCCTGGTATATCTGCTTGGACTGGTGACATTTGGAAGACCCAGCCAGCAGAAATTCTCTGGTTATTTTAGAGCCACAGGATGTGTCTAGAGCAAACAAAGAGCCTTCTGGGCAGTGGGAACCTGGACACCCATGGACACGCTCTCATTTATCCAGCTGCAGTCACGGGGCTGTTCAGCTGCAAGTTCATTCCTTCAGTGACAACCTCGTGAACAGCTTTGAGGGAAATATTTTCATTGATGAGGCAACAGAAGCACGTGAGCGATGATCTGGTACTTTGGTTGATCCCAGACTTGCACAAAGGCCAAGGAATGGAGAAGACAGAGCTCAAAGCAGCTCGGGAAGGAAGCAGACATGGAGAGAGGGTCTGCTGCCACAACAGAAATGTGCCGGCCCCTCAGAACCAGCACAAAGGAAGGGAAGAAGGGTTAAATCTCTATGCAGTAACATCCATAAAACGTCGCACGTTGGTGTTTGCCCAACCTTGAAACAAACTTAAACGGCCTAATAGAGACTCTCAGCAACAGCTGCCCTCCCACCCCACGTCTGGGAGAGCAGAAATCCCGGTGGGCTGTGCCCTCCATAGCACACAACCATGTACAGACAGCAATAAAACTCACACTACGCCTCAGGACTTATGGTACTGTTTATTTTAGTTCAAAATAAACTGTGCATTTGAGGAATCTGTTTACAGCTGGCGTGTGTTCTCAGCACTGGGCAGGAGGAGAGAGCTGTGGGGAGGCCTGGAGAGGAGGCATTACTCAAACTGGCAGCACGGGGATCCCACGGCATCCGTGCAGTGCCAGTCCACACACACCAGAAAGGGAGGAGAGGAGAGGAGAGATGGACTGTACAGGTGGAGCACTGACTGCACCCAGCGACCCCCAGCTTCGCTGTTATCTTGAGGATGGGCTACTAGACCCCGAAGGTGGACAGCAGAACTGGTGCAGGACATTATCTTCCCTGCCGAGGAAGGGGGGGCAAGAAAGAAGAGAAACAGAGGAAGAGAATCACAGGGAACAGCATTAGGAAAATTCAGCTTGAAATTCGTTTGCTTTTGTTTTCAAATCCACAAATACTGAGAGTTGTTTGTAAGCACCACCCAGTTAACCCATTTCCATCTCAGAGACAGGACTCTCCACACAGGGAAGAACAGCCCAACGAGCCAAGGCCAACGCTGACGACTTAAACTGAGAAAAACACTGCTTTGAAAGGGCCATTCCTGTTTTTCCCATTAGAAGAATTACATTAAGTAGTCGTACACACACCCAGCCTAATGTGGCCATGGCTCCTTTATTTTTAACATGCTTAAAACTTTCCCCGGGTATTTTCACTGCCCATGTTCCGCTGGAAATGCAGAACAGACGCAGCCCCCTTCTGCGGGTGGCTCACACACAGAAATCCTGGTGATGACCAGGTCTGCTCTCCACTCCCCCCACCCTCCCGAGGTCCAAGGAAGAGCTCTGTCTCCATGAGGAGTTGCCAGCATCATGAATGGTGCCACAAGGCAGGAGCAGTTTGGAATACCCACATCTGTAATGCTAAAAGTGCTTTATGGCAGGGGAGGAGATGCTGGCGTAGCAGGAGGCTCCAGCGAGGCCACTTCTGAACCAGTGACATGACCACGAGGGGCATTTCCTTTAAAGTAAAGAACAGGCTAGAGGAGGAGGATGGAAAGGAACACAATGGAGGAAGAAAAACAAGAAAATCCAAAACCAAATCTCACTCTATGCTGCCAGCTCTCCCAACTGTGCAGGAACACAATCCACCCTTTGCACTCCCTGGATCACGTAGGCATCAAGTGGAAAATTACAAGTATTACTCTAATTATGCCAGCTTCCCTTTGCCATAGGGTGTGAGCACAGATGCCTTATGTAATCAGCTGAACCTCACACTGACTTAGGGTGGGATTTGGTCACAGTTTGGATCTGGTCTGCTCTGTCCATCTGCATCCTGCCTCTCTGGGTGACGTGCTGCTGCTCTGGGCCATGCTGCTCTCGCTCCTTTGCTCAGTTTGAAAATTAAAATATCATCAACATTTTATATCTCTGCATATTCTAGAGGGTGTTTAAACATGCTGAGGTGTATAGCTAGGCAATTGCAGTTAGAAATTA
Source organism: Rhagologus leucostigma (assembly GCA_013397725.1). NCBI lineage: Eukaryota > Metazoa > Chordata > Aves > Passeriformes > Rhagologus > Rhagologus leucostigma. The sequence continues at coordinate 234,503 of VZTD01003141.1, read as the reverse complement.
GATTCCTGTTCAACACTTTTTTTGGTAGAAAATGTCAATGAATAGTCATAGCAGTACTAAAAAGACTTCTGAAGTGCAGCTCCTTCAGATATGTCTTCACCTGTGACTAATCATCGACTGGAAGCTACCACAGGGCCAGGGATTCTGCTGCACGGTGTGGGATGTCTCTAGAGATGTTTGCAGCGAGGACACACGAAGTATTTGCTTTTTGTCTCAGGGAGGAGGAGTACAGTGCCCAGCAGCAGAGAAAAAAACAAACTGAGAGTTGCAAACTACATTTATCTCTAAAGAGATATTTTTCATTTTAGGGATATAAGCTATCTCCCAGTTTTCCCTGGCTGTGCTAGAGTGCAAGAATTCCCACTGTGCTCTTGAGAAGAGTTAAGGAAAACCAAACCACTCTAATACATGATAGAAGCATCCGAAAGCTTGGCCTCATTGCAGGGGGAGCCTCTGTGTTAACCAGTTATGGTGGCAAAACAGCTCCAAAGCCTCCCAGGGGCTCAGACAGAAAAAGAAACAGCACAATCAATCCTTCTATCATCGTCCACACAGTGGTTTGTTGCATGTAAGCCAACATTACCTGGTGAAACAAAGATTCCACATTAAAATTTCACACAAGTACGGTATTTTCAGAATGATGGTTTTACCTCCCAGAGGTGCTGATTAAACATTAAGCAGGCAGAGACTGCAAGAAAATGATGGGATTTCTTTGGTACTATAACATCCTTTGCATTATCATTTTGTTTTCACAGGTCTCACTGGGGAAAAAAAAAAAAGAAAAGAAAAGAAAAATCTCTAGCTTCACGATTTTAAAAATGGTCTTTGGACATGATAAGGGCATCTAATTTGAGATTAGAAAGATGGAAGGTAGAGCGGATGGAGACAGGAATGAGTGACAGCCAACATTTCATGCAAATCAGAACAAGATCACAGTTACGAATAAACACATCGGATGGAAAGGTGCTCAGACATTAGTGGTAAGCAAATCTGTCCACAGTTGGAGTTTGCACACATCAGCCTGTTCCATATCCACACAGGGAATACAGACAGGAATAGGACCGGCTATCCCCAGCACGGGCACTTCTGTACATGAAATTTGGCTGTGCGTGAGGGACCTCCCACCTGCACAGACGGGCAGGTTCTGACTGAAGCTTGCCTCAAGATGTGTCACAGAATCCCAGACTGGCTTGGGTTGGAAGGGACTTTAAGGCTCACCTCGTTCCACCCCTGCCATGGCAGGGACACCTTCCACTGTCCCAGGCTGCTCCCAGCCCCGTCCAACCTGGCTTTGGACACTGCCAGGGATCCAGGGGCAGCCACAGCTGCTCTGGGCACCCTGTGCCAGGGCCTGCCCACCCTCACAGGGAACAATTCCTTCATAACACCTATTCTAAACCTACTCTCTGTCAGTTTGAAGCCATAGAAAGCGTGCTTAGAAAATGCTGGGAACAAACTGTTCTTCAGACAAGACACAGAGGTGATTAAATTCCCTTTCTCCATTTTATCTCTGGGCTTTGCTCTGCTCAGATTCCAGCTGCGAGGCCTCTGAGATGATGATGCAGCTGGATCAAGCCAGAGGCTCAGCCACTGAAGTACGGGACTACTTGGATTTCTACTTTTGGAAGCCTCTCCGGGGTGTCCCACGTTTCCTTTGCTTTGTCCTTTGCACCAGATATAAAATCTGCATTCCAATGATCTCTAACAAATCCAGAGCAGCTCGTGGAACCTGCAGCTTCCAACTAGAGGCCGTTGTTTTTAAGGCCCTACTCGGGAGGCAGGAAGGGGAAAGGAGTCAGAGAAGCCAAGTTACAGACATTTCCTGGTCTATTTTTTAATTCCCAAACAGAAATAACCTGAAAAGAGCAAGCAGAGGAGGCATATGGGCTAACTGGAACCCAGACAAGTATCTAGCTGGAAATACACTACATGCTCAGGCTTCCCAAGACTTCCCTTCTGATAGGAGAATGCAAGATAACTTGTATTATTTCTGTCTATTTTGAGCATTGTAAAATGAGCGAGGGATTACTGCAATAGCTGCAGTTATTAAAAATGCATTATTTCCCTATTAACAATTCAAAACAGATGCCAAAGATCGTCTCGACTAGAAATAAAACTGCTGGAGTGAATAAAACATCCAGCAATTAGCTAACAGCAAATCAGAGATGCTCCAGATTTCACTGTAGTGCATTCATTAATTGCTTCTTTCAGAGCAAATTTAATTTTTAATTCTGGGCTACAAAATTAATCCCTCTGCGTATTTTCTAAATAAAACCTCAAAACTAAAGCTAGACCAAAGCATCCACGTCTGTTAGTTTTGTTTCTAATGATTTCTATTTATAAATTGATAAATGGGAAGACTAAAAGCTAAATTTAATACCATTAAGTGCATGTAGAAACACGAAGGCCAATCCTGTTAGAGCTCTAGTAGCTCATTTCCATTCACAGCAATGGCACCCCCATGCACAGGTCCTGTAAGGAACAGGTGCATCATTTGCACTTGACTCAGAGATTACAGTTCTGGGGATGGCAGTTTGGATAAAATAACTTCAGAAATTGAAATTATGGGTAAACCAAAGCAATTCCTGCCATGAGGACGACTGTAACAGCCTGGCTCCAGCACAGCAGCACATCTGTGAGCAGGGACAGCATTCACATCGCTGTGTAATTGGAAATTAAATCCTATAGAATAAAATATTCTATTTTGCAGCTCTTTTTATTCTTCCCAAGAACAGAGTGGGATGTGGGCTGAAGGATAATTTGTGTTAGAAGGGACTTGTGGAGGTATGGACAGCCCAGGCCCTGCTCAGAGCAGGGCCAGCTACAGCCAGCTGGCTGAGGAAGAGACCCCACTTCCTCTCCTGGCCTCTGTTCCAGCATTTGACCATGCTCACGGTGAAATTCCCTCTCTCCCTGCCTTGTATCTAACTGGAATTTTCCTTACTGCAATTTGTCTTGGTTGCCTCTTGTCCCTGGGAGAGACTGGCTGCACCTTCTCCATATTCTCCTGTTCACAGCACCCCAGCGGGTTTGGGCTGGAAGGACCTTAAAGCCTTGGGCAGGGACACCTTCCACTGTCCCAGGCTGCTCCAAGCCCCGTCCAGCCCGGCTTTGGACACTGCCAGGGATCCAGGGGCAGCCACAGCTGCTCTGGGCACCCTGTGCCAGGGTTTGACAGCTCTTTCCGTGAAGAGCTTTACCCTGATGTCCAACCTGAGCCTCCCCTGGCCCAGCCCGAGGCCGTTCCCTCTCCTCCTGTCCCTGTTCCCTGCGAGCAGAGCCCGACCCCCCCGGCTGCCCCCTCCTGTCAGGGACTTGTGCAGAGCCACGAGGTCCCCCCTGAGCATCAATGTCCTTGAGAGCAAACAAGGCCAGTGATGAGCTCCTTCCCACCCCCCAGCCCTGAACCATCAGCTGAAGGTCCCACAGCACACGTTTGGGCACTCTGAAAACTGCACGGCCTTTGCAGACCCAGAGCAGGGAATTTCTGTTTTCACTGCACAAAACAAGAGCTGGAGAAGTTCAGGATTTTTCAAGCACCAAGTTATGCTGCTCTAAGCTTTAATTCCAGAGGAAACATTACTGATAAAAATAATTCCCTACATGGAGCAAGATACTGAGACATTCAAGGAACAGCTGGTTTTCCCATCAACATCCCTACAGGAAGATCCTTAAAATTAAAGCACTAGCAACTAAGGACAGAGGAAAACTAAAAGCCTTACTAAAAAGCAAGCAGGGAATCTAATAGTTTTCAGGCCCTGCTCCTCCCCAAAGGAATATTGAGCTGTCTTACAACCCAACTATGGACTCGCTACCACCAAATAAACAAAGAGCTCTGATGGGAGAAAAAACTCAAACACACGAACAGATGCTGCAACAAATACCAACAGGGTGAATCCAAGCATGCATGGTTAGAGATAACTACGGGATGAAATATTCAGACCAGAAATATGCTTATGCATTTACAGATTTAGGATTCATTGTTTGCTTTTGTCTTTCCTTATTACCCGTGCAAAGCGATTTTGATTTTTCAGCACCAGGCTTCCAATATTTTGATATTAATATTATTCATGAGCTGGCAATTATCACTAAGTCGATCACTAACAGCAGAAGTAAAAATTAAAGACAATATTTTCCATGGCATGCACAGTTTTCTAACAGTTCTCACATTTCCAATGGCTTAGATTAGTTGCCCTTTGATGCTTCTCTAAGATGCTACAATAAACACTGGCACTGACAGTGAATTGTACTATGAGATGTAATTGCTGCTCTCCACGTTGGATCAAAGAGAACACATAGATAGTAAAGGCATCTATGTTAAAAGAAGCATTATGAGCTGAAAACATGTATTTTTGATCTATTCAGGGCAGACTCTGCTTGGCATCAAGGGCCTGGATGTGTTTAAAACCCCCTTACTTCATTCAAATCCAAGGCAGTGCTGAGCCCTGGGCAGGTCCACGCTTTTAACCTTCAGAGGGTTAAACACACGGACAGATTCCTCAGCTACTGGCATGGAACAGGCAGGGGTTACAAAAAAGCGTTGCTCAGAACAACATCAGTAGCCTCCATAAATTATATAAATATTTCAGCATATTTGTCATGTGAGAGCTAAACCTGCACCTCCCTTTCCCTGTCTTTCCAGGGGATGTGCCTGTTAAAGCACATGACACTCATTTTACCGAGTAATTCCAGAGTGCCTGAGAGAAGGGCTCACTGCAGTGATGGCTCTATTCACAGCTACCCTGCAAGACCTCAAAAATATTGGATATTTATTCCAATATTCTTTTTTTTTTTTTCTTTTAAAACTTAAGCAACTAATTGCTTGTCTCATGTCAAATGGCAACATCAGGTCTCTCTCCAAAAAGCAGCAGTGGGTGGAGCATGTCTACTCTTACCTGTACTCTGAGTGTGTGGCAGGGACAGCTAGCTGGGAATGGTACAATGGAGCTGGGCAGCAAAACTGGTGCAGAGTATTTAAAGACCTACGACACAAGGAAAAACACAAAGTCAAACCACCAGGTGTTGAGAAAGGGGCTTTTTAGGGGAAGGCAGGTGCTGACAGGAATATTGGCAACTCACGAGAACGGTGACTGAAATTTGAGGCACGGCTGTCAATTCTGGATCCCAGGGGATAGAGGGGAACAGTCCCAGGTTTTAAATGCACACATCAAAATGACGGTGAGGAGCTGTCGCAATGGAGAATCAAAGGTTTGTTGCAAGGTTAAGATCAAATGCCAATTTGAGGCTTGGGGTTTGCCTTGCCACGCGGAACGAAGGCAAAAGATGAAACGCTGAGGGTTAAGATCCCTATGGAAATGAAGCTTTAGGCTTGCATCTTACTCTGCACCAGTCAGGCTGTTCTCTGTTCATGGAATTAAAGCACAGTGCTCTGAATGAGGAGGGAGAATGCAATGGACATGGACATAAAGCTTTCTTCAGGCCCAGCAATCACAGACATAATGCAAAATACAGCATTTGAAAATGTGAAAGAACCCAGGTTTCACCCGTGTTTTAAGCAATATTCGGAACTGTGCAGTGGCAGTTTAATTGCTGTCATTTGTTCAAAGCGTAGAAAGAAAACAAAAAAAAAGCTTTAGAGCACAAAGATATTCTGCACCCCAGATCCTTAGATGGGTATTGTTTCACTAAAACAAAGAGGAGTCGCAAAACAAGACAAGGAGTCACATCTGAAGGAAAGCTCAGGAAATCTTTAGGCACCACACAGCACACGTCCCTGCATTCCTGGTGTTTGTGCCAGGAAACATTAAACAAGGCTCAGCACAGCAAGTCCTCCATGATAAATCCACCTAATCAAATTTCTTAGGACACAGCATTCTTCTAGGAAATCATAAAAAAATAATCAATATCTCCTAGCTCTTATGGAGGAAGGAGCCAAGAAACTGAAAATCCTCATTTAACTTGTGAGCATCCAGCCTGACAGTTAACAGAGGATGTGTGTGTGTACACAAATGCACTTTTTACCCCCCCATCTTTCTCTTGGTGTCTTGACGGAGGTCTCAGAAGATTGATTTTGATTCTTCTGCATCCCTGAGGCTTAAAGTGAATCCTGTGAGGTCACTTTCTTACAAGATCAAACAGAGTGGTTAAGCAAAAAGAAGTCAGGCTTTGTTCAGGAAGGAGTAAGTTACCAATCCTTAGGAAAAAAGACAAGGTCAGCCTGTTCTGATTCCTGCTGCCAACACTGTGTCAGCAGCTGCACGGCCAGGATCAGCTGGATTTTCTGTTTAAAGGTGGTAACTCCTGTAAAGTACTCGAGCTTCTGGAAATACAGCACAGTCCAGACACAAGGCACCTCACCAGCGTGGGATGTACCCTGCTAACACCTCACAGGGCACAGGTACCCATGGGGCACCTCCAAACCACTTGGAAAGATGAACAATTCAAAAGAAAGATGGAGAACGTCACTGCAAACATTGGTGGGCCACGATCAAAGCAGCCAGAACACGCCAAAGCTGGATTTTCTGACAGGAAGAACACACGAGATCCACACAAGTTGCTCCACTCAATCCACGGAGCTGGGGCAGCAGGTTGCGAGTGCAGGACTCGAGTGTCACAGGGCAGGGGAACTGCTCACACAGGAGGAACCGCTGCCTCCTGCCTTGGGATAGCTGGCTTTTTCCAGGAGAAGCAAAAGAAGGAAACGGAGGAAATTAGTAGGCGAGTGTCCCAGATTCCATTCCCACCACTCTCTTTTTTCCACACAGACCTCTCTTTCTTCAGAGAATTACCCAGTGAAATATGAAAGAATATGAAAGAATCTCTCTGGATTCAGTTCTGCTCAACAAAGCTCTTTGAACAGAGCTTGCTCCTGGCTCTTCCAAAATGATTCTGCCCACAAGGCTCCACGAATCTGTCCTACTCTGACCTTCCCAGGTTCCAAAAAAACCTGACCAGCAAAGGAGGAAGTTCTCCTTATGGTCTTGTTACGGTTTGTACTCACCCATGGCACAGGACTGGGGTCAGGAGCTCAATTGCCCCGGGTTTCTGTTCCAAGGTGCAGCAGAAACGCAACAGTCCTGTCCCCTCAGAGCAAATGGGAACTGCCAGAGGTTTGTAGGAGGTCCCTACACTGCCACAGGGGTGCAGGAGGTGGCACAGGTGACAGGGTTCAGCTGCAGGCTGGGCCTGAGGTGCCACCACATCACTGCTGTCCAACACACCAGGCTGGACTTCAGCCGCTCCTCAGACAGGATCTTTGTCCCACCACTGACAAGGGAAACATGAGGTCTGGACTCTGCTCCGAACTTTAAAATTCAGGAATAGCTTAACTCAGTGTTTGGGTTCCTCCAGATCTCAGTGACTAAAGTCAGCCTGACAGTGATGCGGCTCAGGCTTTACAGCCTCTGACTAATACTGATTTTACCCAAAGCGATGGGGTGAATCTGCTGACGCAATTTAAGATTCATATATGGCATTTTGTGCCTTCAATCACCTGCCAAAACAGCTCTTGCAATCATTTACTCCTCTGCAATATACCAGAGAATGTTTAAGGTTCCAATGACTTTTTTTTTGTTTGGTTTGCTTGGAGTTTTAATTATTTTTTAAACATCATAGCTAGATTATGCAATCAGCCTTCAACACAAGTTTGCATTCAAGCTAGAATTCATTTACTAATTTTTAACACCTAAAGACATCAGAAGAAATACATTTCAATCATTTGGAGGAGAATTAATCACTTCTCCCGTTCACAGTCTCACAGATACTCAGCCTTGTGAAGATTAGTTTCCACAGCTGTAGCTGATGTTCTTCAAAGGATGATTCAGGATTATAAACAGAGCACAGGTACTTCAGCGCCAACACAAGACAGATGACTGAGCTGACAAATGCAGCTTCTGGTGATTTCAGTTTCTGACCCATTCCTGCACCATCCCAGTGCCCATGGAAGCTTGGCCATTTCCCACTTCCAGGCCAAGTTCCTTCCAGCTCTCCCCAAGTGCTCACAGACAGGCAACCACTCATGAATCCCTACACGAGGTTCTTGTGAGAGCAGATGAGCCAGCCAGTAAAACCAGAGCCAAATCTGACCAAACCCTTGACTTCTCATTCCCCAGCAGAACAGGAGAAGCCCAGCTCCTAACGGAGCACACAGACCCCGAGGAGGTGTGGCTGTGCCTCTCGCTCCGTGTAAATCCCATCATGTTTGCCATTAGAATCCACTCATTTTAACAGCACTTCCCCATCCTTCAGCAAACAGAAACGACCATTCTTTTTAATCTTTCCGTTTTAGAGCCTTGCTCAGATGCACAAATAAGAAGAAATCGATTACTGGTTATCACATAAAGCCACAACTGGTTTTTTTCTTTCATTTTCTTTTGCGATCCCCAACAAGGCTCCCCGACTCAGCAGACAATTTTCTCAATACTGGTTTTTAAACAGCCTGGGGGAACAGAACACGAGGCCATTAACCTGGAATTACTTTTTCTCTAACAGGTTATCCGGTGCTTTCTCAATGTGCTCTGAGCCAGCAGGTGCTCCCGGCAGGACTGGGAGCCTGGAGGCAGCTTGTCCCCTGTCCCTGCACAGGACACCGTGGTGAGCACAGGACATCCACCCACCCCTTGCTTATTCTGCTGCTGTTGAATTTTCAGCAGGTGCAAACCTGTGAGTGGGTCAGAATTATTAAACCATCACTGTCTGAGAGTTTCTTCCTACAAGAGCTTCCAAACAGAAAGCCTGAGACTGTGGTCTCAGAGACTGAGGGAAATTGGTGCAGGAGCAGAGCTGGGAGGAGCTTTCTGGAGTTAATGATGTGGCTGATGACTGGAGCTGCTCTGTACCTTCACTGCCCTTAGCTGCTGCACCCTCCCAGAGCCACGACTTCAGCCACCATTCCTCCTCTTGTCTGAAACAGCAATCTGTTCCCCTCCATCTGCCAGGATTTTTCCCTTTCTTCTGGCACATTTTTTCCATAAAGTGCATGTTGCAGTGGGTATGTGGAAAAAACAATGCCAGCACAGGCTGCTGTCCTGCCTCAGGCCCCTGGGTACCTGTGTGCACCCGTCCTTCTAAAAGCACCTTGGAAACAGCAGGAGGGGCACACAAGTTCACCCCCTGTTTAAGCCCATTCGCTCCACATCACCTGAGGTAGCTAAGAATGGTTTGTTGATTGGAACTATTAAAAGGAAAACTTCCATTTCCCAGTATTTTATCCTGTTGAAGAGTAACGTTATTTTACAAGTGGAAATTTTCTTTCTCATGTCGGTCCAGAGTTATGGCAACAGCTGAGATTATAAAAGATCGTAGTTAAAAACCAGTAAAGTCTGTCCTGTTCTTGTTTAACAAATCCAACCATTTCTTCCATAAGGAACAGCATTTGAAATACAATCAAAAGGATATCTAAAGAGGTGATAAACAATAAAAGTCATAATAATATGGACTCACATCAACTCCAGCTAAATGCTTGCTAATTAACAAGTCTATTAACCTGCTAGAAGGACTTCCAGAAAGAATCCCCTGATCCAGCCCACAGGACAACTTTCTGGAAAGCAGAGAAAGCAGCAGGAAGCTTTTCATGGCTGCTCCCGCTGTCCCAGCCCAGGTGTGACTGCAGCTGCCTGTGGCCACAGCCACTACAAGGTGATTTAGCACATGACACATTCCCATTTCCAAGGACAAATTCCTGCTGTTCTTTACCTAAAATACACAGGGCAGTATGATTTTGGCTTCTGAAGCAGCACTGAAAAACCTTCTCTTTTTTCCTATTCATTTCACCCCACTGGATGTACAGCACTCTGCAGCCAAGTACGTCCAGGAGAGGCTGTGGTGGCACACAGAAAACATTCTGTTTTTTCACAGTGTTGCTATTATTAATTAATTCCTGGCACACTCTTTTGGATGGACACCCTACAAAATTAAATGGTGCTGTTGCTTTTATGCTTACATAGATAAACCCTTTACAGTTCACAGCAGAGACCACCTCACACCACAGGAGACCACAACTCCTCCCTCCATTCCCTCATTCCCTGTGCACAAGATGGCTCTTTGTGCTCAGCTTCTTGGACACCAAACCCCAGGGAGGCAGCAGGACAGCTCCTGGCAGGTAAACACCAGTGTAATTACTCTGCACGGAGTTTGAGAGTCAAAAAACTCACCCCCATAGCACAAACAGCACAGCCATATGTTGCAGAGCTGCTCTGTTGGCATCTCCCTCCTTCCATCTCTGCCTCCCCTTCCATGCCATAGTCAGAACCTGGTTAAAAGCATTCTAGAATTCCATTTCCTTTTCACAGAAATGAAAGATGTTTTCACCAGCGTCAAGGGTGCTCAACAAAATGTGCAGTTCCAAACGAGCAGCACACACAGTCCAGAGTACAGACCACTGAATTCTGTTCCAGAATTCATCAAATTTGGTTGTCATCAAAACGATTTAATAGCAGCATTTGTACAGGGCGCAGCATAAATGCAGACTGGGAGTTCTTGTTTGGAATAATGCTTCCCTTTGTGTATTCCCAGCTCAAGTGCCCACAGCTGGATTTTTCAATGGAATCATCAGGCACCCTCTCACTGACCTCTCCTCCATCAAAGGGCCTGCAAATAATTATCATCTCCTGGGAGAATGGAACCACGACTGTCTCAGCATACTAAACAAGGAACAGCCATTATTTTGTCCCGTCCTGGAACACGACACTTATTAGCATTATAGTGAATTATAAATAATTATTATAAACTTTTTTTTGGTTTCATGAAAATGCAGTACCAGCCTACACAAACAGGCAGGAGGGGATCCTTCTGCATCCCTGCACAGTTTGCAGGCAGTCTCCAATCCTCGGTTAGCTGGAACTAGGGTGAGTTTAATTAAGACTATTAATATGTAGACACTTGTAATTAGAAAAAATTCCTTTTAAGTCTTACTAGAACTCCATCTATGGTGCAGGGTGATGTAGAATAATTCACAGGACTCATAAGATGCACTTCTGTCAGTTGTGCTTTACTGGGAGCTGTCAAAATCTGTAGGAAAGACCCCACACAGTCCAAACCCAGAAATTAAGAGCAAAGAGACATGAGAGAAGGAAAACATCTTTTAGATTAGATCGGAAAGTGGATATATTCCCCACATCTTTTCTGTACTTCCCACATCATTAAATTAGGTCCCAGAAACCCTCAAGAAACTACACCTGCCATTACAAAACACAGCCACATTTCTCATCTCACAGAGCAACAACCATAGTAAACCCAAAGCTGAGCAGAGCCAGTTGTACATATTGGATTTGTAGCTGATGAAAGAGGCAAAATAGCGAAGTACAAAGAATGAAATTACCCAGATACGGCATGAGAGATTTACAGCAAGACAAATCCTGTTACTTAAAACAATGCTCCAGTGCCATATGTTCTATTCAGTGCAGCAGCTGAAAAAATGCTTTCACTAATCCAAGTAGTGTGACACTGTTGTTCAGCTTTTTTTAGAACAGCAACAACCAGGCTTTCCACACTTTAAGATGTAAAAAGATCTTTTTCTCTTAAAAAAGATACTTTTAATGGCAAAAATCTTTGGCATATATACATTACAAGAACATCGACAGAGTTATTATATGTAAGGCTTCATCTGAGAACTTACTCCTGCATCGAAGAACTGGTGTATAACAGCTGAACGTACATTTTCGGTATTCAGAACCCGTTAGTTTTTAAGAAGATGAAAGATTCCTATACATGAAGATTTCTATACATATGTGTTCTTAAGAGCAAGTTCTTAAAAAAAAATCCCGTCTTACATTTTCCTCTTGCCAAGAATCAGCATCAGCTCTCTTACACAGGAGTTAAAACACAGAATTATAGTAGGAGGCAGAGTCCACATCTTGTTTTCTACAGCAACGTGCTGAGGTGGGTACAAGATGTCAAAGGTGTAAGCAGCAAAACAGGAAAGTACTGCACAGGATGGGTCTATAAATAAGACTGCAACCTCACTGTTAAAGACAGCAACATACAGGGATTAAATATCCCTTACCTCCACATGATAAGCACTGTATGAAATCCTCTCCCTGCTGAGAGTTACAGAATCCCCAAATCCCAGGACCCAAATTAAAATGGAGTCCAACACAAACAGAACTATTCTCCCATGGATAAACACACAGCAGGATGTTTGAAGCTGATCCATGCACACCTGAAAGGCTGCAACCTGTTTTCCAAGTTTACTTTTCCTATTTCAACTTCCTGCAAGAGGCTCCACATTTATTTTGATTTTAAAATGTTTCAAACTTAACCATTCACCCCTTCAGCACAACACAAAAGGCTAAAGAAAACTTTAAGACGGATTCCAATATACTTGTGTTATTCTGTTTGAGGAGTTTGTTCTTGAATGGTTGGATTTACTCTGCCTGTGTGTGGATGGTGCTACTGAACATGGAGCAGATTTACTCAAATCAGGGCACTCAGAGGCACTGTTAAAATAACTGGAAAAGATTCAGGATGACAATTGCATGTGTTTCATGCAGGATCCTCTGGAGACCCCCAATTTAACCCTAAAGGGAGCGGATGGTTAACCAGGGCTCAGAACTACACACAGAGGTACAGCCATTCCAAGCCCCTGGACTGGGAGTGAGGACAAATCCAAGGGCCCGTTCCTGCCTGGTCTGTGCCCGTTTCGGAGCGAACCACCTGTGTGTTTCCATCCGTCCCAGCACCGCCAGCACGGGACCTTCGGCATCGCCCTCCAGCGTGGCCGAGCCCCGAGCCCAGGCTCAGCTCCCACAGGGGCTGCTCAGCCTCCAGCCCACGGGAGAACCAACTCCTGTGTCAACCCTCCAGAAACTGCTCCAGTGAGCAACAATCAATTCGTGCACCTTTAGGTTCTGATCAGCAGAAACGTAACAGCAAAATCACAGCGACATTTTGCCTTCTCAGTATCCCACTGCTCAAGGCTGCACTGCCTGTCCCTCTGTTTGTATTTCGGTACTGAAAAGACAGGTTGCACTTTAATATGACAAAGCATTTGAACAAAATGGAAGAGAGATCCTTGGCTCATCACAGACAGAATTCCTAGCACCCTGCACTGCTGCTTGGATGCAAAGTGAAGGGTTTCCTCGTTTTTTTCCCTGCTAAACACAGACTACTCACTTTATTACGTTGTATTTTTAAATACCCATATGCACAAACACAATCACCATCATCGTCATCTAAACATGTTTAATATACAGAGCATTCATCTGCCAAAAAAGGTAACACCCTAAAAATGGTTTGTGGAAAGAAACCTACCCAACAATAAACTGATCACTACTCCCACTTCTGGAATCCTCAACACAGATATCAGAGACGTGATGACAGATGAAGAAGGAAAAGGTACTCACAAATAACACCTTCTGCAAGCCATCCTTGAATGGGGGGTGGGCTTGGTATTTATATTTTCTTTCACGCAATCTGAGGTAGAAAAGCTTTCTTAAGGAAAAAAAAAAGTGAAAAAAAAAAAAATCACATTCACAGCTTCTGCACGCTCATTCAGGCTCAGCCACGGTGGAACATCACGGATAAGTAAGCTGGTGATGTAACCAGCATCAAACACTGCATCAGATAAACCCAAAGGCTCTACAGGGTTATATTTTGCAAAGCCAAAAGGTTTTTCCCAGAGAGGAGGTTTAGCAAGCATAAACCAGGCACGCTGTTCTCACATTCCTGGTGGGCTCGCTTTCTGCTTCCCAGAAAAGTCCCAAAGCTGTATTTATTGTTCAACTTCATCACCAAGAAAAAACAATATGCTTTCTCATTTGATATTTAGACGGAAATATCAAAGCACCAAATGTTGCATTTTCGAATGCACCATCTCTGCCTGCTCACTGTAGTACAGTCCAAACCAAGAAAAGGCCATTGGTCCTTTTATCTCCATGGAAACAGCAGCATCTGTGAAGACGAACGTATTCCCTCTTCCCTGCAAAGTCAATTTATAGGCACATACTATGACATAAACTGATAAGACAGCAAAGCTAATCAGCAACTAAGAGAAACAGGAACCTAAACATGAGATTAAGCTCTTGCTCAAGAGAATATTCTTCTGTATACAGCATTTCTCCTGTGAAAACTGCAGAATTAAGAACCAAATCAAGCTGTTCCTGCGAGCTGCTGCAGGTTGGGGATTTATGAACTTCCCAGTTCGGCTAACAAGGAGAGTGGCTGAATATTTTATACAATTAGCGTCTAGCTTGAATCTCTTGTTATATCCTACTAAATGGGAAAAGATTTAAATGAAGTTGCTCTTTGCAAAAAAATGACTGAAGGATTATTACTTCAGTGTTACCTTTTCCCTGAGAAAGAGCTGTCATCTTTAATAGCAACAGCAGAGTGAGAAGTTTCACAACTCTACAGGCTACTGCCTCCCCATCTCCCCCCTTTTTAGCACCACCAGTGGTGCAAACACTCGAGCACCATCCTGCTTGTGCTCTAAGAGCCTCCTCTCCAGGGAAATGATCATTTCTACAGGCCTGATGAGTCACCTCGACTTGATTTTATTCGGTGGTACTTTGTAAAAGAGAAAATCAAACAAAAAACCAAACCAACAGACCCCACACAGTACAAAAATGTGCTTTTTTCCTCCCCTCCCCTGCATCCTGCCTGGCTCCGATGCTCAGCACTCAGCCCTGACGTTCCCAAGCCAAGCTTCCTCCCTTCCTTCATGAATCAATATAATGACCATCTGCTCACATTATTAAGTTAAATATACACCAGAACACACTGATGAGGGCAGCTCATTTGCCATGGTCAAGTGATCAGCTCCATGGCCAGTTGTCCCATTTCCAGAGGGAGAGGGGGCAGTGAGCAGCCAAATCCTCCTGATGCACCTACGCAGCTCCCGGGGCTCAGGGGGAGCAGGAACTGCCAAAGAGGCTGCAAAACTAAAAAAAAAATGGGAGAGGCAGGAGATCTTTGGTCCAAACTGATTTGCAAATAAATTAGGGGTGACCTAATTGCAGCCTTACAGTACCTGAAGAGGCCAACAAAGAGGATGGAGAGAGACTATTTACAAGGGCCTGGAGTGACAGGACAAAGGCAAATGGCTTCACACTGACAGAGAGTAGGGTTAGATGGGATACCGGGAAGGAATTCCTGGCTGTGAGGGTGGGCAGGCCCTGGCACAGGGTGCCCAGAGAAGCTGTGGCTGCCCCTGGATCCCTGGCAGTGTCCAAGGCCAGGCTGGACAGGGCTTGGAGCAGCCTGGGACAGTGGAAGGTGTCCCTGCCATGGCAGGGGGTGAAATGAGGTGATTTTTAAAGTCCCTTCCGACCCGAACCATTCCACGATTCCGTCTAGCAGAGGTGCACCTTGGTTTACAAAAGTAAATTTGATTATAATTTGTAGAATTGTCAGAGCAGCCACAGCCCCCAAGTCCCACCACCATGTGCTGGTGCCATGGCAGCGCAATAGGAAATCTGTGGGGAAGCAAAGGCACCAAAATTCCCCATTCCCCCACAAAACTGGCCTGCAGTGCTTGGATCCAGCATCAACAGGTGCCCCAGCAGGATTCATCTTAGGAAAGCTACAACTAAATATCCACCTGATGTGGTGCTGCCCCACCCAGCAGAGAGAGCTCCACAGAATCCATTCCCAAGCATCTTTGTTGATACGGTTCCCAAAACCTTCACTGGGAGCTTGGTCCTGTGACTCCAACCCACACGGGCTCATGGCACGGGTCAGGCACCTGAGCAAAGCGTCCCCATGCCACTCTGGAGGCCTGGATTGGAGCACCCATACCTTGAACACAGACTTGCAACCCTGTGAGGCACTGACGTGATCACGGGTATCTGTCAGCTTTGGAAGTTGAATTATCTTTTGCACAAATTAATTCAGAGAAATACAGATTTAGATGAGTGGTTTTTTCTGCTGCACAGCCTAAAGGTATCTCGCCTTCCAGGGAAGCTTCATAATGACTCAAATACTGCCTCATTTTTAGCAGGTACCAAATACAGAGCACTGGAAAAGTACAATTTCAAAAGGTGCTTGTGTATTCTGAACTTGTGCATCACAGCCACCAATACATCACATAAATGATAAATGCCTGCTAAGGAAACAACACCATTCCATAAAGAATCCCATAAAACAGCTTTCCCAGCTATTGCAAGGTCAAGTAGCTCCATCACCAGTGGCATATGAGGAAGAGAATATACAGGCTTGGCAGCTTGGTGCATTCTTCTGGCTTTAATTCCAGTTTCTGCAGATGTCTGGCAGTGCACAGGTTGAGTGAAAAGTGAGGAATGACTTACACAGATATTCAGAAAGGTGCTCCCTAGCTAATAATCAATCCAGATCAAGAAGAACAGGGTAATAGGAAGCTTTTACAGTGCATGGCATTGCTGCCTGTGTTTGGGACAAGCTTTCAGCCCAGTTCTAGTTTCTGGTTAGATGTGTCTGGATAAAATAACTGAGGAAACAACCATCTGGCTCTAAACTCACCTAAGCTCCACAGTTTTATTCAAGATAACAGACTCATTTGCATAAGTCCTGTTAAACACCGGTTTAGCCAACATATCTTCAGTTCAGGCTCCCTCAGCTCTCCCCTAGAACAATGGGAGCTGGGCTGATGAGTAAGTGTGGGACGAAGTCTGCCCACGTCCTTGTCTTAGCAGAATGAACTCAGATGTTTTACAATTGATTCAATATTGCAAAGTGAGGAGTTAGTAACTGCACAGGCTGTTTAGCCTTAGCTTTTAACTTAAAAAAAAGGCTTTTCTTTATCAGAAAAATACAGTAACTGGGGTAGAACTGGGGACACCGGGACCGAGTCCTCCCCAGCACTACAAAGTCAGTTCAGCAAGACGCTCGCACAGTCACTTGATGTCACTATGTGAAAAGAACCGGACACAGATGCCCAAGTCATTATCCCAACCACCGTACAACCTAAAAGTATTAAATACAAGGACTCTGATCCCACTGAAGTGCCTGGGAAGAACTCCCACGGGCTGCAGCAGGGACAGGCTGTCACAATAAATGTCCAGTGGTACTGAGTGCTCTGAATACTGATAACCTGCCAGCACCAATGACCTGCACAACCACAGAACCAGCTGTCCCCAAAACCCAGCTTTCTCTGCTGAGATTCCTGCTCTGTCCATGGCTGTGAGGAATAAACAGATCACCTGAGCAATATCAAACATTATGGTATATCATTTGTTTTGAATGAGGGCCTGAATTTATCTTAAAGGTTTTGAGATGGACTATCAAGCAAAGCCATTTTTTACCAGTTACTGTATTCTCCTGTTTATTGTTAACATGTTGGTCTCTGCAGGATTAAGAGGCTTTGCTATTGATTCATTCTAGAAAACCAGAGCTAAGCCAGCTTGTGGTTCAAGTTCTGGGTGACGCCACAGGGGACAAAGGACACATCCCTGCCCCTGCCCAGGAGGTCTCAGACCATCTACTCAAACACAAGATGAATGCTCAGCTCCTCCTCCCTAGTCCTGCTTCACTCATCCCAAAGTAAAACCTTACCCTGCCTGGTCCTGACACAGCCCCCAGACTTTGTTATTTTGAGTTTAGGAAGCAAAAGTGGCTCGATAAGCGTTACCCTCACATGTATGGACACACAGAGGACACAAAGCTGACCACCACGGAGTCCATACCAGCAACTTGTGACCTGACAGACCCTTTTTACAGGAAAAATTTCCATTGCAGGCTAAAAACTCCCACATATTTACTCTCCCACCTGAGACTAAGCTATGTCTTGGAGCAACCTGGCCTAGTGAAAGCAGTCCCTGCCCATGGGCTTTAATGTCCCTTCCAGCCCAAACCATTCCACGACTCCACGTCTGAAATCCTGGGCTTGGCCTGTGCCTGTGGAGGCTCCACTCAGCTCCTGAGGAGCAAGGCTGGCACAGGGATCCAACATCACATCTGTGGCCCCTCCTCATCAAGGCTGCTTGCAGCCCCCTGAGCCCCTCGGGGAGGCTGGGCCACCACAACAATTATATAATTATATATGTAATTATCTACTGCTTATTTCTCTGGGCACTGGTACTTCTAACGCACAAAGTGTGTCTCAGAGGAAGAGTGAGAACCCCAACAGCTGCAGCAGAGGTGCTGATGCTTGGGATATGATGGGAAGGATCCAACTGCGTGCTCTCTTCCCTGCAGGCATGTGTGCCCCTCCATGGAACATCCACTGAGTATTACTGCACTGATAAAATACTGAAGCTCAAAGCAAAAATAAACAGTTGGAGAAGAACTGCCAAAAACGTCTCAGGTCAGAGTACAGTATTTTTATTTTCAATCACATTTTGAAACATTTCTCATGAACGTTTGTAGTTCTGTCTGAAGCCTCTGAATAATTTTTTCCTACTGTTTATTTTAGCAAGATGCCCCAAAGCTTTCACTGGAAGCTGCTTCTAATTTTCAGCTTGGTTGTTACTGATGAGTTGATACACATTTGCTTGTGTTGAATTTCCTCTGCAATACTAATTTTATCCCTGTATGTTCTGAGCTTTATATAGATGCTAAATGCATTTAACTGTTATATCTTATATCCTACATTCTTTCCATTTACCCATAATATAGTTAGAAGGAGTTATTAAATCTACTTCTTGACCAAAATGAGGCCTCAGCTAAACATCATTTCAGTAGCTGCTGAATTAATTTTCCTGTCTCTCATCACAAAAAAAAAAAAAAATCCCTTGCAAGTATTAAACAATGCTGGCAGCAGTTAGAGTTGTGGAAAAATCTGTGTGTTATCACTCACAATAAATCCTTTTTCAACTTGTACCCTGACATTACTATTAAATCATCCTTTGTTTTCTGCTAAACAACTCGAGCCCCAAGTAACAAACTGCTTCCTTTTAAGCTACACTTAAGAACTCTGCTAAAACAAGGCTCTAAACAAGTATTTATACCTCCTCCCACTGTGCAGAACAACTGCTTTTAAAAGGAAGCCTTTAAAAAATAAAATCTTTCCCACCCAAATTCAAATAATTTTGCAGCCTTCAGTCAGCCCTAACACAAAACTTCCACTGAAAATACTAAAATGCTTTGTATTAAATTAATCACCTTAAACATTTCTCTGTTAAGACTTTATGTCTTGGAAAGCAAGTCTGCTTCTGCAAGTCTGGGAAAGGTTTTTAATTGCTAGGGTTAATTCGATATATATTTCTTCCCCTATTCATCACAAAACTACAAAATATTTGTTGAGATTCATTTCCTCATCCTCTGGCCGATGGAGCTGAAAATGCAAAACCCGGGACAGCTCCTCCTGCACGGACCTTTCAGCTGTTGGGTGGTGCAGGTACAGCACCAAGTAAGGGCCAGCAGCAGAACAAACCCTAATGAGCAGGATGTAATTAACGCCTGCTCATCCTCTGGTCTCTCGGTGAAGCCGTATCTGCCACCAGAAGATGTTTTACAAACATTAGCAAACTAATGGGCAGTGTAATCATTAATCACTGGAGAAGAGATAGGAGAAGTGGCTGTGTCTAGCCCAGGACACCACGAGTCACTGACACTGCAGATGGTTTTATTCTTTAATGTGTTTTTCTGACCTAACCCAGAATTACAAAGTCATTTACCCAACAATTAGCTAGGCCAGAAAAGCAGTCAACTGGGCTACAAAATGGATAAGAGAAGTTCAGAAGTGTTTCCTACATCCTTTGTGCATATTAATCATGTATTTTATTCCTAGCTTTAAACTCTGACTGCAGCTGCTGTTCAATGGGTCTTATATAACACACCGACATTAAATTTATTTGTTTCATCTTTTCTACATAAAAATAAGCTGGGATTTTATGATTATTCCTTTGCATTTATTTTCTGTGAAGGCATTTTAACTATTTTGTCCTTAATTGTTGCAATAAATATCCAGCTTAAGCATTTTAGGTGAAAGAAAATCTACAAATTAACAATCATTAAATTATTTTGGCAACCAGACTCATGGCAGATTCCACAACAAGAGGCTGAAACTCCATTTTAGTAACAAGATGAGCTGGAATATTTGCCCCAGAATTATTAGCTAGATGTTCAGCAGATCAATTTTATTAATTAAACAGGCAAGGCTGAAGACAACTGATGTCAATAAATCCGTCAATACGTTAATACAGACACCAATGCCACCTCTCTCCCCAGGGTAAATATAAACCAAAGCCCAGCTGGATATTCCATGGGTGCAGCGCTGACTGGAGCAGGAAGTTACCACGTTTACAACAGCAAGCGTGGCATTTCAATTCCCTACAAGCTTAAATATTCAGCAGTTCCTAGGACACGGAGTGACACCAGTTTGGTGCTGTTTGCTGATGCAGGCTCATCAAGTCAGTAATTTCAAATCAGAACTTTTCAGTGGAATAATCACAGAATCCAGGAATGGTTTGGGTTGGGAGAGACCTTAAAGCCCATCCAGTGCCACCCTGGGCAGGGACACCTTCCACTGTCCCAGGTGGCTCCAAGCCCTGTCCAGCCTGGCCTTGGCCACTGCCAGGGATCCAGGGGTAGCCACAGCTGCTCTGGGCGATGAGGAATGAATTTCAATACTGGAGGAATGCAGGAAGAGAACAGCTCACAGCAAGGCTGCACTTGAAGTTATAACTTACAGAAGGAGAGCGAGGGGATATCCAAAGGGGATTTCTCGGGAGAAAAAGGCCTGTCACTCAATACATGACACAAATATAGAACCTGTGTGATGGGCAAGAAAACCTCTGGAGCAGCTGCACAAGGAAAAGCATCTGGAATATTCTCCTCATCTGCTATCTGCAGGAAAAGCAGGGGACAGACACTTCACCTGAACCTGCAGAATTATGGCAAATTTAAGACAGGAACCTTTTGACAGTTCTAAGACAATGGAAGTTTGAAAAAAACCCACTTCTACTGCCTAAAACACCAATATTCAATGGATGTTCTCAGTCCTTGCATTCTCCTGCAGCCAGAGTGATTGGAGATGAGTCAGCTGAACACGAGAATCCAAACAACATGTGCCTCAGCACGTGCTGCTCAGAGCTGCAACAACAAACCCACAGCGCTCTGCTTTGAGACATCCATCCAAACACCTTCCCCCCGAGAGCCGATCCCACATCCCACAGCACCCAGCAAGCCAGGCTGCCTCCTCACCCTCCCCACTCAGCTCTTCTGGGTAACACAGACCCACACTCTGCACGCACAGAACTTATCCTGCACTTCCAGGGGCACTGGGGAGACAGCAACTACAGCCAGTGCTTAATACAGGAGCTCAAATCTAAAGGCATTTAAGCCTCAAAGTTTCTTTCCATCAGCATTTCTCCAGTACACACTAAAATACTTTTTTAATATTTACTTAAATTCACTAACACCCTTTTGGCTCCAAATCTAGTCAAATTGTACAGAACTGTGGACAGCGGTAACTCTTGGGATACTCTGGGTTTTCTCACTCTGGCAGAGGATTCCCTTTGCCAACCCTCTTGCTCTTCCCCAACTTTTGTTCATTTTTGTAATGCAAGTTATGATTTGGGCAAAGTCTTCACGCAAACCACAACTCCCAGCACTACCCGAAACATGATTCATTTTTCCCACCACAACTCTTCTGTTTAATAATAACTTTAATATAAATTTTATAAAAGTTTAGTTCTAAACCAAGCACGCAGATGTCAGTGCTGGTTCTCTGGAGCTTCTAATACAGAATCAGGAAAGGCAGGAAGAGACCTCCAAGATCAAGTCCAACCTTTGACCAAAAAACCCTGTGCCCACTAAGCCACATCTCCCAGTGCCACATCCACTCGTTTCGTGAGCTCTCCCAGGGATGGGGACCCCACCACTGCCCTGGGCAGCCTGTGCCAATGTTTTACTCCTCATTCAGTGAAGAAATGGTTCCTCATATCCAACCTGAACTCCCACTGGCCCAACTTGAGGCCGTTTCCTCTTGTCCTGTTGTTCCCTGGGAGCAGAGCCCGAGCCCCCTGGCTGCCCCCTCCGGTCAGGGAGTTGTGCAGAGCCACAAGGTCCCCTCTGAGCCTCCTTTTCTCCAGGCTGAACAACCCCAGTGTGCCCAGGCAGAGGATTTTGGTCAATTAAGAGCAAATGAAAAATCAAATCTCCATCCTCTTAAGGTCCTTCCGCAAAAGCCTCAACAAATAAACCCCTTGTGCACACAGAGCTCCAAGAGTGAAAGGCAGCGGCACTCGAGTCTGCATGCAGAAGGCTCTTTCGCTCACAAGGACTACAGAGCACACACTTGTAGCCACAAAGAACCCCTCGAGTGCCATTTTCAGCTCCTTCTGCTGGCAGCAGCCTTGGCACGGCAGCTGCTCCGTGGTGCAGCGGCTTCGGCCTGGCTGAGCAGCTGCTCCCGGGAGCACCGGCCAGCCCCTCATCCCAGAGCCTGCTGGAGTCCAGCTATGGCCAGCCCCTCATCCCAGAGCCTGCTGGATGCCAGCCACAGCCAGCCCCTCATCCCAGAGCCTGCTGGAGTCCAGCCACGGCCAGCCCCTCATCCCAGAGCCTGCTGGATCCCAGCCACGGCCAGCCCCTCATCCCAGAGCCTGCTGGATCCCAGCCACGGCCGGCCCCTCATCCCAGAGCCTGCTGGATCCCAGCCACGGCCGGCCCCTCATCCCAGAGCCTGCTGGATCCCAGCCATGGCCAGCCCCTCATCCCAGAGCCTGCTGGATCCCAGCCACGGCCAGCCCCTCATCCCAGAGCCTGCTGGATCCCAGCCACGCTCAGGCCTCGTGGGCAGCAGCCACACTGGGTACTAATGACCCTGGGAACGCAGGGCCTTCAAGCTGGGCTCTGCCAGAAGAATCCTAAAAACCTCTACACGTGGGGGTTTTTTTTAAGACATCATCTACTGCCTCTCTTTTTTATTCATAGTGGCATAGCCCCCTTTGGTTATAAATATTAAAAGCATATTTAAGAAATTTAAATGACCTTTCAGACCAACACAAGCAATTAGGACAGCTCCTAGCAAGCCTCTGTTGTTAAATCCCCAGAAAAGGGACAGCTGCAGCAGACTTTCCCATTTCAAATTGAAATTTGAGGTATTGAGCAGTTCAACCAAAAGGCAGCATCTTGGAAAGTGTGCAGGGTCGAGCCATGGAACTTTTTCGTTATTATCATTTTATATGCAGAAATGGCTTGAAACAATGCCAGAAATTCTGATAATATGTCAGAATAATTAATACAGGAGCAGTCCTGTGTGTTTATCCCATTCCAATTCTCCTCCACAGAGAGCAGCTACCAACAGCACATACTACAAGAAGTGATTTTAGTACATACCAAATTTTGAGTTTGGTGTACACATCGGAACTTTTTCAGGGCACAATTAATAACATAATTAGAATATATTACTGTGATGTTTATTCTACTTGTCACGAAATTCAAAATAAAAACACTTTTGAAGCAATTTTTATGTAGAGTGCACAATTCTAAAGGAGTAGAAACCATAGAAATATTATAATGAATTCTAACCATAAGCTTCTTGAACAGCAGTTTGTCTAAAGCAATCAGTCTCTTTCCCATGCAAATATCTGAAAATAGAGGAGCAGGTTATGAAACGATTTGTTGTATGTTTGTGTTGTGGATCACTAGAGATCACCCTTAGCAGGAACCACGCCACAGGGACACACTTCAGTTTGGTGATTAGAGAATCCACGCACAAAACACCAGAACAGCACTTAACTTCACCATCTAAGATTATAAAAAAAAATAAATCAACAACCACCCAGAAAAAAACCAAAAAACTCCAAACAAAAACTCCCAAACAAACAAAAAACTTCACCAAAAATCCAAGCAAGAACTATAAAAAAAAAAAAAAAAAGCAATGAAAATATAAAGTTCTTGACCTTTGTTTCTGACATGGGCTATCAGAATAAAAGTCTAGATAAAACAGCAATTCCTGAGGCGATCCCACTCTTGGCAAGGCCAGTTTTGTCCAGCAGACCCCACCTCTCACAGACCCCCACCAGGGAATGGGACAGAAAGGAAGGAAACTGGGGGTGTTTGTCCTGGAGGCAGCAGCAGCTCTGGGGTACCTGAGAGGAGGTGCCTGAGGATGGGGAATGGGACAGAAGCCAAACTGGGACAGGGAATTCCTGACTAAAAAGTCCTTTTTTCCCTCTGAGGATGACAAAGCACTTGAACGGAGCCCCAGGGCAGTTACAAAACCTTCAGCTTTGGGAGTTTTCAAGATCTCACTGGACAGACCCTGAGCAAACTGGTCCAGTTCCAGGTTGATCTGACTTTGAGCACGAGGCTGGAGTAGACACTGTCCAAGGTCACCTACACTGAACAATTCTGCAATTTAATCATATTCTGAAACTTCCCTGTTTCCAAGAACTTTCAGTGAGTCCTTAACCACAGGAGCATCTTAGACGTTTATAAGCCTGGGCACATTTTTCATTCATGACTGTCTTTTAAATCTGGATGAACTCGGTATCAACCACATTCTGGGACAGAGCATTGCAAAGTTCCATTCTGCTTTACCAAAA